>JAPWGK010000028.1:0-485648 GCA_029641185.1 Pseudofabraea citricarpa | reverse complement strand
TCAGTAGAAGCACAATCTGAATTCTGCCTTGTCGTTGGCGACAAAATTGGAACTGCTTATTCGTGCTTATTGATGAAGACGAATGTATTCTCTAGAGCAGCGAACTGTAAACGATCTAACACGCAACTCGTTTGGTATCATGTATGTCGGCAGATTGTTGTTAATTTGTTAATCATGTTTCTTTACCTAAAGTTTTGTGGTTTTGAGCTCGACGTTCTCGTGTTCATTAAAAGGCTTTCTATTCTTAACGTATATTGAGGAGCTTACGACATGTAGTGAGGGAGGGGTTGAGAGGGTGGAAGAGCGAGCTGAAGTTCAACCGCACTACGCAATGTAAGTAAACGAATTGTATCATGGTTACATTGTTCATGTGATCGGTCATACGGAGACACAGTGTGAGATTTTGGGACGATGAATTAACTTGTTGAATTATACCAAAGCGATTCTAAACAGCGACGGCCAAAAATCATGTATATACACTGTCTAAGGACAGCCATATACTCACTTGATAAGTCCACTCAAGCTAACGTCGCCCGTCTTAATCCCCCTCCTTAACTTGATTATTTGCAAACAGTCTTGGGAAAACTCGATTAAAGATTTTGTTTGAACTCAACGCTTCAACCCAAGAAAGTCAGGAAAAGGTGTCTTGACTGCTTATCTTAGACCACCAAGACCTTGTGGCGTACGACGCCTACATCAAAAGACAATGAAAAATCACAGTTTTCTTGAGGCAGGCTATTGCAGTTGTAGAGTGATGTGTATGGGGTTGGGGTGCTGTGGATTGAATGTCCGCAAGTGCTTGGTGTTGATGGCGGGTGGTTGTTTTCAGAGGGGGTGTGGGTTAGGTGTATTGGGGCCCGTCTGGGTGGTAGAAGGAAGCGGGTGAGGGCGGAGGCGCGGAGAAGATGGAGGGTGACTGCGGGGTTCGAGTCGTTCTTTTGGTGTCGAACGTTCTTAGACTGGGATGGCGAGTTGGCTGGTGTAACGTGGTAGGGGGTTTGTTATGGGGGGGGGTTGTTGAGGGGTGAGGTCAAGGCGTGGGAGGTTGGGGCGTCTGAGGGTAGTGAGTGTGGGGGCGTCAGGGAGTGGTTTTAAGATGATTTAGTGTGGAGGTCAGGCGGGACTAATGGGGGTAAGCAAAGGAGTCGGATGAAGTGTTCATATGTGCCAAAAACAACGGCCAATCCTGTTAATGGCTCCTGGATCGACCAGTTAGGACTGGCCGCCGCGGTAATAAAATCGATGCAATTGATTCCCTAGGTCCGCGAAGCTATGACGAATAACCAGTTACGTTTCAACGGCATTTTACATGTGTTGCTAGCTGCTGTCTTTTAAGTTCGTTTCTACTGTTCTTACGCGGTGGGTAGTCTACCCGTGGTGAGGTGCTCGAGTTGGTTACGTTTGATTTGATGGACGTCTTCTGTTAGGTGTTCGGAGATGTCACTTGTGGTTCTTGTGTTGCACAATGAAGAGTCTGTGATCTGCAGTGACGAACAAGGACCCGGTCAAGTAGTTTGTTGATCGTATGCGTTGAACTTAAATTCAATGGGCGGGTATGGAGTGGTGCCGTGTTCACACCCAACTGCGCGTGTTGGTGTGTCAGAGTATAGAAAGAATGGGGCTTCACAGGGGATTGGGAGTGAACAGTGGGAGGTAATATCGCTTGAATTTGGTTAGGTGTTTTGGTCAGTTGTCTTCTATTACCTTTCATGCCTCGATCCGTGGGTGCTGGGTTTTCAGTGGTGTTTGTAGCTGCCGTGTAGGTTTGAGGTGTTACTGGTTAGGGTGGCGATTAAAGGGATTGGGGGGGGAGTGCAGAGTTGAGGTGTTTAGGGTTTAAGTTTCAAGGAGCGTGTGGTTGGGGGAAGGAATTGGTTGGGGTAGTGGTTGGTTGCTTGAGCATGGGGTTCTTGTGTCGATAAGGGCTTGAGGAGTTTTGAGCACGATGCTGCCCACAATTAGTTGTGGAGACAAGTGGTGGTACACTTGCGACCGATTATAGCGTTTTTAGTTTGTGATGGTACAGTGAGTCTATACTGCCCCTGATCCTTCGCGTAAGTAACCCTTCATGTGGGCGTTGTTTTACGTGTTGTTTTTTGAACTCAGTTGGCACGTGATCCGTTTATTCGGAGTAATGGAGCGTTGTGTGGTTTTCCATTACGTGTTGTTTCAGCACAGGTCACCGACGGTTTACTAAAGGTTAAAATGGTACCTCACCGGGGAGGCGGTTTTCTTTATAGACTGCGGCCGGGTATATAGTGGGGATTTCTCAAGATCTGATGGTGATATACAGAACCTAGGTTGTGAGTAGTTGTGGGGGGCATTTGCTGTTGTTGGGTTGAGTTAATGTGACGAGTGACTAGGTAAGGCGGAGTGGAGTCAGAGTTGGTGTTGTGGTCGGTTGCTGGAGTACGGGTGTAGGGAAGGGGGGACGCAGTTGTGCTGGGTAGGAGAAATGCGTGCTTGTTTGAAGGGGTGAAGAGGGGTTAGTAAGGTTATCTTGTGAATATTTGTAGCTGATTAGAGTAGTCAGGTTTTTATTTGCGGACGAGGGGGTTGTGGAGTTAGATGATGTGGAGTATTGTATTGAGGTGAGTTTGTGGGGGAGGAGGGGTGCTGTGTGAGTGGGTGTTGGTTTCGGTGTTTGTGATGGAGGTGTTGTGTCGTTTAGAATGAGGATGGGTTGTGTGGTGGTTGTTTTGTAACAAAATAGGGTGGTAGTGGTTTAGTTTAGGGGGTATTGTATTTATTTGGGAGTGGGTGTTATTTTGAATTAGAGTTTGTGGGGTTTTAGTGACCTGTGAAGTGGTGGGGAGGGTGGTTTAGTGTGCTTGGTTGGACGTGATGGAGTGTTGGTTGGTGTGAGTGTTGTTGGGGTACAATATGGTGTTGATGGGACGAGGGGTTCAGGAGGGAATTAACACGTAGGTTGTTGGGGGAGTCTTTGTTTGATTGAGTCGTTGGGATAATCATGTATTGGGTGTAGCTCAGTACCGGTGTTGTGGTTTTGGATTGGGTTGTATTTTTCTACGAGATTTCACTTGTTAAATTATATTGTTGTCGCTATCCAAGTTGTCGGAAGCGTAAGGGACCTTTACTCGCTAGGCCCCCGTAGTGGCTTCAAGTGGGATTCGAGTGTTGCACGTTCTTGACGGTTTACTGGGGTGTGGTCCTTGGCGTTCGTTGGATATGTGCTCTTGTTTTCCAGTGTGTTATAAAACTAAATATAAATTGCTTTTTAAACCGGTGTGTCTCGGGACAAAAACTGGGCTTGCATCACCAAGGTCACTTTCCGGCTTGGCTTCATTGTGGGTCGTATAACCATGTGGACTGCGATGTTGGGGGTCAGGTTTTTTTGTTAACAGCTTGCGCCGGATGAACATTTGGAAGAGCAATTTCAACATCAAGGCACCTGGCCGTAGGAATGGAAGGTTAAGGAAGGAAACTGTAAGATAATTTTTGTTAGGTTATTTTGGATCTACATACCTACTGCAAGTGTCTATTCACTCTCACCCATAAGATAACAACCATGAACCAAGGAAGTATCCGCGTTTTTCATTGTTTGCAGTTCAAGTGGATATGAATTTTTAGGTGTAGATATGTGGGTTCCATCATGGTGTTTAGGTATGTTTGGCTTTATGTGTTTTGGCTAGGACAATGTTTATACAGCCTCATGGGTACCAAAACA
The DNA here is from genome assembly GCA_029641185.1 of Pseudofabraea citricarpa. Classification (NCBI taxonomy): domain Eukaryota; kingdom Fungi; phylum Ascomycota; class Leotiomycetes; order Helotiales; family Dermateaceae; genus Pseudofabraea; species Pseudofabraea citricarpa. The sequence continues at coordinate 481,960 of JAPWGK010000028.1, read as the reverse complement.
CGATTTGATCGCGATTCCAACGTCCAAGTTTGACAGTGCCACCGACATTGTTCCCATTCCACATGACCATGATTGGAATTGAAGGATACCTAAATGAATTAGCATTGGCCTCTTTAATTCTTAATTTAAACCCCTATACTTACACTCTCCGCATGCAGCTAAGATGGTTTCCGATGTATTGAGCTGCAGGCTTTATCAGTAGAAATGAGTAGAATATATCGACAAGAGCTGTCCACGCCGAAGCCAAGCACGGAGAATCTGTATAAAGTGCTTTGCGTTAAGAACTTGCAAATGCTTTTTGAAGATCTTACATCCCCCTTTTCGAAGCTTATCGCACTATAGTAGCCTCCGAGGTTGTGCAAATATACATCCCAGTACGCTACGGTGGCCTTAAGTGACAACGTCAGTTACAAATTGTTGTGTGGATATTAGGAGACATACCACTGTCAAGAGATTGAGAAGTCTGGCGGCAGAGAAACCCATCGCTCTTGCAGATAATAGAAGGCCAAGAAAAGTGCCGAGAACGAATAGGAGTGGGGTAAGGATTCCAAGATAAAGCACATATGTATGTTAGGTATGGCATTTTTCTCGACCTGCAGAGGTACAACTTACATGCATTGCCAATCCAAATTTTACCAGTCCATGAAAGCATGTACGCATAAACTTGAGATCGTCATTATATTCTCCAGGTCCATCGTTATCAAATTTCAATCTGTTGTTGAACTTCCTTGGGACTTCCTTGGTGTCAAGAATAGCTCGCAGTTTTTTGGACTATCGGCTAGGACCCAAAATTGCAGACAATTGCAACTCCAACTGTAAGCAGACTTCTAGATAAAAATCCCTGGCCAAACCTAGGGTCGGCCCCCACATTCCAGCCATCTCAATAATTCCGCGTGCAAGATGGCCCCCGAAAAGCGCCGGCTACGGTGGCAGCCGAGAAGAAGATCGCAGCACGAAAAGCACATTTCGCGGCGGAGAAAGCTTTCACAGAGTGTTGCATATTAATAATTCACCACCCCTGGATTCTTTAGTGGTTGAATATGTAAGAGGCAAGTTAGAGCTCTACGGGGGAAAAAGTCCCGTGTCCCTACAGCAATGTATAAAATCACTCGTGCAGTACGAGAAGTCCTTTGTTTGAGTGATAATGGTAAGGTCCGGTGTGGACTCTTAAGAGGCACATTGGACGTATTCAGGTGGATTGGTTCACCTCTGTGTAGTGGTAGGGCGTGGTATATGGTGATGTTTGGGTGGTTGTGAGGGCGGCACCCGGTAGGAACGCGACTGAGAGTTAATTATCCTAGAGAAGTCAGTAACAATACGTATTACGGCCTCGGGACACTTACAATTTGGACGGAACCTAGAAAAGGACCGTAGGCTTATAAACTTTCTAATGAGCATTTATGCCACCCAATCAAGGTAGGATGGGACTTACAGGAAGACAACTATAGCAAATGTTGCTGTTAGTGTTGGAAGTTGGAAAAATTTGCGGTTGATATGTGACCCTTACATAGAGACTCGTCGTTGTATTGAGTTCCCTAACGAGTCCGACGGGAAATCTGCAAGTCCTAATAGTTTCGGGCCCATTTCATATTACTTCGTGCGGTATTGATTACAAATCATTAAAATTTAACTTAAATGGTTCCCTTGTTCAGAACGTACTCTAAGAAGGAGGAGCAAGTAGAGAAGCGTTAGAATATGGGATTAAGTGCACATCGATTTTTCGAAGAAGAAGCTTGTGTTTGCTTGGTATCATAAGCTTGGGAACCACCCGGAGTTATTTTTAACACATCTGGCCCTTGTAATCGTTGGTAGTGATATATACAATTGCTACCCTGGCTTGGTCTGTTGTGGACTACAGCTACACATTGAAACTGTGGGGTAGGTTTCAGGCTAGGGGGTTACAGTGTTGTTGACTTATTTGACTGTGTGACATAGGTTAATAATTTATAATTCTGAGATTCTTTTTCCACGCCTTGGTTGTCGTTGTGGTAGTGTGGGATTGGTGCGTGTAGTGCGTTTAACTTGAAGAGAGCGGGGCAGTGTGGATGGGGGGTTTGGTTTACGTGTTGGACTTCGGGTGCGGCACGGAGAGAGACACGGGACGTTAGGTGAAGGAGTGAGTGTTGGCAGTTAAAGTTGTTTAAGCAGGCTTACGCATACTGTACCGAGTTTTGGCGTGAGTGAGTAACGACCAAAGATGGGTGTTAGAGGTTCGAGTGCGCACTCGGGGGTTGGCTTCGTTATGTGGTGTGGTACACAGTTTGGATGTTGTTTGAAGGATTGTCGTGAGTCGTTGAGAGGAAATGGTTAAGAGTTAGGTGTTTTGTTTAGGGTGGGTGTGGAAGGGGCGTCGGGTCGTGTGTACTCTTGTTAGTTGTTGTGGTAAAGTGGGTGTCCGATTAGACGGGTGAGAGGTAGGAAGTAAGTTTTGGTCTCGTGGTTAAGGTGTGTGGTGGTGGTAAAGTGTAAGTGGCAGGGTGTGTTATGTGAAGGTTAGTGATTATTAGACCTTAGGGGATTTTTGTTGTTTATGGTGAGGGGTAGGTAGCGTGTGTAGTGAAGATGTGGGTGAGACTTGCGGTGAGAAGTTGGTGTGTGAGGGAGTTGTGTTGAGTGAATTTCTGTGGGGGTTGAGAGTTGTGGCATTTAAAGTTGGTTCGGGAGAGTCTAGTGTTTTTGGGTGGTTGTGCTAGGTCGGGTTTGCTTGAGGAGAGACTAGGGGGTGAGTTTTGGGGTCTTGGGGTCTGGGTGTGGGTTTGGGTGTGGGGGTGGGCGGGTGGGGTGTGGGTGTGCGGGTGGGGGTGGGGGTGGGGTGTGGGGGTGGAGGTGTATGCGTAGAGGATGAGAGAGATGGGGAAGACAGTAAAGACAGGTGGGGGGGGGGGGGGGGGGGCGGAGATGTCCGTTCGTGGGGCGTAACTGAGTGTGGATGTGCGATGGGATGTGAAAGTTACAAGTTACAAGTTAAAGTTAAAGTCTAACAGTTAACAGTTAAGTTTAAAGTATCCACGTTAAAGTTACAAGTTCAACGGTAATGTTACAGTTTTCGTAGAAAATGTGTGTAGCGGTTGTTCAAGTGGTGTTGTACTGGGTGTGTGTGTGTGGTTTGGGTAGGATAGGGGGTGTGAGGTGGGTGAATATTTTGTTGGGGAGTGTGAGGGTGTTTGTGCTAGCGGTGAGGTTGAGGTGTGTTTGAGTTGTGAGTGTTGGTTGGTTTAGAGTACTTGGTCTTTGTATGTGCAAAGTAGGTGGTCGTGTATTTGTTTGACGTCTATATATTTGGACAGTGGCGTGGGGTTGTTGGATTAAAGAGTGTAAGGTTAATAGTCTTTTAGGTAGGAAGTAAGAGATAAAAGTTATATATAGGTAATATTATTAGTTCTTTCTATAAAAGGACTCTAATACCTTATTTTATCAGTTAAGGTTAATACGAGATTATAATATCTTAGGATTATTATATTTCGGTCCTCTAATATTCTTACTTAATAGCTAGATCCGAGTATAACTGCGGGCGGTATATAGCTAACTTTTCTATTAGTTGGAGGTTAAGAGGATATTAGGTTAGGAATTATCGATAGAAGCTAAGTTAGCAAGGCTCGAGCCGGACGCTCCCTGCCTTCTAGTAACCTTTAATATATAAAACCGCTAGCTTGGTTTAAAAGTATAGCTAATTGAACTCCTAACCCTAAGTCTTCCTTGGCGGATGCTCTGTTTGTATATTATGTCTTTGCTACTGCTTTGCTTCTATAGTTCCAGCAGATCATTACCCTCAAGTTTCAAGAGATGGTGTCCACTACAGACCAACAAGTGCAATTGTCATATATCACTACCAACGATGACAAGCCAGATGTGATTAATATTAAAGACGTCCCTACTTTTGATACCAAGCAAACCAAAGCTCTTCTTCGAAAAATCGATTGGCACTTAATCCCATTTCTATCGCTTCTCTACTTGCTCTCCTTCTTAGAGTACGTGCTGAACAAGGAACCATTTAAGTTAAATTTTAATGTTGTGAATCAATAGCCGCACGAATATAGGAAATGCCAAACTATTTGGACTTGAGAGTTCCCTCGGACTCGTTGGGAACCAATACAACACAGCTCTATGTAAGTCACATATCAACCGCTAATTTTCCAACTTCCAACACTAACAACTTTGCTATAGGTGTCTTCTGTAAGTCCCATGCCTACCTGGATTGGGGGCATTATGCTCATGTAGAAAGTTATAACCTACGTCCTTTTCGAGGTTCCGTCAAATATGTAAGTGCCGTGGCCGTAATACGATTGTTACTGACTTCTCTAGGATTTTAAAGAGATGGAGAGCAGTACGGCAACCTCTACCTAACATTATATAATTTGTACTAACTTCATAGTCAATGTGGTTTCCAATCATCATGTTAGCTTGGGGAATCGTTATGACACTCACCGGTCTGGTGAAAGATTTCAAAGGACTTCTCGTCGCTCGAGTGTTTTTAGGAATTGCTGAGTCGGGTCTTTTCCCCGTAAGCTCTATCTTGCCTCTTACTTATTCATCCACTTATGAATCCAGGGTGTGAATTATTATATCACTCTCTGGTATGCTCGCCGCGAATGTGCTTTTCGTGCTGCGATCTTCTTCTCGGCTGCCACCGTAGCCGGCGCTTTCGGGGGCCTTCTTGCACGCGGAATTAATGAGATGGCTGGAATTGGGGGCCGACCTGGTTGGGCCTGGATTTTTATTCTAGAAGGTCTGCTTACAGTTGGAGTTGCAATTGTCGCATTTTGGGTCCTAGCCGATAGTCCAAAAACTGCGAGCTTCTTGACACCAGAGGAAGCCCAAGAAGTTCACAACAGATTGAAATTTGATAACGATGACCTGGCAGAATATTACGATCTCAAGTTTATGCGTCATGCGTTCATGGACTGGAAAATTTGGATGCAATGCATGTAAGTGTACCTCTCTGTCGAGAAATGCCATACCTAACATACATAGTGCTTATCTTGGAATCCTTACCCCACTCTATTCGTTCTCACTTTTCTTGCCTTCTATTATTGCAGCGATGGGTTTCTCTGCCGCCACTTCTCAACTCTTGACAGTGGTATGTCTCCTAATATCCACACAACAATTTGTAACTGACGTTGTCACTTAAGCCACCGTACGTACTGGGATGTATTTGCACTGTCCTCGGAGGCTACTATAGCGATAAGCTTCGAAAGAGGGGGATGTATGATCTTCAAAAAGCATTTGCAAGTTCTTAACGAGCTAACACTACCAGATTCCTGCTTGGCTTCGGCGTGACAGCTCTTGTCGGATATATTCTACTCATTGCTACTGATAAGCCTGCAGCTCAATACATCGGAACCTTCTTAGCTGCATGCGGAGTGTAAGTAGAGGGGTTTAAATTAAATTAAAGCCAATGCTAATTCATTATAGGTATCCTTCTATTCCAATCATGGTCATGTGGAATGGGAACAATGTCGGTGGCACTGTCAAACGTGGCGTTGGGATCGCGATGCAAATCGGGTTTGGTAACTGTGGCGGTGTTATTGCATCTTTCATGTAAGCTTCATACTAAACTCATGTGGAACCCTATATCTAACTTAATATCTTCAGTTATCGCAATCAAGATAAACCGAGATACTTCCTTGGTCATGGTGTTCTTATTGGGTGAGTGATTAGAATCTTGCAGAGGGATGAGAGCCGAATAGCTAACTAAATTACTTACAGTTTCCTCGGCCTGGCCTTGATTTTGATTGCTCTTCAAATGTTCATCCTCGCAGCTGTTAACAAAAAACGTGACCGCGAACATGGCAGTCCAGATGGTTATACGACGGAAATGAAGCGAGCCGAAATGGACCTTGGTGATCAAGCCAGTTTTTTCCGATACACCGTTTAAGCTATTTATTTAGTGTTTTACTACTGGAAACTTGAGCACATATCCTTAGTAGCCTTGGACTCCATGTTAAGACGTTCCGAATACGAGTTGCCCTATTAAGCACCGGCCTAGCGAGTAAGGTCTTACGCTTCGACAACTTGTTAGCGACACTTATAATTTATCTTGGTAATATCGTGTATTAGAAACCCTAGAATAATATCTACGGTAGTCGTATAGAATAGTAGTGGTGAATTATAGATTGGTTATTAGAAACTTATCGTCGGTTGGCAAGAAGTTAGAAAGAACTTATACTTGGGACAATAATATAGATATAACTAATTCTAGAATGCTAGAATTAATTGATATCGTTAATACCGATAATATAGATAATATTTCCTTGGATTTTGTTATAACTAGACCTTGTTTAATGTCAAGTTTATTTAAAGTACTAAGTGGGGTATTTCTTAATATATATATACTAGCGGAGTTAATATTATCGAGAATGCTATTTATACTAATACCAACGATATATAAAAGGAAGAAATATAATCCGCTTGTATTTAGACTATGATGCGTTACTCTTAAAAGCAAGATTGTTTTAGTAGTAGATTGATAGATTATATGAGCTAATTGAATAAGTAGTTAAAAGGATAAAGATTTATATAATAGCAGAAATAGCTTACAAGGCAAGTCTAACTCACTATTCCTCATCTTATAGCGTAGACTAGAATACGACGTGCTCAGGCTAATCGCTTAACTTCTTAAGCTTGACAAAACTATTAATATTAGAGGGTCTGGTTCTCCTTCAGATCTGTGAATCAAATTTCAATGGCGCTGAGATTATAATAACAGCCCGAGTGAGGAAAATGGTACCTTTAGTATCTCGTGCCGGTGCTGATACTAAACGGATGGTTATCTCTTCGAGCCTTTCTCAGTTATCTCGACAACTTGTCAAATATCTTAACGTTTTATTAGACCAATTGTTGGGGGTCGGAGAGTTGGTGCTGGAAGATACTCTCGGTAATTATATTAGTTTTAATGTTGAGCATGGTCCTCCTAGGGGATACTATAAGTTTGGCTATGAGGCCTTTCACGCTTCCAGGTGCGTCATTTCCAATGGCGATTGCTACTAATAACCTACTTGAAGGAAAAAATCATCTAGAGAAGTTTTAGGTTCAAGTTTATTAAGATTCTCGCAAAACCAAGCTCGGGTGTACACAAGTTCATGACTAAGCTTTCTCTACTAGTCTTTAACCTCGATTTCAAGCAACAAAGTCGAGCGTTGAAAGTTAATTGAAGACTAAGCCTTAACCCTAACCATATTCAAAGATATACCAAATCGGATCGAACTTGGCAAAGGGTTCAAAAGGAGGTGCTTGAAGCGAAAATAATACTCGCATGGGTGTGATTCACCTCATATCCATTCAACCCTGTTTTAAATTCACCATACGAGCAACAATCAAGTACCTCCTTGTTCTCAAGCTGATCACAGATCTTCATTGCAACACAAAACCTATTGAAGATAATAACATTTCTGTTGTACATCTTGCTTTATTCTCACTCTCAAGACAATCAGGTAGATCTGGATAGAAGAACTTTATATCAGCAGGCTTAGCAAACAGGTTAAATGCCTTGAAACGGTTAACTTATTCGTCTATGCTTCGCTGGACCAGGGTATCAATTGCATCGAGTTTATTACCGGCCTGTCACGCGATCCTGGGAGCCTTAACTGGATTGCCGTTGTTGTTGGCACATATAACAAGGCATATATAGGAGGCCCCATGGAGCACACACAGAATATCTATTGAAGAGGTTTCATAGAAAGGTAGCCCCATATAGATAGTAAGCAGTAAAACTTCCTAAATAGAAGTCCCTAACAGGATTATTCAAAAACAAGTTATTTCCACAGTCAAAGTTCAAATGCCACCTATGAACGCTTTTAGGTCGTCAAATTTTAGTATAGATCACAGCAGCTACCAATGATATAACCGAAAAAGATACCAGGAAGTAGTCAACAAAGAAGCCAATTGTAAAATCCCTAACCAAAAGTTTTATACAATGCTTCTCTTATCGATCTGGATTGACTATATCACCTTCACATGTCTCATACGCGTAAAGAATTTGACTGCAGCTAGAATTCTCGATTTTTCTGTCTTTGTGGTAGGCTCACAACAAGGTCTTGCTAATAAGCAGTCTAACGACCTTTTCTGACTTCTTGGGTTGAAGCGTTGAGTTCATCATCAAAATCTTGAATCGTTTCCAAGACTGTTTGCAAATGAATCATGTTAAGACGTGCTTGAGTGGACTTAGCAAGAGTATTTGCAGTCCTTACAGTATTCTTGATTTGCCGTCCGTTTAGATTCGCTTTGGATAATTCAACAAGTAATTCATCGTCCCAAATCTCCACTGTGTCTCCGGATGTCCGATCAAGAAATAGTTTCCAGAGTTCTTTGCGTCTACTTTCATCTAGTGCTGTGTACTTCAGAGAGAGATGAATACGAGATTTAAACGCAAGATCGAAAGTCGTGAGCCGATTTGTCGTTAAGAAGAGAATGCCTTGGTAGTACTCGAGAACGCGAAGAAACACTAATTCTTGAGTAAGTTCATGATTAACAAATTATCAAATCTGCGACTTACATGATACCAAACAGTTGCGTGTTAGATCGTGTACAGTTCGCTGCTCTAAGAATACATCGGCTTCATCAATAAGCACAATAGCATTCCAATTTGTCGCCAACGTCAAGGCAGAATTCAAATTGGCTTCTACTGATTCTGGTGTTACTCCTAACTCCCCTGAGTTCAGAACATAGAGAGGTCGTTCAACGTGATCTGCGATACTCTCTGCCGTGAAGGTTTTTCCAACTCCTGGCTCACCGTGAAGCACAACAACAAGTCCTCTACCCTTGCCTTTTATCATGTCATCGAAGCCATCGAAGCCATGGTTTTTCACCAAGGCATGAACCAAATCTTTGTGATTCTTTGGAAGGAGCAGATTATCAAATGCACCGTGATTAAACGGCACCGACTGAATTACCTCAACGGAGAACCAGCACCAGCGTTTATCGTATAGTGAAAACCCTGGGACACGGCAATCGCATATTGCTAGGTCTTCAGCACTGACTGTGTCGAGATCATCCTCGAAGTTTGACATTGTCGTCTTGCGTTCTGTCAATTTAACCCTGTTTGGTGCTTTAAAAATGCCGAACATCTTTGAATCAACAATGATGCGACTGTTCACCTGCCCAACCGTTAGAACACCCCAAAATCGTATCATCAAATGTTTTTCTTCTTACCATCTTTGTCTCCAGTGGATATTTGTCTATTTGACCCCATTGATCCCTGTCCAACTCGTGTCCTAAAGCAAGTGCAATGCCGCTGTAAGACTGGTGGTGGCTTCCTCTAAGTGAACAGAACTTCTGACCGCGCGATTTATGCTTTTCTCGTAGGGTCTCCTGATCATAATGATATTTCAAAGGGAATACTGGAAGCTTTGAGATCAATTTGGATCCGGCAAATGCCGGAACGTTAACGGTTTTCTCGGTATAACCGAAGCTTGTCCCATCATGTGTCAAAACTTTGCCAGTTACCACCCATTTCCTGCAACTATCATCGCCAACTAATTGTGTATTAACCAATGACATGATTTGTTGTGTCTCATCGCGGCCAGTTATAATGAGCTCGCCTGGGCGGAATACCATCCATAGATACTGGAATTCAATGGAAGGATTCAAAGATGCTGTTTCGACATGGGAAGTGTATACTCTGATAGCAGGTCGGAGCTCCCTCTCCATAAATCTCAAAAGTAGGTGGATATGTAACTTAGCACCTCTGTCATCTTGTTCGTCCCTGTATTTCTCCAGCTCACGGCGGTAGTGAAATACGCAGTGATTCTCATCGTTTAATATTATGGTATCGCCCTCGAAGCTCACCAATGGGTAGCTTTGGATAACTTGACGAAGAGCTTGCTGGATATGTAGTGAATAAATCTCAACAGTCCAAACCAGGAGAGTGCCCTGCATGCTGTATGTTTTATGTGAGCTCATAGCATACCCTTTGTCTGCATCGTCGTCCACCTCGGTCTTAGAATCCACCAACTTTTGTACTCTCTCACCCTTCAAATTGTACCGCGCTTCGTATTCTCTAACTTCACATTTGAGATGGACTTTGACTACAGATGATTCTTCAGAGGTGAGTTCTTCGTTCATCTCTTCTGAGCTGCTGTCATCTTCGACCAGGGGTTCGATCTCGAGTTTCATTTTGCGACGATGAAATGATACCGAATGGTGGTAAACGGAAAGGGACTGATAAATTGTGGTTTTCTGATATTTAACTTGCTAGGCGGGAATAGGAATTCAGTGGCATGAGTATCTCAAATTACAACACTCAACACTATCAGAAGTCTTAAAGCACCAAGCAATTCATGGGTATCCAAAATCTAGATGACCATCGTCGGGGTACAGTAAGCGCTAATGCAAAGAAAATGTAGGCAGAATATCCAGTGACGGCGTTGAGATTTAATTGGCGAAGTATGCTTGCCATTGTAACTTCGCCTCCTTGACGCTAGTGAAATCCACTCTATGATTAGTCCACGAATACAAGCATCAAAAGTCACAGCCACAGACCCCTCATTCTGCTCTTGTGAATTTCTGCCTTACCTTGCCGCTTGTCTGCCTTGCCATCACAAACCGTTGCAGCCTCACTCGTCTTTTTCTATTAATCACTACAACAGGTGTGACTCGGATTTCATGCGACGATCTCGACTTTATAGCTGTCAAACGCCCGGGTGAGTATTATATACTCCCCCAGATCGTGATCATATCATACAAATTTCAATGTCGGGTGTTGCCGAAGCAGGGCTTGCCCTCGGGCTCATATCCTCTATCATATCAATTATCACAGCAGCGAAGGAAATACATGAGACTGCGAACAATGCAAGCGGCCTACCAAAGGCTTTCAACAGCGTAGCTGCAAAGTTGCCTCTTGTCGTGATACTGTTAGACGAAGCGACACGTTATCTGCAGAGGTCTGATGTTGACCCAAAGACATGCGAAGCATTCAAGAAAATTTTAGAGCCTTGTGAGAAGAGTTCCAACGACCTGATGGGAATATTTCTCAAAGTTGTACCAAAGCATGGTGCATCCAAGAAATGGGATCGATATTGGAATGCTGCAAAAAAACTGGGCAAAGGGGGTCGGGTTGAGAGTTTGATAGGAGATATTTTGCAAGGCATAAATCTTTTATCGTCCTTCTTTACATTCCCGGACTCAATACAAAGGGAGCTCATAAGAGCTCGAGAAGAGATGTCAACCATTGAGCCTTCTCTACCTGAAAATTTCGAAGTAATGGCTCTATCAATGCCGAATTATCAGTCTCCGGCCATTCGTAAGTACCCAGGAATACTAATAGTAAAGCAACTTGACTAACTAAAAATAAAGACATGCATTTAAATATGTTTCAGTCATCAGAAAGTGTCATACGGGCTTGGATCCTACCGGAAACTTTGGCTGCTCCAGATGCTGTTTTTGATCAGACTTTCCACCACGAGAAACTCTTTCGGAACCCAAAGAATGGGTACGTAACTTGTGATTGGATTCTCCAAACCACCGAGTACTCTAACTTCGCAGATTTGGAGACTTCTTCTATCTTGTGGATCAGAGGCCCCCCTGGTTCTGGGAAGACTGTGCTCTGCTCCTCTATTGTAGATCGAATCCAGTCTGAGAATACAGGTACCAAGAAAGTGCACATTCTATACTGCTACGGGCGCCGTGATCCAGAGCCTCTTAATTCCATGATATTGGTCCGGGTACTTCTGGCACAAGTGCTTCTATGGGAAAACTCTGAAGTAACTCACGAAATCGAAAAGTTCTACTCAAAGCATAAAGTTCTCAAGGAATACGATACCCAAATGGAGGAAGAAGTTTGGAGTTTGTTATGTCGAGTCCTTGCGTTGGTCACCGAGAGAGTATATATTGTAGTGGATGGGCTAGACGAGTGCGCTCAGCCATTGATTACTGCCATATTTCTAATCGCCTTAACAGCCAAGCTTGATGTCACACCAAAGTTTTCTCTTTTACTTTCATCACGATTTGAAAGTCGGAATGTGTTCCAAAACAAGACAGTTAAGAGGATGCTCGTGAAAAGCAGTATCAAGATCATCCAGTTGGACATAACTCAAGAGCGTACATCCCAAGATCTAGCGGAGTTCATTACATATCGAGTGAGCTCTCATCCCTCATTCTTGTCAACATCCGGCAAGATTAAAGAACGGTTTATCAATGGTGTCCTTGAAAGAGCAAACGGGATGTTTCTCTTTGCCAGCCTTATAATTGAGGACTTAAAACGGGATAAGATTGCGTCCATTTCTGCAGTTGATACTACTCTGGCAGAGCTTCCTAAAGGACTGCCTGATATCTATAGTTCCAATTTGGAACTGCCCAAGGAATCATTAAAGGGAAGAGAGGTTTTAATCTGGTTGTTTTGTTCAAATTCGTCCTTGACCTGGCATGAACTCAAGAGTGGGTTGGCAATTGTAGACTCGGGGTTTTCAGAAGATGAAATTGTAGAGGATACCTGTGAGGAGTTCATCCAACACTCATGTGGCCCCTTGGTAGAGTGTTTTGGGGACAGCATGGAATATTTGAGATTTATTCATCCGACAGTCAACGAATTTCTACGCGAATCTGATGGACCTGGAAATGAAATGGGCCTACAGAGGGGCCATTCAATGCTGGCTAGTAAGCTTCTGACATTTCTTGATTATGAGGATCTGCCGGACTTTTCTCCCCTAGACGAACAACTGCCACATTATATTATTGAGCGTTATACTCTGCAAAAGGGCCACGGACTTTACAGCTACGCAACATTCAATTGGTATAAGCACCTGAAAAAATGTGATAAATCACTGGATCCAGAGCTTGAGAGAAAGGTTCTAGATTTCCTCAAGTCGCCAACTGCGCTCACAAGATGGCTGAAAAGTGCTATAATTATGACTGATACTGCTAGAGATGGTAAAGACAGCACCTCACTTACTGCAGATGTTGTTGATAGTCTTCAAACCTGGGTCCAGAGACGAAGTTGGTCCAACTCGCAATCACCGACCCTAGCGCAGAACTGGATCAAAGACTTTTTGGACCTGATGCTAGACTGGGGGAAAGTTTTGGAGAACCAGCCATATTGGGTCCACTATATTCATCATCAGCTTCTTCCTGAAGGCAACCACTTTCGAACACTCCTCGAAGAAGACGGGGACCAAAGCATCATTCAATTCAAAGTCAATAAAATTATCTCTAAAAGCTCTAAGGAAGTTACATGGCCAGATAGATGTTTCGCTATGGATATTAACAGAGATCTTGCGTTTACTTACGACGAACCTTTCATTTCTTGCTATCATATACGAACTGGTATGTTCACGGCAGAAATTCTCGTTCCAATCCCAGATAACGTCATCGGGCCCCTAGTTCTCAGAAGAGGTGTTATTTGCCCCCAACATAAGTATCTTGCGGTGTTATTCGAGACCATGGACGCTTTGTCAGATCCTATTGGCGCCAAAATAAGATCTGGACAACAATTGCGATTGAATATTTTCAGCACCACTGAAAAGCCACTGGCATGGAAGCTCGAACAGGATGGCGATTTTGGAGAAACTTCTATCCTCGCAGAAATGATGGGTATTCAGCGACCCAAATTCGTTGTGTGTTTGTTAGAGCTTCAGCATGAAGGACCAGCAAGAACCCATTTGTTTGGCCTCCCAAAGTGGGCAACAAGCCCAATTCTGGAAATCGAGTCACAGATGACGAGATGGGAAATCGACGACGTCGATGTTCTAAACTTTTCTTCCGATTCTTCCAAGCTATCCACGGCATTCGGTGTCTATGACCTCACCTCCGGAGAGAAAGAGAATCAATGGACCTTTGCCATTGATCCTTTGCTGAGGGGTGGGAAAGTGACGCTCGACTTCAAAATATTTACTGCAGTTCATCGAATCCACACCGAAAGCATGCTTGTGTTGTATGACATGACAGCCCAAAAGCTGAAAGAATTTGAGTTCCCTGGAATTGTACATATTCTTACTTTGAGTAACCACGGACGCTTTTTCCTACTACTTCGTGTTCAGGCTTCGAAAGAGAAAAGCATCAAAAAAGTCAAAGGATCTAACCCACAACAAGGAACTATCGGGATTTTCGATGCTGAGAAGAAAGTTTGGACGCCGTTGCTTGTTCTTGAGCCGCCAACATCTAAAAGGCAGGCACCGTGGAACCTTGCACACTACAAATTTCCACCACGCATGAGCTCGGAGGTAGAAGCTAAGAAGGGGGCTAATAAAGTTTTAATATATGCCCCCACTGGATGGAAAGTTACGAATAACGTCCGTTATGTTAATTCAATTGATCCTAAACATGGCCATATTTTGCTTTTTGAGGCAGAAAGGTTTGCTAACGGGTTTGGCAACCATCCGTCGCTGAAATTTCAGCTTCCTGTGAATACTCAAGGGTGAGCCCATGTCTCAATTCTCCCAATATATTCTAACTCTATTCAATAGCCTGGCAGGATTTGTTACAGAAAATCTCAAAACCGAAATTTTATCTTGGGACAATCAGTTTAACACCTTGTATACTTTCCACAAAAACACTTTCCAAGAGTTGAAACCAACAGAATTAAAAGGGTCATACATAACGGTCGACGATATACACGCTAAATCATCGGAGCCTATCACAAAAGCACTGGCAGATCCACAAAGGGGAATTTGTGTTCTACTTGTTTCACTGTGCCGTTCTGCGATATTTCAGATTCATGTCTTTCCCGACATACAACATGATGTTGAGTCTTCGATGTCTTTAGTAACGGGTGTTGAAGAGGTTCCAACTCCGTTTAATAACAACTTCCACGTCATATCAATCACGCGTCTCGATATCAATAGTTCTTTGCCAACATTTTCCACATTAAAGCATTACACTTCTTCGGATCTACAGTATTCTCCTCTTGGATTACACTATTTTCACTCGACTAATAGCACAGAAGCTGGTCTAGGAAGTGTTGAATTTAATGTCTTGGGTTCTGATAATAGTTTGACAATTAGTGCTAAAGAAACACATGGATCTACTTTCGAAAAGGCATTGAAGCACTTCAAGTCAGTAAGCAATCCGCTCGAAAGCAAATCCACAAGGTCAGGCTTGCTCAAAACAGATAACCTTCTTTCAAAACCACTTTATAGTATATTCGATGACGAATCACTCTCCTTCCAAAATATAGCTAACAGCGAGGTGGCGGAAGATGAACGGTTTGAAGCAACGGGAGCAAATACAGTCCAGGAGGATTACTATATTCTCCAGTGTTCAAAGCCTCTTCGGAGATCCCTTGCCGATCAAAAGCTCAGAGAAGCTCGTCAGTTTGAGGTATATCTCAGCCTATTCGATAAAAGATTAGACAAAGTCTCCTGGATTTTACATACCACTACTGCAGGGGAGATAGCGGGTGGAAAGTCAGCGATTCCTGAAATTTCCTGGGCCGTTCATCCAAATCTACCGTTACTCGCCTGGTTGCTTCCCGGTCATACACTTAGACTTTCTCACTTCAAATGTCAAGAACCTCCAATATCTATCGGCGGTAGGATGCAATGTTGAGTTCTATATCAAATGAGTGTGCTGACTTGCATTTAGAATCTCTAACGTTAGAGGTGAACTCAACCCAAGCAATTAAGTTTTCTCCCGATGGCAGATATATCATGGTTCGAGGTCGTGACGCGATTAAGAATGATCTTACCAACTCCCACCCTGTGGAGGGTATCATAAGCATTATGTTATGCGATCTTTTCGAAGGCAGGACCACAGGACTAACAATATCCGATAACTCTGGTGGATCAGTGGATTTACTAAATCATTGCCTTAAGATTCACCGTTTGACGAGAGATGGTGGTATAGAGGAACGAGTATACAGTTTGCCGAATCTAGCTCTGTTGGAACGCTCCTATCTCACCTTTTTACCCGCTCATACATGTTGCACAACTTGCGGGCTTGCTTTCGAAGCGGGATGTAATATCTTTATTCTTGAGAATGAGGGGTCTAGATTGGTTATTATAAGCCATTCGGTGGTTAACATTGGTGTAGCAGCAATGGCTGATGAGGAATGCGACCCGTTGATACTCCGACTTACCGGCCCAACCATCCAGATTGAGAATTTCGAAGATGGTTTACTTGTAGCATGGTCCCTAGACCTTTTCCCGCAAGTCCTCAACGAAAGAAATGAGTTGTCAAGTGGTGCTTTTTCAACTTCAAGTATGGCCTGCACAAGAGAGACAACGTGTCAATGTTGCAGCTGTACACGAGAAAAGAAGGACTCCATAATTCGTGGTAAATCTATCAAACCATTTAAGGTAGACCAAGTCAAGATCTTGATATCAGACTACCAATACGCAAAAGATCAAGCAGTACAGCCTGAAGATTTAGAATCTTTCCTCTGGGGGCTCGAAAGCAAGGCCACTCAGGCACTCGTTAGAAAAGATGGTGGAGTCACAGCTGATAAATGGTACGCGGATATGAAACGGGCCCTAGGGGATGATCAATTTCCATTTGACAGTTGGGATGAATTTCGAGAGGCCATGGATGCGATCAAAGAAGAATTCGACTTTGAACAATATATCAAAGGGCTTTACATACCTGGACAATGCGGTGTTGGATGCCAGATTCCATTACTTATACATACATTTCATTTCGATGAGGATGTAGCTATTAACAAAGTTAGTTTGCATTGGTCATCTGCAATGGCAGTGGGATGGATTGAGGAGGACATCGAGTGGTTTTATCAACGATTTTTCGATGACAAACTACAAAACGCCAGAGCATGGTACGGGTTTCGTCCCTATCTTGAGTACGACGAAAAAATAAAGAAACTACGATTTGACAAAGGGCCAAAAGGTCGGAGAATGAGAAAGTACTTTGGGGGTGCATTTACGAATACCTCCACTCCAGATATAGATCTTCTTGATCTTCCGTCAAACGAAAAAGGTGACGAGATCGATGAGAAGGGATTAAAGTCAGATTCAGCTGACAATAATGGGGATGAAATGCATCCGTCCCTTTTCTTCGGTCTTCCTAAAGATTATATGGAGTCCGTATCGGATGTTATTCCAGGTGTGAGGAGGTTCTTTGAGCTTCAGCTTCATAGAATGATGAATGACAGAGGAATTCGAAAGTTGGAAGACCTATGAATAATATTGAATATTGACAAAACATTAAACTAGGTAGAAATTTACCAAAATCGAGTTAGATCTTATCTCCGTCTGATTTAGATATTCGTACAGGTATGGTGATAAAAAGTAAGGATCACCCTTTAGTAAAATTATAAAATAGTAGTGTTTAGGATTTTGAACACTTAGTTATTATTCCACCGATAAGTTCCATTAATCACTAGTTTCTATCAACGCCGTAATATATGTTTTCTGTTGAACATGTATAAGTTTCACTTACATAAGTCTGACCGATCCACACGCTCGTTCTAAATACCAGGCCGTCACAAGCGAAATATATACCTCAAATATGAAATTTGTACTGATTGCTTAGAATTTAAGTCTTTCAAATTAAAAATAGGCGTGTATCAAGCAGCCACTCGTAAGACTATAATCTATCTGCTTGGGTTCTTGCTTCGTTCTCGTTACATTTATTCCCGATTGTACTAATTTAAACCCAGCGTCATAACTCAATTTTGAGTCTCGCTAATGCTAGCTACTTCTCAACCTGTGTATGATTGGAGCGCATCAACAAAAGTCGATCCTATAACAATGGGATTTAACCAAGATTTGAGCGGCTACTAATTTTTTCAAAGGGCCGGAATAATTCCTGGAGATTGTCCAGCACCGACATACCGAGCTCACCCCGCACTGGGAAATTATACCTAGATCCGTACCTGTAATCGAAGTCGTCATCAATCACAGCACCTCATTCATATAACTGTGTGTTACCCTCCGGTTGAGATAGTCACCGACCAATACAATGCTGACCCTCAAAACAGCTTTACTGGCTCTTTTGGGTCTCTCTGGTACATCGTCTGCTGGAAGAAAAGCATCCAGGCAAAGCACTTCTAGTAGCAATTATCCGCAATTCACCAATGTTACCAGCAACTCCACTAATCCAATTTCGCTCAAGATTTTGACGGAAACCGGTATCCGAAATGCAACAGCACCATATCTATATGGGTGGATGTTTGAAGACATCAACCATTCCGGGGATGGCGGACTTTACGGAGAGTTGCTAACCAACGGAGCCTTTGAGGGCTCAACTGTCACTTGGGAGCCAATTCCAGATTATTTTGGCAAGAGCATAACCTACCAAGAAAACACTTGTGAAGCCTATGGTACGCAAGCTCTCTTTTCCAAAGCTCTAATACTAAATATTCAGGCCCCGTACTCACTGGATACAAACCGGTTGGGAATACACTTTTGAGGCTGGATAATCTACATCCACTTTCATATTCTCACCAGACTGTTCTAGAGCTAGATATCCCAACAAATTCAAGCAACTACACAGGACCTGTTGGCTTTCAAAATATGGGCTGGTGGGGTATCCCTGTAAGCCCACAGACATACAATGTCTCATTTTACGTATATCCCGATCAAGTGCGGAACAGAGCCATCCCAAGTACTAGTATCACTGTTTCGTTGCAGTCTAATATTACTGGTGAAGTTTGGGCATCTGTTGAGATTCCACGTCAGGAATGGAATGTGGTAAATTGGACATTTGTGTCAACTCAAATTGAAAATACAGTTACTGCTCCAAATTCAAACAATACGTTAGCTATTACCTTTGACTCGGTCGAGGCTGAAGGTCAGACATATTACTTCAGTCAAATCAGCCTTTTCGGTGAGACTTTCAAAGGCTATCAGAATGGACTTCGGAAAGACCTAGCGCAGAACATTTATGATTTAAAACCTACATTTTTGAGATGGCCAGGTGGGAACAATCTTGAAGGTTATTCAATCCAACGAAGATGGAAATGGTGGGAGACGATAGGACCACTAAAAGAAAGATGGGCAAGGCCAGGAAACTGGCGTAAGTTTCATCACCCAAGGCAAGACAAGGTTTTCTAATCATCTACAGAGTATTATAACACGAATGGACTCGGACTTCTTGAATTTCTCGAGTGGACTGAATCTATGGAGATGGATAATGTTCTTGGCATATACAGTGGCTACAGCCTTGGTGATGCAGGGCAAAGCAACACTGTAGAATTTCCTGCCACCGAGGAGGCCATGTACCCGGTTCTGAAGGAGGCTCTCGATGAATTGGAGTTCTGTATGGGATCTACAGACACTTACTGGGGGGCCAAAAGAGCAGAGTACGGTCATCCTGAACCGTTTGATATCAATTTCATTGAAATCGGAAATGAAGATTGGTTTGGATTGAACTATCCTTTCCGATTCAAGTATCTGTACGATGGGCTCAAGGCTGTTTATCCAGATATTCAATACATCAGCTCAGCTTATAACGAAAACCCACTCTACACAATCGATCTCCCTCCTGGAACAATCTGGGATACGCATCACTACGAAGAGCCAGCTTTTTTCATCGAAAGTTTTGATTTCTTCGATAACTGGCAGGAAGCCACAAATAATACAGATGTCACTGTCATGATTGGCGAGTACTCAGTGATTCAAGTCGATACACCAGATCGGCTGGTTAACTTTTCATTTCCGGCTGATGTTCACATCTTTTATCCTCGCTTGATTTCAGGATTAGCCGAGGGAGTGTATTTGCTTGGAGCAGAACGCAACCCAAATGTCGTAACAATGAGCAGTTATGCGCCAAGTTTACAAAATTTCAATTGGTATAACTGGTCTCCGAACTTGATTGCATTCGATGCCAACCCCGAAAACACTGTTCTCAGTGTCAGTTATTACCTACAGAAACTTTTCAATGCATACCACGGGACTGAGTCAGTCGAGGTCAGCAATACAGGTGATTTCAACCCTCTTTATTGGGCTGCAGCTGTAGATGGAGATGATAGTATCTTTTTGAAAGTGATGTAAGACCCCCTTCTTCTCGTCATGAGTCTTGCTCACCGCTTAGAAATATCGCCAATTCATCCATTCCGCTAAGTGTAGAACTTGAATCCGCGTGGAGTTCAGTAAATGGAACCATTATCACGGGTTCTGATCCTAACGGTTTCAACTACAAGAATAATCAAACAGCCATAATACCAGTTCCCTTAAACTTGACATCAAAAAGTCCTGGTTTCAATGGAGAATGGACTTGGAATGTTCCGTAAGTGTTTTTTCTTCCTTGACGAAGATTTTATTAAGATTTAATAGGTCTTGGTCAATCACTGTTCTTCAGTTCAATCTATGAAAATGCCTAATTACAGAAGATAATCGATATACCCGGCGTGATAGAGTTGCATCTGAGATTATAGCTTGTAATTAACTTTGGTTGTTAAATCAAATGTGTTATCTGCTTCACTTCCAACCATTCACGTGGTATTATTTTGATTGTTTAGGGTTCATAATCAATTGCTTTGGGAGGTGCTAGGCTAGATACCGTATCTATTATTCTCAAACTAAAACATCCCCATTTATTTCCAGCTTAGCATTCCTGCATCTTTTCCCTTCTTCTTTCATGATATCTTCAATCTCCAATGATTCCACTACCGGTATGCTCTCCAAAGAGTTTCGAAAACAAAAATAAAAGATACACCCCGCAACAAAGGTAATCACTGCTAAAGAAGTGTACATCCAAAGTATCTCGGGATCCTTTGTTACAGGAGTAAAGCTGATACAGATTGCTGCTGCGATACCGATGGTAAGCCAGAACAAAGCAGATACAAAAGACCGCAGAGACTCTGGTGCTTTTGTGAAGGCAATCTCGAGGCCTGTGACAATGACGAAAGCTTCGGAGAAAGCAACAAGAATATAAGCAGGTGCTTGGATCCATACATGAATTGAGTTTGGTGGAGAAATGTAAATATAGTGTTGTAACACAGCAGCATATGCCATTGCGAATGCTGCCATGATAAATCCAGTAGCAATGCGTACCACAGGCCGGAACTGTATCTTCCATTTACGCAATAGAGGATATATAACAACTAAGACTATTAGTGCAGGCCAGAGCAGTGGGCACGTCTGGTACTTACAATCCAGCAGCGGAAGAAATATGATGAGAGCAATCGGATCTAGATTCTGAAGAAGATCATTGGGAGTTCCGTGCAAGGCCATAGTGCCAGCTTGTGAAATCAAGTTATTCCAAATCTGAATCCAGCTGATGAAGTACAATGGCAGAAACAAAAAGAACTATGAACAATCCATTAGTATTATAAATCCAACGGGTCTTTTCATTGCTTACTTTGCATGCAGTCACACCCGTCCGGACCTTTTCAACTCGATCATCGGTATACGAGGGCGACTGGGCAAACAAATATACATCTTCTCTTCCGTTCTCTCTTAACATGCTAGGCTTGGCATTCTCGAAACCCCGCTCTTTGATAGCGATTGAAATCGTGTGTACCGCATCAACAATTGCAGAGCCTTCGGGTTTTGTTTTGATGAACTTCTTGTTGCTTAATATGAAAACTGCCGCGGAGAGAACAATTGCACTAGGTCAAGTTAGTAAGACATTAACACAACCTCGGGAGCTATCACGTTAGAAGTAAGTAATAACTTACATCAGAGGGATCAGGTACGCAAGCCAGAATGATGCATGAGCTTCGACATTTACTGTGATAAGTGGGGATAAAGCTCCGATATTCACAGCCCAGTAAAACCACATAAACATGCGCTCAACTGTTAGCTCAGGGTCAACCACCACACGTTCCCCTGATTTTAATAATTTTACGAAGGCTCCGACATTTTTGTACTGCTCCGCACACATAGGAGTCACATTAGCTTTAATACCACCAGTCCCAAGGCCAATGATGACCATGGAAGTTACCAGCCCACCGAAAGCGGCACCAGATTTAATCGAAGCTGGGGTAGCAGTAGCCACCAAAATCGTCAAGCCAGTGATATAGATTCCACAAGCAAGACAAATCGCTTTAAATTTGCCAATAAACTGGTCTGCAAAAAGTTAGCATCGTCAAGCCATACTACGCGTTTAACTCACCGGCTACAATAGCACCAATGATGGTTGAAGCATAGGCCCAAAATTTGAAGAAGTTGCCAAGTGCCGATGCAGTGGCTTGGCCTCTACCAAGTGCGCCTGGAAGATCAGATCCTGGATCATATGGATTGCTAATAATGGTTAGTTTTGGGGTAGGTGTACGAAGCGAAAGTTCCTTACTTGATATAATTCTGAAGAGGTCCGCTAAGTCCGAAATATGTGAACCTCTCTCCAAGCTCAACAATGATGATCAGAAGAACAACCCAAGGAATTCGATCAGGAATTCTGCGGAGGCCTTCTGTCGAGTTTCCAAGGATGGTATGATTTGGATGCACATACTGCGAATCCACGGTTGTGGCTGCTACTGGTGCTTGGTCCTTGCTTGACGACATTTCGATGGCGATGACCCCTAAAATCTGGACCTCAGAATGCCTTTATGGACAACTTTCAGAACCCAAGTCAAGCTATCCCATCCCTCTTATCACAAAAGTACCGGATTGAAGTCTATGTTTATTACAACAATAATTTAATCGAAAAGATAGGCATTGTTGTCATGACATCGCCCAGGATCAGCCGGCGCGTGGCGAGTCACATCACATCGGCAATTCGCCTATCTTTAAACCCTCGATGAATGCCACCAATCATAATAAACGCCGAAGTGGATATTAACATCAGACTCCATCAGGTCGGCAAACTGGTTGAGCAACAACTATTTCGGTGCTTGATTGATTTTTGCGTGTAATTCGTGTCGACTTGAAATCCGACCACAGCATGGCTGCTACAGAGGTAATTACGACGGTCAAGTCGTTAGATCAAAAAGAGGTTCCAGTATCCCACGACCCGAGGACAATCCCTCAAAAGTTCCTTCCTGGGCTAGATCCTGAATGGATCACATTATGGAATGAACATGGCTCAAAAGTCATACCAGCAAGTCAGGTGACCATTGAGGAATTTCGAAAATGTCCAGGAAAATACTCCTTCACTTATCCAACTTGGCAAGGTCAGTCTGCTTGCATGCCTGCCAATCAACTCGAGCTTAATCGTTATAGGTCCAGACGTTTTCAAAATCCAGGATTGGGAAGTTCCAGTCTCAAGTCCCGAAGGAAAGATTGTTTGTAGAGTATATACTCCAGAGGGATCAGGGCCATTTCCGGTGCACATGAACATGCATGGAGGTATGTTATCAAACACTGGTAGATGAGATACCAAGAACCATTTCCTACTATTGTGAAGCATTTAAACTCCCAGAAGATTACTGAGACTAGCAGGTGGTTGGGTTTTGGGAGGACTCAAGTCAGAGCAGGCATGGTGCCGCCAAGTGTGCAACAACGCTAAGTTGGTTATTGTTGACGTCGAATACCGCATGGCGCCAGAATATCAGTTCCCAGTAGCTATATATGATTGTTGGGATTCCATGAACTGGGTATACTGCATTTCTTCGTTGATATGTTCTGTACTAACATCTTAGATCATTGAAAAATCCGAACAGCTAAATGTTGACCCGAAAAGTATTTCTATTGGTGGACTTTCAGCTGGAGGGCATATGGCCGCCGTTATAGCTCATTTTGCGAGGGATAATGAGATTAAGCTCAAGCTACAGCTTCTTACTGTTCCAGCAACAGACATGAGATACTGTCCCATCACTGTTGATGGAGATTTGGAGGTTGAAGCATGCCAATATGAAAGTGTCTTGTTCTGCGCGGATGCACCTTGGGGGCCAGTAGGCAGAGAATCTTGGTTTCTGAACTATTTCATTGGTACAGAGTCCGGTATGTTTGGTTAAATTGCGATTTTCTCCCCTTGCTAACAATCAATAGAGGCAAGAAACAACACTTTGCAAGATTGGAGGATGACTCCAGTGCTTGCACCAAACTTCAAGGATCTTGCTCCTGCCTTCATTGTGACAGCAGAGTTTGATGTTGAGAGAGACGAGGGGGAGTTCTACGGCCGTTTATTGGAAAATGCTGGAAATTCCGTCCGGATAAAACGGTACTTGGGAGTACCTCATGCATTTGCACATTACAACTGTCCCCAGAAAGGTTTATCCAAAGCACATGAGTATATCAGAGACACTTGCTCTGTGTTGAGACAGGCACATGAAGGACTTTCGATAACGTAAAAAGGATATCAAGCCTTCATATTATTCAGTGACTAGTCGTAACTTAACTAGCATCCAAATCCTTATTGACGACGGTATCGAATCCGACCCAGAATATGGCATCAATCCTGAGTAGGGCAAATCTAACCATTGTAAAACTCTTGGATTGAACCCTGTATATTTGCCGCGCTTGGTTCAAGGCGGCTAATGCCTCGGTGGCTTCTTCTGGAGGAGTTGAGATAGTCAGTAGGAAAAGAAGATTAGTTATTAGTGCAAAATGTGTCTTGCACCCTTAATCAGTCAGCAAATGGTAGCTTTGGGGATCATTATCATCCTACAAGGAGCCCAAAATGCTTGATAATGCGATGCTCGTAACAACGACGCACTCCTGATGGCAGCATTGGCGCCGGTTTTGGCACCGAGTCGACAATGGGTCTTTGCTGAATACCAATCTGATTTTGCTCCGGGGTCTTCGGGAGACTTTGCACTGGCATAATAGAAAGGCCGGAGTAATGCACGTAAAATTATAATTTTGACGGCATGATAGCTGAGGTGGATTGAAAATCGAGGGTCAGGATCGCTAGTGAGATTTTCCTCCGGGGCTGTATGAAAGGAAGCGTCCATATTTTGATACCAGGCAGTAAGTTCTTTCAACAGCTCTCGTGCGATTGTCAGAGTGGTTTCGAAGTCGCGTGTTAGCGAACTAACAGCTCTGAGAGAACTACACGAGTCAGCATGGTGAATTCAAAAGCATGAGAAATTTTTGTACTATAACTGTGTCAAAACTTTGTCTAAGATCCGTGTGACACGAGAAAATTCCAAGCAAATGATCGTTGTTTGAGGGGTTGATGTATAATCAAGATCTGCAGGCGTCAATTCAACGACGAGCCAGTTGTCAATATTGATGTGGCTAGGACGGCCAAGACTCAAGGCAAACCACTTGTCAAAAGCATAAACAGTCCAAGAAAGACGTTTGCGCAATAACACCTCTTCTTTGGGTAGTTTCCAGTCGCTCGCATCAAGATGAAGTCCCAGAGTTTGAGCGGAAGAAACAACAGACCCCACTAGGGCCCATTTGAATGCACTATCTAGCACAAGCTCATTGGTAGGTGGCTGAAGAAGCAAGATTAGAGATGTTTGTATAGTTGCAATTGTAGGTTTATGCGTAGATCTGTTCAAGGACTTCCATGCGACGTTGAAGAGTTTTTGGAAGGATGGACTTTTGTATGCGAAATCGACACACAGTCGATCATCATATGTAGCGAAAGGTTGTGCAATACAATAAATCGCAGCTAAAAGATGAACCGGGGTAACTGCCGGATCTGGAGGCTCTTTAAAAGACACAATTGGAAACTGGGGCGAAATGAAACGAAAGAATAGTTGAATGAGACGTTTCCCAATTTCGGCTGGAATAAGATTCAACAGGCTGTCTCGTTCGTGCTCAAAGAGCAGATTTTCCTCGTCCTCGAGCTCGGTCTCCGCACGCGAATGGGAGCTTAGTTCATTTGCTGAGAGAAGAAACTGCACCGGAACAGTCGTATCTTGAATTGTTCTAATAGACAGCTTCGAGAACCCAAACTCGGCATTCTTGTTGAATCTGTAGCGACGAAGTAAATAGGGATCCATATCCCCAGTCAACCCACAAAGTTGAGCAGTTACATCATCCAGTTGATCGAGAGACCTTTCCTGGCCTGGTGGTTGTGAACTCTCTTTGAATATCTCATCGAAGAAGTTTGGATGCAAGTCGTCCGTCACGTGGTCTGGCTGTTGCGTAAAATGGGGTTCATTGACAACGGCCGCAGTAAGCAAAGAGTTATCTGAAAGTTCGCCTGGGTCTGTCTGAAAGAACAAATCATTCCAGGCTGGGCTCTGAAGCTGAGGTTCCGAGGATGTTGTGAGCTGAACTGATGTTTGTTGTGACGGCTGTGGATGTGGCTGTAGCAACCCTCGCGAGGTTTCTGCTAGAGGAGTATCATTACTGCGATCTGGAGGAGGTTGTCTTCTGGATAAAGGAGTAGTTCTCTTGACTTTGTGACCGGTGAACGTACAAGGCTTCGAATGCGCGTTGCATAACCGACACGGTGGGGCAGTCTCAATCTGGCATGCACTTTTCCTGGACCGACAAAAGTCACAGGCACTTTGACGCTTGCTCATATATTTACGAGCACCTGCCACCGAAGGTTGTGATGATGAGGTTCCAGGTGTTGATGACATCTTGTGGCTATCATTTGGTGAGGAAAAGAGCGGGAAGAAAGCATGAAAGTTGCACTCCTGGCATGATTGGGCATGACGTATAATCCCGTGCTGCTTGGCATTTGCTAACCACCCATCACCCAGGTACCAGCATCTACATTGTAGCGATTCCTTTTTTTGAAGCTTATAAGAACTTGAAATTGAGTCTTCTATGACTACTAATCACTATGCTCAGCCTATCTTAAATTAAAATGTAAAAACAGTCATATAACTAACTACCTAATTAGTTATAAATTGAGTTCTTCTAGACTTCCAAAATATATGAATGACTTTCAAAGTAGTGCTGTGATTTGGAGAATAAAACACTAATTATTGAGCAGTAATGTCTTCGCTAGGTAAAGTTCAAAATTCTATAACTAAAGAACTTAAATATTACATCTTGTCTCTATGATTTAAGCGACTTGATAACTCCAGAAACAAATTTATTTGCAAGTGAGGACACGGACCGGAACAAAGTCTTGGTTCGGTGAACCGTTTAAGAGCTTCCTGTTCAAATTCTCTCCTTGAAAATAATTTGTAGC
Organism: Pseudofabraea citricarpa; assembly: GCA_029641185.1. Lineage (NCBI taxonomy): Eukaryota > Fungi > Ascomycota > Leotiomycetes > Helotiales > Dermateaceae > Pseudofabraea > Pseudofabraea citricarpa. Next base: position 455,155 of record JAPWGK010000028.1, on the reverse strand, counting down.
AGATCATCAATTATCAGTTATTGTTGCGTGTGTGCGGTGTTCCTCGGTTGTTATTGCCAGCTCTCTCGTTACAGAAGAGCTTTTGTCCGCAGCGTGCGAAGAAAATCTACTGCCAACTCAACAGCATCAATCGCCATAGCCATACCAGCCTGATAACCAGTTCCTCCTGCGCCATAATTATGTACCAGTAATCTATCCCCGGAGAATTTTTCGGCCTCTACCCGAGCCCCACCGTCTCTTGATGGCCTCAGACCTGCCACTACAGCGAGTAAATCAGTTTCTGGCTCCGCCAACACAGGCAAGAGTGCTGCAGTTCTATCCAATATAGACTCGGTTTCCGAATGATATACATCGGGAGATCTGAATTGAGTCAGTTCTTTCTAGCAATGTTAAACAAGCTACTCACGAATTTCCTTTTTGCATGTACCCACCCAGGATAACTTTCCCATTCGAGTTTGGCCTTGGAATAACATAAGTCTCATACCCATGGCCATGTCTCATGATATTCTCTTCAACCTTTGGAGCCCTTACAAGCAAGACTTGACCTCTTGTGGGATAACTCTTTACATCTGGTACCAATGTCTTGGCAGCATTTCCGATGCAGTTGAAAACAATCTTGGTGTTATTTGACAGCCATGCGTCATCAAGAGTCCTAAGACGGCGCTGTAGAAATTTTACAGGGCCATACTCAGGTTTTTTGAGAAGATTTGCGATGTTCTTGATGTGTGCGGGTGCATTAATAGTTATTGTCGTGAAGGTGATCCCGAACTTAACACCTGCCGGGAGAGATTCAGAGGGAATTATTACAAGCTAGATAGACAATCAGTGCTTGATCCAGTTTATCCCAAAACCAAACTCACATCTTTTAAATACTGTGTCATACTTTCAATCTTCTTGGGATCCGGCTGCATATCAAAGTATTCGGTTGACTTCGTCTTCTTCAAGTATTTGGCCTCGCTTCTCCCATCCTCAATCAGTTTCCACATTGTGAGATATCCTGCTTTGTCCCATCGAAGAGCATTTGCATCATTGCCCGATATCGCAGAAAAATTGGCTCCAGCCCTATCAAATATCAGCTTTCATGACTAACTTTGTTTCGTCAAAGAGTTCTAGCTTACCAAGGTGACGTATAATTAATTGATAAATCGCCAGGCATATGCTCTGCTACGATGGTGATTTGGTTTCCATAACCGCGTTGGGAAAGCTCTAAAGCTACGTTTAGGCCAATAATACCGGCCCTAGCTATATAAGTATGATATCGAGTATCGATAGAAACCAACTCACCCTACAATCACAATGGAATCACGTGCCATTTTGCTCCAAATTGAAGAGTCAGTACCAAGGTATTCGTCGTATTTTAATACCTATCGAAAACATGGCGTGATGGGAAAACTTCACCGTGGGCCTGTCTTGCCGCTTAGTAATCCGGGTTTCCCGTGCACTGGTGGTGCCGATGGAGCCAGGAGTTAACTTCTCGGCGAATAGACAATCATGATTGGCGGCATTATTCGGGAAACCTTAAGCTAGGCAACCGGACAAAGCCAAAATTGCCCGCTTTCGGCATAATGGTACACGATTAAATTCCATATCAAGGCTGGAGAACGGGGTCTTTTACTTGCTGTCTCTATTAGGCAGTGAATCTTGTTATGAAAATTTTGTAACCAAAACAACGAGCAACTAAATACCAAATGCCTATTTCCGTATTGTTCGGGATCTTATCAAGCTTTAATATATCTCGAGCTTGTTGCCATTCCCTTAGAAGAAGATTTTAGTCCATCTCGTTCCTTCTCCTGGGCCTTAAGATTAGCCCTCCTGTGAATAATGTAAAGAAGAGTCATCCAGCCAAAGAATATGAACTGCACAACCAATTGCATCATATATCCTTTGGGATAACTAGGCGCTTCCACAGTCTTGAAGGTTACTAATGGAATCCAAATATTACACGTAAAAGCAAAGGTAAGCATAGACGAAAGCACAAATGCCCTTTCTTCCGCATCATCGGCACAAATAATGTTAGCCCAGGAATACATCAAAGGAGCAAGCGATATTTCCATCTGACCTGTTGCAACAGCAAACCTATCACCAATTTTAATAATTATTTTTGAGACACTACAGTATGAAGACGGGTTGCACTTACCATTTCCATGCGAAGGAAGATGTGTCATATAAGACTAGGCCCAGATTCGCAATAAATCGCACGACTGCAACAACACCAAATATAGGGAGACGAGCTTTATTATCATATTTGTCAACAAGCCAAGAGAAGGTTCCCACGAATAAAATCCCAAGACTAGGGTTTATTGCCTAATCCCATCAAAGTCAGCTGTTGGTCAATCTTTTCATTTATATTTGGAAGCGGACATACAGTATAATTGTTCACCCTAGCCAATTCAGTAGGATAGCTCGTTTTTAGCCAAAGTGTGTATGCACCTTGACCAAGAGCCATGAATGTGAGGTACCAGAGCATGGTAGCTGGAACAAGTAACCACCAATGCCAGCTATTAAAAAACCGACTCGCAGTCCTGAAATTGAATTGGATTCCGATGGGAGCCTTTCTTCCCGCGAAAGTCATCCGCTCCCGTGCCATGGCATATTCGTCTTCCGAAAACATCCATCTTTTTTCGTTATTTGGAGTTCCTGGAAAGGCTAGTGCTCCCCAGATGACAATCGGGATAGCCATCATCGCTGAAATAAGATACAGCCATCTCCAGCCCGCATGACCTAGAGCACCATTAAGGCTGGTGACAATTCTACCTGCCAAGAGACCGGCTGTCATTGACCCAAGTTGAGAAGAAATGTAGAAAAATCCTGCGCGACGAACAAGTTCATCCTTACGATACCTGTTTTCTGGTTCAGCTGAGATTGGAGGAGAGAAAAATTAAGTGAAAGAAAATTTCCACTGACCAGCTACCCATGATGAATTGCATCGAGGTGAAAAATGGTCCTCCAAAAAGTCCAACCAAGAATCTGAACCCTGCCAATTCGGGATATCCTTTAGCTTGGAAACACAAAATTGTAAAAAGAGCCTGAAGAGCAATGGTTGCTGGGAGAATTCGCTGAGCTGGGATAAATGTGATGAGCACAGTTGCTGGAATTGCTGAGCTAGTTTATGTTAGCTATAAGGCCTTTGAAATTGCCTGTAAGTAATTTGTTCGCATACATAGTGTATCCAACATTGTAGAATGTATTCAGATTAACGAACTGATTACCGAAAAGGCCCAGATCTGTAACACTTTAGGTTGATGAAAAACCAATGGGAAATGTAATATTCACCCTCCCTCATTCCACTAACATATGCGTTCTGTAAAATACTTCGGTCAACGTAAAGAATCTACGATTATTAGATACCAAGTCATGGTCAGTATGTCTAAATTGGCTGCTTCAAACTTACCCAATATCCTGCAAAAGCGAATAGCATAATATAGATATCCAGTTTCATAACCAATCTCCGTTCCATGGCGCTGTCGTTTATGTCGAACCAACTCCAAAAAGATGGGTTCTCTGCAACGCGTCTGTTTATATCCCATCTTCGCGATTGTTCTGGAACGCTGTCGCTTTTGTAATCGAATATCACAGCAGGCTGTTTAACAGAAGTCAATAAGTCCCCCATAATATAGATGAGCTTAAGGGTTGCAGGTAGCAGATCAAGAAACGACGAGAGGCGCTCTATACATATGGGCTATATCAACACTAGGAATAACAAAATCACCCAAATTTTAACTCCTACTTCTTCAATAATTAATTCAATAATCCACTTTAATCCACTCTTGAATATTTAGTAGTCTTTAGCAATGCGGCAAAGGTTTCATATGCCTTGTCTCCACCCCACTTCGTGTTGAAAGGAGGAAATCGCAATATAACACCGTTATGTTGCGACATCAAATAACATCCCACTTTAGCTCTAAAGCGGACAGATAAGATACAGTACGTTGAATGGATGATAACGCCGTATGTCAGCAAATTGTCTAATGGCTGCAAAGTTGCTAGAGCTACTTGATTAAAAACGGAGCTCAAATGTCGTATTAATTTTATAGTGACTGATCAATAGTATAGACTACAGGTTAAGATATTTTATTAGGGAGTTAAATCAAGGCAGGTAACTGATCTTGGTCAGCTCGAATTCTTAGTGAATGGCGATATACACACGGAAGATTGCGCAATTAGATCTCGCTTGGTCATATCTTGGCATACATTTGCTGAAGTTCAAACACTCATTCTTACATCAAGAGCTAGAAAGATCTCAACTATCAAATAAATCATCGATGATGGTTCTGAATTCTGATATCTGCTTTGTAGAATTTAATAACAAGTATATGAAAAATTGGTAGCCAAGCGACCTAAAATATAAGAACGAGTGCATCAGAGATATAGAATAAAGTGGCATATGACGACTTCTAGCTTACATATTGTGCAAGACACCTCAGCATGTGTGTTTTCTGGGGCTCACAATATAATAGGTTAATGATAACTCGTGCCGCTCTGCCGAGCATGCCTATTTGCATCTCTGGAAATTGTTCCATCCCATAGAATGTCAAGGATAGTTATGCAATTATCGCAATCTAGTGCTCAGTCTGTTTCTAACTTCTACACATTTCATCCAAAACAGCAATCCCACTTTGCTTCAACGAATAATAGTTGCCGCTGAAGGTTGATTAAGCGGAGAATATCACATCACCACCTCCACTTGTGTGTTCTTATCTGGCAGCAATTGATGGACGATGCATATATGAATGACAGGAAAGTAGCTTCAGCAAATTCTCAAGACTTTGTGATAAAATTTGCGTATTAAACATGTCTAGCACACAAAGCTCTTCAGCCACTTCCCGGCTGAATGCGATCAAAGACCATCTCTCTACTAATTCTAAGTCGGCTATCCGAGGAAACAATATTGACCAGAGTGTCCAAAACCCTCACCCAGACAAATACCGCCCCAAGAATAAACCATATGAACCATTTAGGCCTGTCAAGGTTTGCCAATAACAATTTCCAGAACTCGCGCTTGGAACTAATGAGATTGTAGACAATAATCATTGGTACTGGGATTGCAGGGATTGCAACAGCGGTATTGTTATCAAAGAAAGTCCGAAATCACACCATCAAAGTTTACGAGAAAAATGACCGTGTTGTAAGTCATTCGTGTTTTCTTAAGTTGGCTTTCATCTGACTGATCTTCAGGGAGGCACGTGGGCCATAAACAATTATCCAGGGACAAGATGTGATGTGCCTTCACATGCATACCGTATGTAACTAATTGTTTAACATGTCCTAGTATGTAACATATTCGCTAACGACCACCCAGAATTAACATTTGCCCCCAATACCAAATGGACCGAGTACTATCCAAAAGCCAGTGAGATACAGCAGTATTACGAAAACATCATCAAAACTTACGGAATCAAGGACAAGATTAGCTTTGGGCACGAGGTTGTCAAGGCCACATGGCTTAGTGATGTTTCACGATGGGAGGTCGTTATAAAGAATCTTAAAACCGGGGAGACAATTATCGACCAAGCAGATTTCTTTGTTACAGCTCCAGGGCGACTAAATCAGACTCATATTCCACATATCCCCAATCTCGCAGATTTCAAAGGGAAAATCATCCATACTGCGAAATGGGACCATAACTTCGATTATAATGGAAAGCGAGTCGCGATCATTGGAAACGGCGCAAGTGGACAGCAGTTACTTCCTAACATTGCCAATGATGTAAGTCACATTGATCACTATGTCAGATCAAAAGTCTGGATATCTCCAACGTTTCGTGCCAAGCTTCATGAAGCAACAGCAGCAGCGCCTGGTGGGCCTGTGTACAAAGCAGAGCAGAAAAAGAAATGGGAGGAAGATCCAGCTTCATACTTGAAGTATCGCAAAAACCTTGAATCTGGCTTCCATGGTCCGTTAGCCGGATCATACAAAGGTAGTCCACAGAATAATTTGTTGCGAGAATCAATCGTGAAGACAATGCTCGAACGACTGAATGGAGATGAAAAGTGGTTGGCCCGGGTCATACCCGATTACGCACCTGGCTGCAAAAGACTGACACCTGCCCCTGGGTATCTGGAAGCACTTCTCCAACCTCATGTTGATTATGTCACGGAACCCATTGTCTCAGCAACCGCAAATGGTCTTGTTGCGAGTGATGGAACTACGCGTGAAGTTGATGCGATCATTGCTGCAACTGGATTTTCCGGGGGGTACACTCCTCGTTTTCCCACTATTGGCAGGGACGGAGTTGATTTGATCGACAAATGGAGTTATGACGGAGCAATCGGTTATCCAGAAACATATCTTGGAATGATGGCTCCTGGATTTCCAAATTATTTCTTTGTTTTACAGGTAAGTTCCCATAGATTTCGTGGAGCTTGCTTATGACTAATTGAAACAGGCACAAGGAAATGGAATGGGTGGAACTGTACCACTCCAGGCTGAAATAAGCGCGACCTTTATTGCAAAAGTAATTCGCAAGGTTCAAACACAAAGCTATTCGTCTATCTCCCCTGGCAATGCTGCAACAGAAGATTTCAATCGAATTGTTGGTGGATACTTTGAGAATAAAGTAGCAACAGATACATGCAATAGCTGGTTCAAGCCTGTCAAACAACATATTATAAACTCCCCCAGCGATAAAATCGATCCCGCCAAATATAGAGCTACTGAGCAACGAGTTGTCATTGCATGGCCTGGCTCCGGACATCACCGCTTCGATATTCTCCGTGATATTCGATGGGAAGACTTTGAGTTTGAGAGAGCTCGAGATGGTCAGCAAAACAGGTTTGAATATTTTGGAAATGGTGATACTACAAGGGAAATAAGACATAGCGAGGCAAGAAATGGTGGCCAAACTGTGAAGTGGGATGGGGGCGGCTGGCAAGGCGATGGAGATGGAGATGATGGAAATCATGATGATCTGACAGGCTATTTGAAGGAGGTGGGAAAGGTGGATCTCGAATTGTTACATGAGCAATGGAATGAATGAGTAAGTCAAGGAATGTATCTTCCGGTTTTATTTACACAAGAAATGATTAATTCAGTAATTTTTCGGTTATTGGAAGATCATCACCTTTTGAAAATTGAAAAAAGAAATCTCCTTTTCTGCTTCGCTTAACAAGCGACGAAATACCGAACCCTTTTTTTTTTCATGCATAGTGGTATGAACTAAATTTTAAAGTAAATTCTGAACAATTAAGTAGTTGGTTTTTTGAAATTCCCGCTGTCATAAACATAGGTCAAAGATGGTTTATTGTTATACAAAAGTTGTAGTTCATATCAAGCTACGCCGGATAATCCAAACAGATTTAGATTCAAATCTAATTTCTGAGGATTGTATGACAGTCAAATTACCCTATGACAACCACACTTTCACAACATCTCGTAATACCTCTACCATTCATTGATCGTCAATGTTTGACTGACCGTCAAATCCATGATCGCCTCCTCTCAGTGCCAATTGAAATTTCAAGCCTGAATCCACCTCTGTAACTTTCTCCTTCAACTTGATACTACCCTCAACCGGAACAACTCTATCCCCCTTTCCATGCCAGACAAATACACCACCATGTGGAAATCTAGCACCATCTTCCAGTCTGTCCAGGGGGAATAATTCTCTCCTCTCCTTTGGGAAATGGTCCTTGGAAGCTCCATGCTGGACATACGCAAACATCAGCTCCCCACGTTCACCCCTATGATCTGATGAGATAATGGTGGGAATTTCCTTATTTCTCAGCCTTAGAAGATGATCGTCAATCAAACTACGTGGAAGTTACGGAAGACCAAACATCGGTTTATCATATGATCAGTGAACTGGCGACTCTTCACATCTACCATTAGATATGCTGCAGTAACAGCCTTTATCTTTTCTGGGTGGCTCAATTCTAGCATTAGACTGAGATAACCCCCTGCACTGTCGGCGGCTATTATGATGCGAGATAGATCAGCTTTCACAGCACCTTTAGTCTGACTTTCAACAAAAGCCCCCAGCTTGTTCTGTACCCATAGCCACAAATCTTCGACATCGGAGACAATTTCGTCAACAGAAGACTCAGAGAGAAGTCGATAATTAGGAGATATGATAATTGTAGAGTGACGTGCTGCGAGCTCCAGATGCCATGGGGCGAAGAAATCTGGGAAGAGACTTGAGCCGCCAATGAGAGCGGAGAAGAACTGGACGAAGGGGCGCATCTTCAATGGTAGTCTGGAAATTTTGATCTGTGAGTATAAGGAAATCAGTTGTGATCTGATGCCCACCAAGGATAGTTTTGTATAGGAGGGGAAATAACTGTTGATATAAATTTGTGTATAATACATGTGATCCAGTTCCCTTTCTACCTACTTCTTACTTACTTACTTACTCACCTAAAAGGCAAGGTTGTCTTAAAGCATCTTCCATTTAATCTTCTTATACCTAAAAGCCTACTTTTAGTTAATCAATTCTTTTTGTCTAAGAAGACGAGAGACCGTACTCACCAAATCGCATGGTGGTTCTCCCGTATTCGGGTGCCCCAAGTCATGTGATCGTAGCATAGCCATTCCAGGCGGTGTCCAGTCGATACTAACTACCTCGCAACAAAAAAAGGACTACCAATCATGCTTTCAATCACCAATATTCAAGTCAAGCTGCAGGTGAATCGGGACGAACGTGAAATATGAGACATTACTCTGAGCTCGATCCGCTCGGAGCCCTAGCCTGCGTTCACGATCCGAAAAAACCCGATTCACAAAGCTCAGAAGGATAACGGAACCATCAGGCTATCAGCGCAGCAACATGTCTGGTGCTGTCACCAATGGCTTCCCCTGGCCTCCTGATACGTGGGAAACATCATGTCTAAGTGGGCCAGAATCCGGAAACATCTTGTATATGCAGAGGACCAGATCTTCCAATCGCGAGGTAGTAGTGCCTCTCTGGGATTGTCCAGCATTGCTCACGCAGAGTGCCACTTGTGCATGCAGCCGCAATGCTACACCAGCAGTAGCGAAAGGGAGCTCGCTTCGCTCGCTGCAGCTCTCAGACATAGCCAGTTCCAATATGAAGCGCATCATTGCTAGAGGTACTGGAGATCATGTATTTATCACGCCGAGCTTTGTCGACTGGCGCTATGGCAAAATGTCTAATATCCTGCGCATCAACGGAGTTCCTGGAAGCGGTAAATCTTTCCTCGCTGCTGCTATTCTTGCCCACCTCGAAGATAACCCGAAGCCTAGTGAAATTGTATGTTCCCTCTTCTGTGATGGCCGATTCAAAGATTCTCATCCCGTGGTGGATATACTTTGGGTCTTGCTGAGAAGGTGCCGACAATATTGCCAAGGAGAGCACGAATTAAGCCGCCTTCTGGTTCGAGAGAAGCAGCTGGAGAGGTGGGAGGATCACCTCTCTTCCCTAACTCTGAAATATGTAGTTGAAACGATGCAGCACATTTTGGAAAGAAAGTCAGATCTTGTCCTCGTGCTAGATGGGCTGCCCGATGTTCAAATGTCACCAACGAGGAGGCTGCTTCTCGACGAGTTAGTAGAACTGATCAGGGTGCGAGATGCAGTGTATGGGATAAAGCTTTTGATCTTGACTGAGCCGGGCTTTGTAAAGGGAGCTGACACGGACGCTGTACTGGAGATGTCGCCGAAATCTGCTTGGCAGGATTTGGGATGTCATGTCAGGCAACTAATATCACAAGACGCCACACGACGGAAATACTACAACGAGATAAAGAATGCTGTTCGCAAGGCAGAAAACCCATTCATGTGCTTCAAACTGCTGCTGCGACTGGTTCCATGGACGCAGTCAATTGCCACGACCAAGCACCGCCTCAACGAGATTCTAGACTCTCGGAGCAAAACCAGCCAGCTTACCATATATAACGCTATGTTTGGATCCATCTTAGATGAAGATAAGGAGATAGTAAACTTCATGCTAACGTGGGTTGCCCACGCAGCCCGCCCCCTGTATATTTGGGAGTTGAATGAAGCCATTCGAACCAAGTTTGGTATTTTAGTCCAAGAAGCAGACGTAGAGAAGAAGACGGGAGAGATTCTAGCCATCAGCTCTACCCAAACTGTCAATTTTGTCCACCTAGATGCATCTGGCTACTTGATGTCTACCGATCGGGTCCAGGAGAAAAACGATCTGATCGCGCGCATCTGTCTAGAGGCTTTCGACTTCGAAAGCCTCCAAGGTTGCAGCCGGACGGGGCGGAGCCCCATGTTTTATGCCATAGCTAACGGCCATGTAACAACAGCGTCGATGATCTTGAGCCGCATTAATTCTTTTGGCGAGAAGATGGTCGTGGAGAGAGGCTTGGCATTGATACGAGAGATAAGCGATGCATGCCCATCTTGCACGGCGCACTGCATCAAGCTTTGGGTACGTAGCCCTTCTGTCTCCCCTCCCTCGTCTGGCAACGCGCGTGCGCGCGCGAGAGAGAAAGAGAAGACGCTAAACGTTGAGGCTGGCCAGATCCAAAAGGTGTCCCGCGATCCGGACAGACCAGAATCTCGGCCGATCCGGATCGCCGGAGAACATTATTACGACTCGTTCGGCCAGGTCACCGGAGAAAACCAGGCCGGCTTTCACAGGAGAGCAATGTCCCTCAAGTGGTTTCCCGGAGACGACATGTACGGCGCGCTCGAGATGGCGGCTGAGTTTGGCTTCGATGTCGTCTGTGGCTTTCTCGTGCTCGCCGAGAATAAGAGTCGTGATCTGAGGAGTATGCTATCCATGCTGCGTAGTAGGTAGGTCATTAGGAGGTTGTCTGTTACCTGTCTCGTCGCTAGTGGCGATGGATGCTAACTAAATGGGGCATGCGGCAGGGGGCATGGTGCGTGCTGGTTGGTTTATTAGTTTGCGTTATTTTAGAAATGTATATATACATTTTCTTTTTCTACCGACGATAATAATTATTTTTTCCCTCAATTAGGATACTGTCTTCTCCACTCCTCAGAATCGTGTAGTCAGGCTAGCCCTTCGTCTCGGCTCGTAATAAATTACTTGTTAGCGGCAGAAATCGTTTGCAAAGTAAATCAAAAAGAAAATTTTAAAACAACTTTAGATCTTTCCCCCCTTGAATCGCTTATACTATCGTGAACTCAGAACTTGTCGGTTATAGATTATATACATGTAAGAGCTTATCTATCTACTTCTTCGATCATATTTAGTACTATTTCACCTCTGCTTAGTGCTTTGGTGCATGGAATTAGGTAGTTAGTTGTCTCGACTCTATTTTCTTCGACCGGTGCCGCTCCAATTCGCCAAAAGCTATAGAACCTTGTTGACTACAATCAAGAGTTCAAGCACAAGAAGGAGGAATTGTGACCCGCGAGCAACTTGTTTAAGATTCAGCGGATTATCAGTACATCGTCTTTACAACCGACGAGATCGCTGCAATCCAAGTCCGCCAGACTACAAATTCTGAGATTGGATTAGTCAACGCCGAACCCAAAAATCATGCGCTTGATCTACTCAGTCTATTTTTAGCTCTTCGTCTAAACAAGCAATATCCCCTCAAGCGGAAGCTGAAGACCTGGCAGATGCGGAGAAGGAACTTTAAATGGGGGAGTAGAAACAATAGCGGCGAGCTTGTGAAACGATGCTCACTGATACAGTATATTTAAGACATCTTATACACACGGGTTTGAAAAATTCAACAAGTGATTTATCAGATAGACTTTCTTCAGTTGAGCAAACTGTTTTCTCGGAATCACGGGCTACATCGAGTGATTTTGAACAACATTTATTGTATTATTACTACCCGTAAGCGACGTGTTCGTCTAACTTCCCTTGGCCTTACAACTGCCAACGGGAAATTGTCTTGGATGACATACAGAAATTTGTGTGAATGTTTTCTGGTCGAATGTGTTGTGACATCCTCGTCCTTTAATCCGTTGTCGAATATTTCTTCTTCAGTTAATCAAGAGGCTCGGAGTGATTTTGAAATTATACAATCAACACATAATTTAGTCTTTGAGATTTATTAGACACAGAAGACGCGAAATTTTATACGAGACTTGATTTTAATTTCCAGTTGTATCTTGACAGCCAAACAGCCTCAGTAATCAAAGTTTAATGTAAAATCTCTAGCTAAGTCGTTCTAACCTCTACGGAGCCATAGAGATAACAACTCTACTTTCTAGTACATCTAAAGGAGAGCCCAGAAGGCTTTTTAGCAAAGAGCATATTTGGGTTTGGTGTTGGATAGAAATTTAGACTTTCCCCTTGGCTATCAACTAGCTCAAGATCAAAAGCCGCGACCCAAAAGGCGATGATCAAATTGCTCTCCAGCTTGGACAATCGCATGCCTCCTACGAGCTTAATTAGCAAGACCGTCATTAATAAAGACCAGGGGTTTCTGCTTACTACAAGGAGACCGTCCGGAGCCCCAACCAACAAAACCAAGCGGTCTAGGCTTATCCTCATCTCGGCCTTCTTCATAGCGAGCCGGGTTCCATTTCTCTGGATCTTTATACGCCTCTGCATTCATATGGATGTCCGCAGGGTGATAAGTCGCATATGCCCCCGCGGGAATGATCTCACCACTCGCGCCTATAGGGATATCGGCGCCACTAATATTTCTCCTGAAAGCCATGCCGTGAACGTGGAACCTCACAGTCTCGCGTAGACACGAGTCTATGACCGGGAACTCGGATTCCCAAGCGTGAAGCGGGATCTGTGCCAGTTGGTCGACCAGCGGCACGGATGTGTCTCTTGAGTATTTACTCGCAACACCCTGCACTTCGCTGCGCACTTTTGAAAGCCAGATACCTGACTTTGACAGGTGCACCAGGAGCCAAGAAGCGTTGAATGGCGTGTTGGACTTCGCGGCAAAGACGGCGTTGATCAACGTGTGGCGGATCCGGTCCGTGTCATATCCTTCGTCGATGAGGAGCTGCAGTGGGTCGTTGCCGCGCTTTCCAGTCTTGATCCGCCCGTCTATGATCTGGTTCAACATGCTGTTAAGCCTCGAGCCAGCCCATGCCCTCTTCATCATAGCGAAAGAGGGGAGCTTGGGGAAAATTATAGTTGTGATGGTCGAGCTCGCTTCCAGAATATCAAAGAGCCTCTGGGCTGTTTCTAGTTGGGCTGCATCATTGGCAATGTCTTCAACTCCTATTGATCGCATGCTGAGTTGGTAGACGACTCGGTAGATAGAGTCAAAGTGATTGACAATCCCGGTTGGGTTTACCGAGAGCTGGTCCAGGCTCTTTCGCACGTCTATCAGCATTTGAGGAAGAACTAAGCCAAATGTAAGTGATGTGGATACACAGTATAGACAAGGTGTTTAAGTCCTACGGTTATCGAGAGACTTGGCATTAGTTATACTCGCCATCAGTTGGCCAAACCCATGTACCTCTTTTCCTTCGATCATCTTCCGAGAAACGCCCTGGTTCAAATCCGTTGGAGCTGCTGCAAAAAGGCCCATGTACCTGCTCAAATATCATGAATTAGCACTTTATCGAGAGATCAAGGCTAGTGGAAGCTCATAGATCTTACCCTTCCATTAATCCTAAACCCTTGGTGTTATAGAAAACCCTCCGGCCCTCATCACCATTAAGTCCAATCACGGGAAGTCTTCCAACATAGTAGCTGAAATTACCGGTGGTTGAACGACGAGCATTCTCTCGATGAAAGTCCCATCTCGCCGTGAAAAACCTGAGAGCTCCGACAACTGGCCATACTTCATCGATTAGCTGCGGAGCATTCGATGGAAATTTACGGCGAGGTCTGAGGAGCAGGAGTATAAGGAGTATGAAGAATGAAGAGATGAGATATCCACTATGCGGTATTGTTAAATCGAGATAAGCCATGACTGATTCTAAGAACAATTGTATGAAGCTAAAGAACCGGCACGATGTAAATCGTTAACTTTATAGCAAACTAAGTACCTACCTACTGAGTGAAATAATACAATACCGGGTGCGATAAGGGACGTGATAAGGCGATATCTAGCTGACTGCTGACTGCAGATTTAAGGCTGACTGCAGATTGATACCTGAGTCTGCAGTCAGCTAGGCGTTCATGATAGTATGTTACAAACCGAGAATGTGGGGGCGGGGTATTATTTGTAGCTCTTTCGATATTTTGTGCCGTAGGCAGACAGATCTGATGTGTAGCACCTTGCTATCAACTGAAGTCGCTATTAGCCAGACTTACGATGTAACCTGTAAAATCAGAGTGTTTTTCAATTCAGTATTCGGGACAGGGCTTATTAGCCCCCATTCGTCACACGGAGGCGTACAGTTTTGTACCTGATTCGTCCCTTGCAGAGATCACATCCATGTCCTGATACCAGCGGCACTTTTGAGGGATTTCTTGAAAGGATTCTGATGTTTGAAGTTTACCTTCTCGTTGGGAGACAATGATAGCATTGCTTGACCTTGGAAGGCTATCGCTCATATCCGTGTTTGTAGGTACGATTAATTCTCTACTTGGAAGAGAACGCTGCTGTATTTGATATATTAAGTCAGTTTCGTAGAGGCTATGCAGAAGAATTGCTCTGAGCAATCGAGATCTTTGGATTTCTTGAAATGCATTAGCTCTTCCCATCGTAATTCAATAACAAGCGAGGCTTTCAAAGGCAGCCTATCGTGAAATATGATAATATATAACAGATGGGAGATTTATTATAGGTAACAGACTTATCTTCTCAAAAAGGATTGGCTGCAGCGATGTTGTCTGCCTCTATCACTACCAACTAAAATTCAAGCAGCAAAAAGATGTCGCAAGCTTTGGTTACAATGCTAACAAAAGTATGGTCGTTGGGGCTGAGTCTGACACCAAGCTACCACAACTCCATGAGTTATTCTGATAACTTTTCAGCCTTCTCGGACATTCTTCCTGTTTCGGCTGAGGTTACATACATGAGTTTGGAGCTGCGCAACCGCCGGCTGCGGTATGCGGTTTTCTTGGTGTCTCGCTTGTGACGGATGACACGCTTCATTGTGGTGGCGTCGAATCAAATTGTTTTGCATTTTCAAGTAAGATATGTTTTTAAGATAGGCATGAGTAGTATCGGCCGATTGGACGGTAAAGGAGAGTATGATGAATAATAATTTCGTTCAAGACCTCCGGTAGAATTATTAATCCCCTGCGTTCTACCATACAACGAGGACGAATATGTTGTTGATTTGAAATCCAGCTTATTATTCGGGAAAAGCTACCACTTCTTATGTTTAAAGAAAGGTTTGGCATTTGAATCCGCCTCTTTCCACTTGTGAGGCGTAAAAGAATAGAATGGGAACATATATCGGAATCTATGCGACGCTATCCCTTCACGCAGGAAAAAAGGCATCGAGGTAGTATACCCATAGCTACTACATAACAAAGTGAAATGTAAAGAATAAAGGCTCCATTGAATTTGTTCCTCTCTGTGGTAAAAGGAAAAAGAAACAACAAATCTCTAATTGGGAAAGACTTGCTTATTCTGCCTCATGTTAGGATCTAATACCCATCCATCCTCATCCCATATATATCAACCAGTTTCTCCAGAACTCTGAGCCTCTCTTCGAGTTTTGTCTCCGACTCTCCCTTCATATCAACGTGATCGTTTGATTCCAGCTTAGATCTTCCATCACTCTCCTCGCTACCACGTGCTCGCTTACGATAATGACTTTTCGTACCCGACTTAGACTTGGACTTAGCCCTAGCCTTGGACTTCAACTTAGTATTAGTTGATGCATGCTTCTGGCTTTTACGTCTTTTATCCGCTGCCAGTACGTCGAGGGAATTTTTTTTGCCGTGCGGTGGTAGCGGTTCAGATGAGGTTAGATCGCTTGGTTGATTTTGGTTCGGTGGATGTGTCGTCGTCTTGTCGAAGTTCTGAGCTGCATATTGCTCCGCTTCGTATGGATGCACATAGAATTGTTGAGATGTATAGTACTGCATGTTGTATTGTTGATAGCTGTGAGCTGTATTGTTCAGATGTGGAACAGGCTTCCGAGTCCGTTTGTAGAGGATCTGCATAGTGGCTTCGTCGTAAACATACTCATCAGGGCTACCAAATCCAAGAGGAGCCTGATGTGCCTGTTCTCTCTCATTATCGCGGAAAGAGGAAGAGTTTTGGCCGATCGAACTGTATTGTTGCTGTTGCTGTGCCCAATCTCCGTAGATACAGAGATGGCAGCTTGTAAATTCTGTCAGCATTTTGGCCGTTTTGTGAATGGATAATCTACGGCAGAATCACCACATACGGATATGCATTAGTATGATAGCACATTGTGCTGTGCTGGGTGGTTGAGTCCATGGCCACTCCAAAGGTATTTGTGATAGAAAGGCTGAAAGTCTTCTACTTGGTGAACTTTTTTGAAGGGGAACTCTCAGATTGACGGAGTGGCAATGTTGACTTTAAATGAATTTACAATCATCTCCACCGTGTTTCAAGCGTCGCAATGAGGTCATATTGTCTCTGTTCTTGCAGTAGCGGTGGGTTGCGATGGGTTGCGATACAAGTGTTGGGTTGCGATGGAAAGGACATCGATTGCGACACTTTTCTAATGGCATATGCGATCGGCAAAAGAATACACTGCCCAGCTGCAAATAAGTGTATAAATATTAACAAATCAGATAAAGTTGCTAGAAACAGAGAACGACGGTACCAAATCATCCTAATGAGCGGTGCTCCTGCTAGTCATCCTTGGCTGTAGACGACGTATTCCTTAGAAGCTGAGTACATAGGAAATACTAGATTACCAGAGTCCCATCTGTAACTATGACCGCCTCGATTCAAGGACCTAGCAACAATTTAGCCGGAGCGTAAAAGTGGCCTGGCTGTGCTTATATCGCCATGGCTGTAAAGCGTTTGCCCAAATGTAGAAGCTGAGTGAATAGATCCCTTGGATTGCCAGCAATTTGAAGAAGATCCCTAACATAGTCAATACTAATTGCCGATGCACATTCAAGTGCTTCTTGCATTTCAGGGCCGGGAAGCCATTTGAAGTGTACCTTATGTTCGGCCTCTACTATCAAGTCGTCATAGTAAAGACCGACCGATTCGAGGGAGATTTCGCCTTGAATTCCGATCGAAATTGTCTTGTTCTGTAGAGTTTTGATTATCTGCCTACTGATCAGTTTCACTCGACTTTATGTGAACTGGAATAGATACGTTGAAAATTGCTTGCTTTTGACTGCAAGTTGAACACCATTCCTTCCATCTCACTTCCAATTCGAATTCCTCCATTGATTCGACCGCAAAGGCGCCAAATGCTGCCGAAGTATTATGCTCTAACAATGCCTGAACTACATTCACATGCCCATTGGCAATAGCCAAGAATAGTGGTGATCTCTTGTACTCGTATTGGCAACCTTTGTCTGTTCGATAATTTAGTAATAATCGAACGATGTCTTCATGGCCACATTCTGCTGCAATTTGAAGAGAACTGTAATTAACACCGCAGGTAGTCCGTAGTTCGGCACCCATCTCAAGTTCTATTTTCGCAAGTTTATAGTATCCGAACCACGAGGCAAGCCTCAATATATTGCTCAGGATATCTTGTTGAGCTTTCCAGTCTGCCAAGCTTTGATGAGCTCTGAAGATTTCTTGCTCTTGAAGTTCAGAAATATTTGAACATTTGCTCAAACTCGTCCATAGTTTTTGGTGCAATATTCCTGAGATGGAATTGCTCTGACCCTCACATCTAGCGTAGTGATAAGCCCAGTTTTCGTGTGCATAGGCCTCTAATGGTCTAAGCTTTTTATCTGCTTGTTGTAGTTGACTTTCATCTTTGGAGATTAGGCTACAATCAAGTAGCACCTGGTTGAAGTCTACATACTCGGAGCAGACGCGAGCTATGAATTCATCACCTAGGTATAGGGTATTTTGAGCATCTACCAAGATTTTTCGAGCACTTGAATGAACAAGATTGACAGTACGACTTCGACTGGTCAAGAGTATACCACCTGATAGCCTTTCTATATCTTTCTCTTCGATGCACGTTCCTGTGACAAAGCTAACCGCGTCAATAAGCTCCCAAGTATACATTGGGCGAGCCGCATACATGACCCAGGCCAACATCGAGGTAACCACTACCAGGTTCTGACGAGGCAGTGAGCGGAGTAGGTCTCGGTAGATAGTTGCCAAGTCTGTCGACCTTGAGTGGTTCAACAACTTTTGGAGCTTGTTCTGGGTATTTTCTTGATTGTCGTCGCATCTTAGGGTTTCAAGTATCAGATGCAGTCTCAAGATAGGTCTATCCACCTTAGAAAGAGCACTTTCAATTAGGAGTGTCCATTCTGATGGCAGGCTATTGCTCTGTACCAACTTAGTGATGTATCGTTGCAAGTCATCTACTGAGACTTTCTTCTCGATATCCATATTAACATATCCCGCTGTTTTAATTGGCAGCTTTTTTAGCAATTCTGGTCCGCTGGTTATCAAGATCTTCATACAGTGTTTCCTAAGGTTCTGACTCGCTAGTCTCAAAATTTCAGTTAAAAGTGGCCAGTCGCCATGATCATCCTCAATCTCATCAAGACCATCCAGAATAAGGTAAATGGTCTGATCTTCGCCCAAGCTGTGTAGGATAGTCAAAACGGTTGATCTAAGAAACCTCATAGAGGGGAGTGACTTGATGGTATTCAAGTGAGTCGTGATAGCGTCGAAGTCTTTTGTGTTGGCATATTTTCGTATGCGTACCTTCTCCAAAAGTGCCAATAGAATTGCATTTATGTTGCTCCCTTGGCGGAATCTGCCGTCGAAGAAATGGAAGGCCACAATTTCATCTTCTTGTGCATCCTCTTCAAACTTCTTCAAGATTGACGCTGCCAGCATAGATTTGCCTGATCCAGGAGAGCCACAAACCCATAGAGAACGAATGACCTTATTGTTCCGCCAATCCATAAATTTTTTTGAAAACCATAACCATTCCTCAGTCCCAGGGAGTAACCTGACATACATCGACTTATAGAGAGCTTTTGAACTCAATTGTCGCTTTAATGCACAATGAAGTGTCTGGTGAGTGCAAGCGGATGCATTAGCCTCGGCCGTCAGTTCGAGAAGACCTGTATAGTCTTCTGGAAACGTTGAATCCCAATGAAGGAATCTGCAAAGCTCAGGTCGAATGTTCCCAGATGCGAGAGGTTTTAAACCAACATCCTTCCGTTGTGCAAAGCAGTTAGTATTTCATATTATAGCCGCTTGTGTGAACTAAAACAAATCCCAAAGATAGGAGGATAAGTTGATCGGCTTGGCATGATATGCTTACCTTAGGACGCATTTTCTGTTCCCCATAATCTCGGGGTGTGTAGTATGTTGCTTTGTAGTGGTTGTCTGGGAAAGAGAAATATATTGGAATACTACTAGGAGAGGTAGGGACTTCTATTGGGTATAGACCAAGCTCCTTTCGAAGGGACTTTCGTGCAAGGCTAGAGTGATTGGTTGAAACTCGCTCCTTGTATCCGGGTTGTAGCCATACCCAATCGCTAGGCATATCTTTGATGTTCTCCAAAATACTGAATTGGCTGCTTCCCTGGTATTCATCTGAAATATCGCTGGTGGGATTGCTCGATGTTTTCTGCTCATCTGCGTCCACATCGCCAGATCTGTGATGGATAGCTTCTCAGCAAAGACATAATAATACAATACAACCGACTTACAATGTTCTTTTTCTAAATCCAAGCATTGCCTTTGCAGAAGAGGCAATTCAATTACTACAACACTTGTGAATTCTGGGGTGGCAAAAGGTGAAAGTGGGTTGATAGAATGTTAGAGGGCTGTCATCTTCTGATATCTCTCATCCAGATTGCGTATGGGGCAAACACTGCTACGAAAAGTGCTAATAAAAAGTGCGTACCCGGACGCCCAATTTAGGAATATCTGATCAAGAAAGGCCAGTGGGCTGACAAGTACATGCAGCTGATGGTGCCTAGGCCCCTGTCGTGCATATGTGCTGTACCAGGATCGCAATGTGGTTGCGATCACAAAGCCGGGCGCTTCATCACAGCCCCAAGGCTTGCGTTCACACGTGCAGCTGGAAGGATTCAAAGAACAAGAGATGAGGCTACCCGCAAGGCGAAAAGGTACTTCTCCAGGAAACTCACTTTGTCCCAGACCAGCAAAATCCCACCAAGCCCCCTCGGACTGACTCTCAACATGATCGTTCACTCTTCTTCTCGTTTACCAGACGAGAGGTTTATGATTCTGAGGCCAGCAGGAGTTTACTTTCGGCAGCGGAGATGGGGGAGACGGTCGATAAATGTGAATACTGCAGACATTCCAAGAAAAAGGTAAGTCGCGTTTTCAGACCATGCAGTTATGCAAAGTTTATGCACGTCACAATAAGTCTAACGAGCTCGACGTCATTCAGTGCGAGCCTTCTCAGAGAGTTTGGGATAGCAATACACAAGGACCAAAATGCCAAAGGTGCACAGAGAAACGGTTTGCTTGTGGTCCCAGCATCAATAGCAAGCAAGCCCACCGGCAACAACCCCTAGGCCCGGAACCGGAGCCTGGACCATGTTCACCAGCGTTACACTCAAGTCACCTACCGCACAGGGGGGCAGGCATATCATCGATAAGAGACGACTTTCAGATACATAAAATGTAAGGGGCCATAGCTGAGACATAAGAACATATAAGCTGCTGCTAACGCAAATTAGGCTCGACGAGCTGGAAAGCCTCAGGGAAACACTTCGAGAAGCCCGTAAACTGCTTGAGAGTTCTCAGATGGCGCCGGACTCTGCAGCAGAGTTGGAAAGGGCATCTGGGCAACTCACCGAGCAGCTCACAACAAAGGCAAATCAAATCATGGCAGCTGGACAGGAAGCTCGAGATGGAGGCCAACGCTTGATGGCCGAGACCTTATACAAAGCAGTACATACGGCAACAGAAGAAAACCAGCTGCCTATAGCTGCACAAGCAGCCAGCAGTCTGGCATCCCTACTCGAGAACTGCGGCCGGACGAGCGAAGCCCTGCAGTTCCGCCAACAAGCTCTGGCATTGTGCCCGAGTAACCCGCTGCTCCCAATGGCACACCCGTGTCCCAACTTGCTCGCTTTGATCCACGGCAGTACAAGCGAAAATGGAAAGTTCTTGCGCCTGGCACTGGGGAGAGAGGAACAGGGTCACGACGACCTGCTCCCAGCATCTCATAGCCTCATCTCGAGGCCTTTCGCGCTTGAGACTCTGGGGGAACTGGCAGTACAAGGGCAACTGGGAGAACTGCTCCCAGAGACCGACTCGATGAATTTGGTAGGAGATTATCTTCTGCACCACGCGCTGCAGAGCAAACTTGGGATACAACTTCTAAGGGAAATCCTGTGGTGGTCGTTCTTACAGTGGTTTCGCAGAAGAAATCGGAGAGGCGAGACGCCCATGTTCATGGCAGAAACAAGGACGTGCAACGAGGAAACCGCCAGGGCAATGCTTCAGAGACTCTCCGATCTCACATCTCCTAATACTGGATTTGACTTGAATGTCAGAGTATCCACGGGCCAAACATTGCTCGCAGCAGCGATCGCATCATACAGATCCTTCCATCACATTGAGAGGCTGGTGCAAGAGGGATGTGATGTGGCGCCGGACCAAGTTGGGTTGGCATTGACACCAATGCAAACGGCAGAACAACTTGGCCGGCGGGATGTCCTGGATTTGTTGGTCTGTCGCTGTGAACCAGCTAGGCGTCCTTACCCTTACAATGACATGTCAGCACAATCCTGGTCTGGAGATAATCAACCAGATGTTAACTTCATGGGACAAGGGGAGCCCTACACGCCGATGAACATGTTCAGGCCAGGTTTCATTGGTCCATAATCCATCAAGGGCATGCTGAGATATCCACGAACCATGCGTCATGACAACTGAAACTGATGGCGCGGATAATCACCCAAGAGACTTGCACAAAAGACGAGGGATGGATGGTTCGTATTATGCTCAGGGAATGACTTGAACATACGCATTATGACCAGAGGTCCAGTCGGCAGTCGGAGCAGGGTCCAATGATGAAATTCGGTCGGCAAGACGATAAAGCGGACTGAAGTGGCAGAAGATGAGGTTATTCGCACATTCGCAAGACGACGGAAACACATCGAAAGCCCGAGACCCACTTCCGGGAAGATAGGCAGTGGCAGGTGGGACGTGCACGTGATCCGGAGGTCCTGCGTGTGTGGGTGCGTGCAAGCGTGAAATTTAGTTCACGAACCATTTTTGCACTCTTCGCGGTCCCGTCACCTCCAACAAAAAACCATCCACCACCACCATCATCCATTGACTGCTCTCCTCTCTCACCCTCCCGCTCCAGACCTTCTTCCAGACTCTCTACATCCAATCTCTTTCTGCTGTCTTCTAAGATACCCATCCTCTCCTCTTCTTCCTGCACCGGCCGCCTTCGTCATCGATCTTGTGCATTCTTCCCTTCCTGCACCAGCTCAGCTCAGCATCTCGACTGAAAGCTCGCGATATCCCTAACCGGACTCGGAACTTCTACACCACCTGAGCATCTACATCCTTCGCCGTCGATCTTCGATCTTCCAACTTTTGCGCAAGTAACATATCTGCGAAGTCTCCTCTAACCTATCTTACCTGTGAGGGCGACAAACAAAAGTCACCTTCACCTCAATCAGATCAGACAAGATGGCAACCAACACCAACGGATCATTTCCCAACCAGGAACAGTACACGGCCACCGCAGACGCAACTACCTCAAGCGCCACTGGCAATGACCTCTCCAAGGATGAGGTTGGATGGTACTTCGTCGAACAATACTACACCACTTTGAGCAAGTCCCCAGAGAAGCTACATGTAAGTCCACCCAGCCACTAATCATTGTGCCATGCTAATAGTCCCCAGCTCTTCTATGGCAAGCGCTCTCAATTCGTCTCCGGTCCCGAAGCTGAGTCTGTCCCAGTCTCAGTTGGACGAAGTGTAAGTGCAGAAGTATCCAGTGTCATAATCCCAGCTAACAATTATAGGCCATTCAAGATCGCATTCGTGAACTGGACTTCCAAGACTGCAAAGTTCGTGTCTCCAACGTCGATTCACAAGCTTCCTTCGATAACATCGTCATCCAAGTTATTGGCGAGACATCAAACAAGTCTGCAGAGCTCAAGAAGTTCGTTCAAACCTTCGTCCTTGCTCAGCAACCCACCGGATACTTTGTTCTCAATGACATCTTCCGATACATCAACGAGGAAGGCGAGGAGGAAGTTGAGGCTGCTCAGGAGGAGGCTGGACCATTGGTTGAGGACGTAGAGATGCCAAAGGCCCAGGCCACTACTGACGAGGTCTCTGGTTTGGATGCTGGTGTCGTTGATCAAAAGCTTGAGGAGACGATTGAGTCCGAGACTGCTGCCGCTCCATCCACAAACGGCACTGCTGCTCCAGAGCCCGAGGTCGAGGACGTCCCCGTTCCAGCTGCCAAGGAAGAATCTGTTACCCCAGAGGCCGTCGAGAAGGAGATTGAGGAGGAGACTATCAAGGAAGTGGAAATTCCCAAGGAGCCAGTTGTTACTCCAGCCTTGTCCCGTCTACCATCCACCAAGGCCGCCGCACCAGCTCCCGAGAAGCCTTCTGCTCCTGCTAAGCCAATGTCATGGGCCAGCCGTGCTGCAGCTGCAGTTGTCGCTACTCCAAAACCTGCCGTTCCAGCTGCCGCAAAGGCCCCAGTTGCTGCCAATACTGCCGCTCCTCGTGCCGCCCCAGCAACCCAGACCAAGCCTGCTCAAGCTGCTCCTGCTGAGACCACCCCTTCCAAGGAAGAAAAGGAGAAGGAGAACGCAGGATGGCAATCAGTTGGAAATGACGCTAAGAGACAAAACCGACCTCAATCTATCTCTGCTCCACCCGAGAAGGAGGGCACCATGGGCTATGTCAAGTTTGTCACCGAGAAGGTTGGAGACAATGAGTTGCGAACTGCTTTGAGCGCTTTCGGCGAGTTGATCTACTTTGATATCAACCGTTCAAAGGTATGCATTCCTTTTTCTACTCTTCTGTATACTCCAGCTAACTAATTCGATAGAACTGCGCCTTTGTTGAGTACAAGGAACCTGCTGGTTACCAAGCCGCTGCCGCCGCCAACCCCCACAAAGTCTCAGGCGAAGACATCTATGTTGAGCCCCGCAGACCCAAGGCTGGTGCTTACGGTGGTAACGGTTATAACGGTGGACGTGGAGGAATCGCCGGACGCGGACGTGGTGGTTTTGAGCAAGGTCGTGGCCCACCTAGCCAAGGCCGTGGTAACTTTGGACAAAACCGTGGCCGTGGTGGAGCTCCACGCGGTGGTCGAGGTGCCAGTCAAGCCGCCAATGCTTGAAAACCTCTTGACTCTCATTTCCTATTTTCGCAAAACGTCGACTCGAGCACTCTCCAACTCCCGAACAAAGAAGCTTCGACGGTGTACCATATTTAGTCACCACTGACTACCTTCTGGTTCTTGTGGCCCCAAGACCTTGTACTCTATCTCGCCTCCTATTCTCATCAGCCTTTTCGTATGTCTTGTGGTATCAAAAAGTTCAGCACTTTTTTTCAAGCGGGTCTCATGCGGATGCGATACTCTTTTGCATTTTCAAGGGATGGATGGGTTCGGTTGGGCTGCTCATCTGACGACATCTATGCGTTGGTTCGCATTGCGTTAAGTGTTCGATATTTCCCTTTTTCTTATAATGCATAGCATCATGGCTTTTGACGAATGATCCGAAGGGGATGATAATGCTGGAGGGGAGGAGAATCGAGATTGACCCTTAACCAAACCCACTCTGTAATCATTCCTATGATAATAATAACAGAAAGTACAATTAAAGTCTTCAGACGTACCAGTGATTGTTAAGTGACCAGCCAATGCATGAAGGACAATTGTATTTGCTTGTCCCTCTTGAAATCTGTGCCCGCAAGTGCAAGGGTTAACGTAGACAAGTCCATGTGGTCTGTGTTGCATAACACCGAGAGGTGTTTTCAGCCACTGCTGATCCCTTCCAGACCATAGCCTGGATTGGATGATCCTACGTCCCAGGCGTCGCAAATCTGGAGATCTGGGGAAATTCCATTGACAAATCTCGTCCTTGTCAGCCCAAAGGAGAGGATCTGCGACCCGAGACAGTCTGGGCCTCAGTGACGGGTAGGTGCCTCTCCAGAGCCATCAGAGCCGCGTCTGGGGTGTTTCCTTAGTACTCGGGGACTGTAGCTCGGTTGTCTTGATCCGGGGTATTGTAGGTTTTTAATTGTCACTTTGTCAGAGGTAGCAGCATTCTTGCGGCATTGTTTGCAAGAGATCCTTGGGCGGATGGTTTAGTAGCATGTGTGTCGTTTAATGTATAGAATCGGATGTATTACAAGTGCAGGTATTATTCCCCTATCTTACAAGAATACCTACTCACCTAAAAGATCTTATTCCTAGTAGCCAGTTCCGCTTATTTTCCTTTATTTTTTTCTAAACCCAAGAAACTACATTGGCCACGGGGACTTGGGGACATTGGTCGCTTAGCTCTACTCCAAATGGCTCTGGACAGTTCCCAGCGCTCGTCCGACCATTCTATACTAGATATGTAGATCCTTAACATCAATTCGTACTAAAATCCCAAGTCGATACAAAAGATTTTCATAGCAAGTTGTCCAGTACGGTCTTGTGGGATAGCGTTCCACTCAAGGGAAACAAGGTTAGCCTCGAATCATGGCAGTCTCCGAGAAACCATCCAGGTTCAACCTCCATACAATGCCACAATCTGACTCGAAGTTAGGTTCAAATCCAGTCTGACATATTCTCCCCTTGGGAATTCCTTGCAAGATGACGGAAGCTTGACTCTTTGATATGCCACAAGTGGTGCATATCCATTCAACTGGGTTCTCGTGGATGCCGAGTGGCTTGCGCAGGCGTTCAGCCACTGTGAGTAGCTCTGGCCAGGCTAATGTTTTCCGAAGCCATTCGCGCGACTGATTTCCTGGTCCGGCGTGTCTGCCGCATGATCTAAAGCACGCAGGTCTATCTCCCGACTGACCCTGCATCCTCTGACCAATGTTTGAGCCCCATCAGCATGTTCGAGGTCGACTTGTACTGCTCTGCCCCAGCATTTCTGGACCGCAGATACGCCGGGGTCAACACCACCAGGTCTCTGTTCTAGCTCTCACTCCCTCTCCTTTCTTGCTTCTCTATTGTGCTCTAGCTTCTCCTCCTCCCCACATACCCCGCATGCTTCTGGATGCGCTTTTCCACGTGCGGCGAAGGGTCTAGATCGAAGCGCGCAGACTGATTCTGATTCTGTAGTAGTGATGGGCAACGGGTAAATCCCATCCTTCTGCTATATATCTAGTGATATGTCGTCCTCATTGTTGTTGCATTGGCATTTTCCTTGTCGACAAGTCTCAGCCAGGAAGGTTTATCATGTCAGTAGAGAAGGATTTCGAGATGGGCGCTACTACTGAACATGTCGATGAGATGAATCGGACCACGACGACAGAGAAGAATGCCGTTCAGCAGACACATACGGATGGGACAGTCGATTATGTTGATGCCAAGGCGTTTGGTGGTGATCTCGATGAGATGCCACCGGGATATTTCTACAGTGTACAGTTCATCGGCACAGTCGTTGTAAGTGCTCCTCTCAATTCAAAAAATGAAGAAAAGAAACTTCACTCACTAAGTCCAAAATAGGCGGTATGCTGTGCGAGTATCTGTGCTTACTTGGGCTGGGTCTTACCCGCCAATACGCTCTTGCTGATCAACGAGGATATTGGCCCGTCGGCAAATCTCAATTGGGTCGCCACCGTTTGGACGTTGGGAACTGCCGTGGGCTTCCTGCTCGTGGGACGTCTGTCAGATATCTTCGGTCGGAAATGGATGGTTATGGGGACTTCTTTCTTGGGTCTTATTGGCTGTGTCATTGGTTGCACGGCTCAGACCATCAATACCTTAATCGGTGCCAATCTCTGTAACGGAATTGCAGCGGCTGGTCAATGTAAGTGTTTGACTTCTTGAAAGTCTAGATATGATGCTAATACATGGCAGTGAGTTTCGGAATTATCCTTGGTGAACTGGTACCAAATAAGCAGAGAGGTCCAATCGTCACACTTGTCTTTTTATCTTCTATGCCATTTGCAGGCAAGTCATCCTTGTAAACTGTATACTTTCCTCTCTGACCTCAGTAGTCTTCGGCCCCATCATTGCTCGCTCGTTTATTCTATACACCTCAGCTGGCTGGAGGTGGTCATACTATCTGGGAATTATTCTCTCGGTTGTTTCTCTTGTCCTCTATCAGTTCCTCTACCATCCACCAACCTACAGTCAACTACACGTACAGGGGAAAACCAAATGGCAGCAGTTTAAGGAACTTGACTTTATCGGCATGTTTCTCTTCTGTTCAGGCACGGTGCTTTTCCTCATCGGTCTTTCTTGGGGAGGTCAGGCATACGCATGGAAGAGCGCAGAAGTGGTGAGCACCATTGTCGTGGGGGGTGTATTGATGATTGTTCTCGGGGTTTATGGTAAGTTATCTGTCTGATATACCTCCCTACCAAGCCCAGCTAAACAGCAACAGAATCATACATCAGCAACAAAGGCCACGGAGCACTGATCCCACCACGTCTCTTCCGCAACGTCGGCTACTGCGCAATCGTAGCGTGCGCGTGCATCGGCGCCATGGTATATTATAGCATGACGATCCTGTGGCCGACGATAATCGGGACCGTGTACACGACGGACGTGAAAGCGATCGGCTGGCAGTCCTCTGTAGTCGGCGGTGGCATTCTCCTCGGTCAAGTATGCGGCGGAATCGGCATCTCGTACATCCCTAAAGTGAAGTGGCAGACCATCATCATGAGCTGTCTGGCCTTCGCCTTCACGGCCGGCCTGATCTCGCTCTCGCCCGACAACCACTCGAC
The DNA here is from genome assembly GCA_029641185.1 of Pseudofabraea citricarpa. Classification (NCBI taxonomy): domain Eukaryota; kingdom Fungi; phylum Ascomycota; class Leotiomycetes; order Helotiales; family Dermateaceae; genus Pseudofabraea; species Pseudofabraea citricarpa. Next base: position 427,376 of record JAPWGK010000028.1, on the reverse strand, counting down.
CTTCATCGCGCTCGGCGTGCTCGGCTGCTGGGCAATCGGCTACGTCGACAATATCACCTTCCCAGGCGTGACGCTGGTCATTGAGCCGCAGGACATCGGGCTCGCGACGGGCGTGCTGGGGAGTATCCGCGCCCTCGGCGGCGCCGTCGCACAAGCTCTCTACGTGACGATCCTCACGAACAAAGTCTCTACCTACCTCCCTGCGCTCGTGACGCCCGCTGCGCTGGACGCCGGCCTCCCTGCTTCTTCTCTCACGGCTCTCTATACCGGTCTCACCACGGGCAGTTTCAATGCCGTTCCTGACATCACGCCCTCCATCATCGCCAAGGTCGGTGCTGCTGTTACGAGGGCCTACGTTATGAGCTTCCGTACTGTCTTCTATGCTACCATCCCCTTCTCCGTCCTCCTGATTGTCGCGGCGTGTTTTGTGCCGAATATGGAGAAGTTCTTGGGCAATAATGTCGCGAAGAGGTTGCAGGGCAAGGTTGGGGGAGAAGCGAAACCACCGGGGGAGAGGAAGTTGGGAGTTTGATTTTGGGGTTTTTGGGGGGTATTTTGGTTTTGGGTTCTTGGGGTTGGGAGTTGAGATGTGCATATATGAGTATGGGAGTGGGAGGCTTACTGATATCCTGCTACTGAGATGAATGAATTTGAATGACTGATGATCTGATTAACTCTGCCTCTCCTTCGCCTCGCTTGACTTAATGTGAAAGCTACGAAACGCAAGAGAGTACATCTCTTTCTCGAGCCCTCTTCCCTATTGAGAACCCTGAATTCCTTACCCGACCGAAAATGCTAAAACCATTCCTTGAAATAAAAGATATTCGCCGTTTCTATTCCAACTAGATAAAATCCCTAAACCCTGTCTCGCACCCCCTTTCCCCCCTTCCTCCCGACGGAAAAATAAGCGACACCCAACCCCGATTCCTCTACGCGACCATTTATTTTCTCGAACTGCTCGATCGATTGATTGAGCGATCAAGAAGATGGAACATCTCTCGGGTTGTCTTTTCTTTCTGTCTTCTACTAGCATCTTCCTCGTGGAACAGAAAAGAGGAGAGAAAGAGAGATGACAGGGCCATGGCCGAGGAAGGATGTGAAGATGTTGTCTTTCTTCATCCTCTTTTATTCTTCTGCTTCTTCTTCTCTTGGGTTCCCTGCCCGCCCACATGAACAACGAGGTTCATCTTTGCATGAAATTGGAAATCGCAACTGGCGCTTGTGAGAGGTCGGGCACATGAGATGTAAGTGGGGATGCTCCGCAAGGCGGGAAAGAAATAGGCTCTAGAGCATGCTATCTATGCTCTTGCTGTCTGCTTCTTTAGTGTGTGCGAGGTTCAGGAGACGATGAGACAAGCATCTTGTGGGCATATAATAGAGGGGTAGGGTATACAGCGTGGGATTAGGTCAATGTAGCTGGGCTTGGTGAGAAGGGACACGTGAGCGATCATGTCATCTCAGCCAAAGAGTCCCAGCAAGATTGTCAACCTTTCTTTTTCCAAATCTCTGGCGATACAGTGAGTAGTGCATGAAAATATAAAAATGTCATTCGGTGAGGAATATGATGTAAGATCAGATAAATAGGTATGTCATGAAATTCCGTCTCATCAGGTGGACCCTCTTGCGATGCCACGTTACTATGCGATAATCCAAACCCCGTTTCACCACGTAGAAACTCTTGCGAGTTCATCTTAGCATGCCATAGCCCGAACCCCATCCTAAAAGCCTGGTAGAATCATTGTACAACATATCATATCGAGGTCGTAAGGGAACGCCGAAACTCCTTCCAGGATAATGTTGATGGTCTAATGAAACTAACTCCCGCGAAGCAGCAACCTAATGAGAAGCCCCCTTTCGCCTCGCCCTATAGATACACCATGGACCCAATACATACCTAACATACATGCACAGCCACTCTCGTCGAGAGATCAGATGGCTAGGCGGCGGTCAAGGTCTTCACCTCGGGCAGCTCGCAGGGCCAGTGGTGCGTGTGGTCGCTGCCGCACGCTTCGGTGTAGAAGGGGATGACGCGCTCACAACTCTCGTCACACAGGTGATCTGGATCTTCCGTCTGGGCTATGGTGCAGAGACACGAATGCTTCCTGTTCTTGCCACAGATGTAGTAGCTGGGGCAGACGTAGGAGTCAGACATCTCGAGAGCCGGAGCCGGAGCCGCAGAGGGCTCGTCGGGGGTTGACGACGGCGGCAGGGCCATGTACGGCTGGTAGTGGACCGAGTTGTCCGAGTGGTAGGTCTCGCCGTTCTTTTGCTGCGACGCGTCTTAGCTTCCGCTTCACGATTCTCGGAGGGACATTACGGCGCTCACCCATCGGCCTGTGACGAAGGAGCTGGCGGCCTTGACGGCGTGCTGGTACTCCTTCTTCGCGAGCTGATATGCCTCCTTCGCTTCGTGGAGCTGGCGGCAGACGGGACATGGGTCGCTCCTCTTGCCGCGAAACACATCGGCCTGGCCCTCTTCGGGCCGCGTGTTGTTGCAGGGCACCAGGCCGACGCTGTCCTTGCACAGCTGGTAGCGGATCTCTTTGTAGCGATGGCGTTTATCCTTCGCCTGCTCGCACCGAGTCGACGTGAAGAGATATGTGGTGTGCGTGCACATGCCGTCGTCTTCGCGAGGTTAGGTTGTCGGTCCCACTTGACGTGGCGATGGGTGATGATGGATGGATGGATGGATGGCTGGCTGGCGTGTGTTTGTGTGTTCTGTGTCGCTTATTTGGTGCCAGCTCGGCTGCTGTTATCACCAGGCTTCTTCGATCACGCAAGGAGAGAAGAGGAGAAGAGAAGACAAGACAGATGCCAGAGTGGATCTCGGAGTCTGATATAAATAAATGCAGCGCTGGTGAGGGTTGATAGACAGACAGACAGACCGACTCGACTTGCACAAACCCTTTGGCTCTTATGAAGGCGACGGTCCTCAGTAGCAGCTTTGCTGTTTCCAATCGAGCCACTCTGCCATGACCCACTGCATGCACCCCGTCATTGGCTCGGTTGGCCCCCCCTTCTCCAATAAACTGCCACCGCTTCTCTGCTCGCTCCCAAAAATCCAAAGGATTCGCACGTTGGGCAATCAATCACTTGCATATGATGCACATGAAATGGAAGATTGGGCTGGAGTTGGCCACTGCAAACTGCAAACTGCAAACTTCGTGGCAGTGTGGCAGTGTGGCCATGACAGCGCAGAAGACGTCCACCCGCGCTGAGAAGTATAATACCACGCGAGTCGCATCGCAGGATGCTCCCTGTGTCAACACCAGAAACACCGCTATAGCTTCTGTCTGATTTGATGCCACAACCCCCATCGACACGCTCTACTAACATCGACGCGTCTGGCCCATGATACTTCACGGTCTCCAGATGACAGGACGCATACCTCGTCCGTACCCCATAGGCTCCTCTGATGTCCCCGATACCACATCCAGTAACGTGAATGTAGCAGTCGAGGAGATCAAGGCCCAGAGCATAAGAGAGAGAAAGAGAGAGAGCGATAGGGGGTTGCTCGAGTGGCGGGCCAAGCACTTGCTTCGTGGCCCAGTACTGTCCTGACTGTATCGATGTGCACCCCCCTCCGGCCATCACCTCTGCTGACCGGGAGATGCAAAGATAGCAAGTCCTGGGCTTCCTCTCTTGTAGGTAGTCGTCTTAAGGTTATGGTTACGGTTACGGCTATGGTTATGGTTGATATCACGGCCCAGGAAGCCAGACCAGACCAGGTACCGCCCAGGGGGTCTGTCTCTCAGGCGAATCAGCCACAGCAAGCGACAACTTCTACACTTCCAACCCAACCATGACATAATGACATTTCTCCCCCCTCTTCTCTCCACCCACCAAAACCCCCCTCGTGCCGCTGCCCCTGAGAAGATTCTCTGTCCTGTACCAGTTTCGCATCGCCAATACTGCAGGTGCCTCCATAGCGTTGCACCCAACGGCTTGGATCATGCGTGAAACATGATCAGCCGTCGCAAACACTGCAAGAATAGCCATCGACCTGATCTCCCCGTGGCGGGCGGCGCATGATGACAGAATGGCATGTCATCAGGTAGGTGCGGCTGATGGCCAACGACGAGCTACGAGTGCAAGCTGAGTATATTGTGCTATCGCTGCCTATTCTGCTATCCCTACAGCTCTTCTACTTCTCCCCATCTCTCTCCCCTCACCTACGAAACCCCTCGCCAGAACTTACAATCAGAGCGTCTTCCAATGATCCGCAAAGTCATGAATACCGCCATTCAAAAGGCGGAAGATGTCATGGAGGGAGCCCAGGCTAGAACCGTGAACTATCGCGAATCCGAGATGGAGACACGCACCCGCAAGGAACGAGGATTCCACGACACCGAGTCGAAACTTCCCGACACCCGGGTCAGACCCAAGCCTTCAGATGACCGCCCCTCAGAAGCAAGCAACCTTCTCTCGTACCTGGGTCCCTTGAACCCGCTGCCGAAGCAGATTACAGAGCGCGACACGGTATGGCTCCTTGATAACACGGCATACCGCAACCTACAAACCAATCAGTGGGAGGCAGAGTTCGTGGCCGCTGTTTTCGATCAGAACACGGGGAAAGAGGTGAGCACGGTGGTGGCAGACATCGCTGAGAAGGTTGGTCTGGGCCAGGGAGATGCCGCAGAAGCTACCATTCAGCATCGCTTGATGCCTTTTATGCAGAACATCTTACCGGGCCGCGTTGTAAATGTGGATTTTGCCAACAACACACCACTGAAGTTGGGACCTGGTGGTAGACATGGCATCAGCAGCGACCTTGAGAAGCTTCCAGACAAGAGACCGGGCGAGGTGGTTACCAGTGTCGCAAAGGTTCCTCAGGGCGCAAATGGTGTCTTGCAAATGAAGACGGTATATGCTGAGCCGGAAGGATGGGCTGTGATCTCAGGTATGTTGTACACGCATGTCGTACACCCCGACTAACCAGATCAGATATCGACGACACAATTAAGATTACGCAGACGGGTGACCCGATTGGGATTTTGCGATCGACTTTTGTGTCTCCAGCAACGCCCGTCCAAGGAATGCCCGAGTTATATGCCTACCTCCATACCCTCATCACTGATACGGCACCATGGTTCTACCTCTCGGCATCGCCTTATAACCTGTATAGTTTCCTGAGCGAGTTTAGACAGCGCTTCTTCCCTCAGGGTACGATGATCTTACGTGATGCCAGCTGGATGAATCTTGCAGGGCTCTTGTCAAACCTGACGCTGGGAACGGAGGACTACAAGGTCGAGAGGATGACTAAGATCCATACTTGGTTTCCCCGGCGCAAGATGATCTGCATTGGCGATTCCACACAATCCGATCCCGAAGCTTATGGTGATATGTGAGTGCCGTGGCTGTCTAATAGTGAGCGAGGCGGCGCGACTAACGAGAACAGATATCGGAAGAATAAAGGCTGGGTTCATCTGATTCTGATCCGGAAAGTGACCGACATAGCGGCTATTGGCATCGAGGCCAAGAACGAGCCCGAACGCTTCGAGAAGGCCTTTAAGGGCGTCCCCAAGAACATCTGGCATCTCTTCGAGACGCCAGAGGAATGTTATCAGATCCTCAATGACACTATCCACGCATGAGGCATAAGGCATGAGGCATGACGGGCGACCAATCGGTCGGAGCTTACCCGACGCGGGGGGGGGGGGGGGGGGGGGGTGATGACTTGAAGTTACATCGGCGAGCCGCAAGGTGAGATGTTGAGCATGAATGAATTGATGAGGTGTACTATCTGTAGTTCCGTGGCCCAGTGTCCCGTGTACCCCACAGGACGGTAATTTTTGGAGTTTGTCTTTAACGTGCGGACGAATACCTGTGATGGCTGTAGTACCGCACGACTCGCTGTGTACAGTATTAGGTGTTACCGTAGTTTTATTGCTAGTGTTGCGCAAATCCATACAGTACTGTAACATGCACGTCTCCTGTCGAATTTATGGTTTCCCACTCGAAAACCGAAACCCACGTCAGGCAGGTCTCGAAGCTTCTTCTCTGCAGTGAGTGAGTGATTGCGTCTGTGACTAAGTACCGTAGTGATGGTGACCGCCGTGACCACCTGAGATCAAAGCAAAGAAACATGGCTAGGCATGAGACGAGACACGGATGAACCTTGAAGTGGTCGAAGGGGGTTGAAGGCTTGGGATGTTGAAGCTTCTCTACAGTACCATAGCACAGCCTGGTATTATTCTCCCTTCAGGCTGTGTACAGTAATAAACACTGGACACTGGACAGTTGCCATAAGTAAGTAAGTATGGCGTGCGCCGTACGAGTATGACAATCACTCAATCACTCATTCATTTATCCATACCAGACCCCGACGCCGACGCCTAGTTGCTCCCAAGAAAAATCCAAGAACTCTCCAAGACCTCAAGGGACTCCACAGGACGCGACGCGCTGTCTGGTCTGGTCTGGTCTGGTCTCATGCCAATGATGCCATGCCATCTCACCGACAGCTACAGCTGAGAGTCTAGATGAATGATTCAATGAATGACCATCGAGTTTTGGAAGCGAATGCGTGCGTGCGTGCGTTGCTTTTGCTTTTGCTTTTGCTACCATCGTTGTGAAATACCCCGTTCCCGTTCCCGGAAGGTGTATGTGTGTGTGAGTGTATGTGAGAGTGTAAGAGCCGATGGACTTCGGAATCTTGTGTCTTCCGAAGGGTAGAAGCGTCGACGTCGACGTCTAGAAGGGCCATGGAAGAAAGCAAGGGAGTTCCCATCTCACTCTAGATCTTGGGATTGTTGGATGCGGATGCGGATAAGGATGATGTGATGTGATGCGATGTGATGTGGAGGGATGGTTGGATTGTGGAGGGGTTGTGGAGGCTTGGGGATTAGGTTGGGATTGGGTTGGGTTGGGTAAATAGTTGAGGATTAGTGGTGATTTGATCATTGGGCTCGGGTTGGTCGGGTATTTTTTTTATTTTAATTTTGTATATTATTTTATAGTACAGGTGGATGCGGATGTGGATGTGGATGGGGCTCTTCAGCCTGAATTACGAATCGATCGGGGCTTCATAAAGAGGAAGGACAAGGCAGCAACCAAACAAGCAAGCAAGGAAGCAAAGTTGTGTGATTGTCTTTCCCCGTGTTTCTGGAATTGACTTTGAGGATCGGGGTAAGGGGATTGGGGGGATTGGAGGGGACCGGAAACATCGGAGTTGTGTCTTTTACTGTTTTTGGTATCTGTCTATCTGTAGTATAGGAGTATATCTTCTTCCCCGCAATGACAATAGTGCCAATGTTATGATTTTTGAAAGGCCGAGAAGAAGGGTAATTACCGTAGTTCAGTTGTGAGCTTGACTAATGAGACCCAAGAGATTTCAGTCAACTCAATCAACTCAATCAATTAAGCTTGACTCGCTCATCTGCCTTTATCCCTGCTCCTCCCTACCTTGGGTTGGTGAACTCTGACATGTTGACACAATTTCCAAATGCCGACCCGAGGCTAACAGATAACAAGACGCTCGAGGGGCCAGTGAGGTGAGAGATGGAGATGTCTCCCAAGATTTCCTTTTGGTTTTTCGTCTCCGCTCTCGGGCTCCTGCTCGGGCGATTGAAGAATCGAGGGGGAGCGAGGGAGTGGGGGATCTACGGATAAGTACGGTAGTTGTCTTGTCGAGTCGAGTCGAGTGGATCAGAGTGTTGAGCAAGATAAGATAAATCATCTCTTCTCTCTCTTTGCCTGTTTTATGGAGAGAAGGGGAAGGTGAGATTCTTCAACTCTGACTACTCCTGTACTCCGTAGAGTCCATACAGTCTGGTCATCATCATGCGATGCGACGTCGACGTCGTGTCGTTTGGGCTTTTTGGCTGATCTGTCAGAGATAGTGTGTGTGTGTGTGTGTGTGCGTGATGGAAAAATGTCCCGCTGCGCCCCCCGTCACAATGATGTCCCGAGCTGCAAGTGCGTGCTTGTATCGTCGGCCAGTGTGTGCAGTGTGCTTGGATGGTGCTCGTATGAGACTGCTTCAGGCTTCTTCAGCCATCATCAATCAATCAGCCTTTCCTCAAAGTAGCCTTTTACGACAGACGAGAGACGAGAGGCGAGAGCGAGAGGGAAAGGGAAGAGCCGAAACGAAACAGAACAGAACGGAACAGACAATGCAAGCCCAGCTAATAGATTGATAATTGAAGACTATTGAGCAGCGTGAAGGATAAAGAAGATGAGCCAGAGCCGCCCAATAAGCCCCCCTCATCGCCCATTGACCCATCCCACCCTACTGGTCTCTCTTTCTTCCGCAAGTGGATAAGGGAACCTCATCTTCATATACTACTTGCTGTTATTCTTCTATGTACCTGGCTGTGTGTTCCCCCCTCGTCTGCCGGAAGTAAGCAAGTCCCGTACTACGCATTCCTAGCCCCAGAAGAGCAAGGGATCAACAACCTGACCATCTCCAGTCGTTATTTTGACTTTTTTCTCTTCGTGTTGCTTGCCCTCTGCTCGTCGTTGCTTGGTTACTTGGTTGCTTACTGTACAAGTAACAAGTGCCTTGGTTTTGATTTTGGCATCTGGTCTTCTGGCTTGACAGGATCCCCCCCGTCCTACCGTAACACCCCACCATTAGGCCATTGCCGCTACTGTACCATACCTACTGTACATCGACGACTTCTTCCTCTTCCTTGTTTGTGTCTTCCTCTCTGACCTACACCATCCGGAATTCCTGGATACCCTCACTTTCTTCTTTTTCTTGACCGTCATCTGCTATCTACCCTCGGGACGCCCACATCTACCCATCCCCGCTGCGAGAGAGTTGCATTGCTTGCTTGGGGCAAAGAACGACGGCCGTCTACCCATCCCGTATACTTTCTTCTCGCAGACCTGACCTGGCTCTCGGGTAAACCGGCGAGACGGTGTTAAGTGATGTATTCCCCAGCAACCACCATCTACGAACCCCGAAGATGATGATAGCGACCACGACCACGACCATGGAGGACGATGAGAGGATGGATGGGAGAGTTGGGGGAGGAGCAGAAGTCACAGAGGAGGCCCAGATAACCCCCGTCTCGCCATCGCACGCCAACAGGTTGTCCATGGAGGACTACTACACTCGACACTCGTTGACCATTACATCTCGCTCGCTGCTGTCGACGGTGACAAGCGCCGTGAACATGAGCAGTGTAACGGTGCCTCTGACCAACAACACGCCGCGCGAATCGCCCCCGTCGTACGAGACCGCCATGGCAATCTCCAGCGCCAGTGCCAGTGCCAGTGCCAGCACCCCGAACCTGCTGCGCAAGAAACCCCAGCACTCAATCCAGCCGCGCGAGGACGAGGGCTGTGAGCAGCTCCCCGGCTACTCGAGCTCCATCAGCGTCGAGGCTGTCTTCTCTAAGAAGATGGAGCTCGAAGGCGCAATCCACAAGGCGCACGATCGCAATTGGGGCCGCATCTATGTCACGCTGCAAGGAACCGCCCTCAGCTTCTATACCTTTACCAGTCCCGGCATGCTGGCAAAGCATCAGCTGGCGCAGAAGACGCCCGATCTGCCCGCAGGCACGAAGAGAGGCGTGCTGGTCAAGAGTTACAACCTACAACATGCCGACGTGGGCATTGCGGCAGATTATCTAAAGTAAGTAATTTTTGTGTGCAGTTCATTGATTCTGCTCTGAGATGTTCGAGAGAGGAGTGGGAATGCTGATGGTGCGATGGAAATAGACGTCCGTACGTCATCCGTGTTCGTGCGGAGGGCGATCAATTTCTCTTATCGTGTAAACGGATCGAGACGTTTGTGCAGTGGCTGCAATCGCTCTGTGCAGCCATTGATCTGGCACCACCACTCGACGAGCGCGAGATCCCTAAAGACCACAGCGTCCCTCGATCTGGACGCGTGCGACGGCGTCCAGCAGCAACGGCAGCGGCAGCGCAGACAGCGAGCCAAAGTCAAACCATCGAGTCGTCGACGCGGTCCTCCGCAACGAGCCTCGCCTTATCAACAGACGAAGAAGCGCCAGCAATTGGAGGAGCCATCGAACTAACCACGACGACAACCAGCACCAACAACCTCTCGGACGATGCCATCACCCAGACGCACACGCGCATCCGACCGGCGTACTCGCATACCAACTCGCAGCACCTCCTGCAAGACATCTCATCCTCGGCGGCGGCAAACCCTTCTGTGTCGCCCACCGACGGCAAGTGGCGCCCCGTTCACAAATGGGGGCCCACGTACGATATGATGTATGCGCGCCGCTGCATGGCCATCCTCACGCACCGCTCCCCGAGGAAGAGTAACATGGTGATCATGAAGGGCACGCAGTGGGTGGTGGATTGGGCCACGGGCGCCCTGACGAGGTGGGGTCCGCCGGATTATGGGGAAGTTGAGGCGGCGGGAGCGAGTGCGGGAGCCTTTGGCACGAGTAGTGCAAGTTCCAGCGGGACGGCAACGCCTGTGAATAGTCTTCCGGTTGGCACTTCTTAGACTAGGAAAAGAGGAGAGAGCCAAAAGAGAAGAGGAACAGAAACATGATGGACGTATAAAACGGCCCATCGTAAGAGAGAAAAAGACAAAAGAAAAAACCACACCAAAAAAATTAAAGCGACACGATACTCAAGACCGACCAACGAACGAACAAACAAACCACATGCGGAGAAAAAAAAAATAAGAGAACAGGGAGAGAGGAAGAAAAGTACATGACAGACGAACGAACTAACAAACATTCCTTTCATGCAAATACCCTTCTCTCGTCTTTTTTCTTCTCATCTCTGGAGTATTTACTGGAATCTTTTTTTTTTTTTTGGTTGTATATCAGCATATCATCATACCATCGTCATCATTTACCATCATCATCATTAGCGCACTACCGGAGCGGGAGTTTATCTTTATTTTTGTTTATACGGGCTGGGACTAGGGTTCGGGTTTGGGAGCAAGCAAGCAAGCAAACAAGCAAGCAAGGATGCGAGCGAGCGAGCAAAGCGGGTTTGCATTTCCAACGCGAGGAAAGGAATGGAATGGAAGTTAGATGCTTTTTTGCTTTTGGTCCTTTAGAGTAGAAGAGAAAGATCTCGTTTTTTTGTTTTTTTTGTTTTTATGTTTTTTATGTTGCCATGTTCAGGGGATGAAGAGATGCGGAGGATGAGAAGAAGTAGCAGGCAGCAGGAAGCAAGCGGATGGCATTTGCATGGTTAGCTACTTAGGTACTTACTGTACGCACACGGACGTACGTATGTTACCGCACGGGTCAGTTAGGTTGAGCATCCTCAATATATAAGAAATCATCTATACTCATTTTCTCTCTCTCTATGCCTGCTTGGTTCATGGGGGGTCTCCTTACTTCTAGGAGAAGAGAAAAGAACGAGGAAATATTGGAGAGAGGGAGGGAAGGAGGGAAGGAGGGAAGGAAGGAAGGGATAAGGGATTATGTTTCATTTCACTTCTCCAACCACATGAGCATAGGAGAAGGAGGACCGGTCGATCTGATCAGCGAGCCAGGCTATGTGAATCAGCTTGTGAGTTGTAGTCGGTAGCTGCTAGCTAGAAAGCAAGAACATACGAGCTTCTTGACGCAGCAGTAATTCACTGCCCGAGGTCGAAGCCGTAAAGTGGAATAAGATACATAGCTTTTTTCTCTATCCATCTACGGCAGAGAGAATCAGACCATCATCGTAAGACTCGATCGATCTCCATCCATCCATCCGGTTCATCCGGAACCCGTGCAGAGAAAGAAAGAAGCCAAAGCAGAAAAGCAACTAGGTATCATGCCCAACCCATCCTTAAACGCCAACCACCAACCCATTCACCCATGACCGTGGGGATATGCAACCTCCCATTCATTTTCTCATTCCCTCTACCGCTTCCCTCGCCCTTCCATTGGGTCCTTTGATGCCATTCAGTCCCACCACTCACTCAGATCAGGCGATCTCCATCAATTCCGCCTCGGCTTTCCGAGCGTCCTTAGCCAGAGCATCCACATCAGCCAACGCCTCATTCGTCTTATCCAGGTCGCCAACCACAGCCTCGACGCTCCGGACCAATTTCTCGATCTCTTGCTTCTGAGCACTGATCTTGTCGGCCAGAGTCGCGTTCTGGCTCGCTACCGTTTGGAGCTTCGCGTTGAGTTGGGATTGTTGCGATGCGTACAGAGAGGCGAGGTGGGCGGATTCTACGACGGGCGCGGGGAGCAGGTGTGGTGCTGTAGGCGGGATGGTATCGTCGGTTGAGCGAGCCTTGCGGCGCTTCGCATCGTTGATGAGATCCTCCAGCGAGTTGAGGTTCGCGATGACGTTGCGTTCTTGTACGAGGGTGTCGAATTGACTCTGTATTTGCCATACATATTAGCTCCTTTATTCCTCTACTTAGTCTCTCCTAGAGACGACAGATATGTCAACAATTCAAATGGAAACGTACCTTGTTCTTCTGCTTCAACGCTCCCTGCATCGTCTCGTGCATATACTTCAAAGTCTCAGGCGCATTCTCTGCGATGCTGGGAAAGCAGTCGGCGAAGTTATCGTACGTGATCGCATCAATGGTATGAGAAAGCGTCTTCTCGTACAGCGTCGTGAAAGCAGCCGCGCGGGGACCAGGCGTCATTGCGATGGGAGCTTTTGGGGGAGGACTAGGAGAAGCTTCATGAACATTCTCAGGCTCAGGCTCAGTGGGCGTAGGCGTAGCACCACCTTGCTGTTCGCGGAAGACCTCAATAGAGTCTTGGTCCTCCATGCCCAGCTGTGATGGTCAAATCAAATTAGTAATTACTTCCAACGGGAATGGGAGGGGAGGGAAGAGCCGTACACTGGCTGCAGTAGCATTGTCGTCATTTCCATCGAGCACAATGCGCACGCCATCGAACAGGAACCGCACTGTGCTCAGTGCCTGTCCGTTGCGATCGCACCACGCCTTGCACATCTTGCTCACTTTCGTGTGTGGCTTTACCTTGAACCATACTTCGTTTTGGTTGTCCGAGATCTTGATGTTCAACTGCTCGAGTTTGGAGTCGCCTTCGGGGGCTGAAGGAGCGGCAGTGGTGCTATCGTCAGCTGCGTTCGAAGACATAGTGATGTTATGTTGTAGTGTTGAGGTTGGAGGTTGTGAGGATGTGAGGGGTGTTTATGTTTACGCGATTCTTTTTCAACGCGCGATGTTCAGCCTTTCATGGTAGCCTTGCGGACAAGGCTACGATATTCGAATGGAAACGAACCTTCCAAGTTTATTACCTGCAGGTTCAATCTCGAATTGTAGGTTTTATTGGAATTCAACTGTTCAGAAAAGTCAATAGATTGTAATTTTTCATTAATCATAGCCTGTACATTCATTTTCAGGTGACTCCCATACAAACATTCTCATCAACTGGTGTTGTTACACAATTCTTCGACATCATATGTCATATCCTTCCCAACTCCTGGCTCCGAAGATGCAAATGATAATGACAGAAATCTAAGAAAAGTCAACTGTTCCCGTAGCCTGCCTCTGGTTCCTTTCCATCCGTCTCCTCCTCCTCCGCTCCGCTGGATCTTCTTGACCACTTCCAGCACCAACGCCACTAGGACTCATCTCACTCCACGTTCCATGACTACCAACACTCGTAGTTGATGGTAATGGGCGCCCCCCAGAGTAGTATGCTGAGTCCTTTGGCTTCTTCCCCCCAGCATATGGTGGATCTGGTGGTGAGAGTGGAGCCATAACAGGAGGACCAGCTTCAGTCAAAGCCTCTGCCTCCTTCTCTGCCCTGATCTCATCGTCTCTGACTTGGGATGCATCTCGGCGATATTTTCTGCGAGATGCTACGGTGTCAGTACCACTCATACTGCTCACAGACTCTGCTCTTCTGCGTCGTTGTCCTCTTCGTGCTGCACGTTCTGCTGCCGCCTCTTCTTGTGTCAAGCGTCGCAAGGTCACGTTTCTGTCCTTGTCACCGTGAACTTTGACCTTCACGCTAACCGGAGGACTAGACACGGCACTCTTGCCATGAGAACGAGAACGTTCTCTTCTTCTTTTCTCCTCCTCAGCCGCAGCCAATCCAGATGCGGCGGCCGCAGCAGCAGCAGCTTCTCCTTCAGCTCGTCGTCGAGCTGATCGTCGGCGATGAGTTCCACCGCCGGAAACATATGCTTCACTTTCTAATTCGGAATCTTGGTGTAAGATGCCATGAGGATCAGGTGGTGCATGGGGCATTTCCACAGGTTCCGTAACATCGTGTCGAGAATGTGATTGAATAATGGTGGAACCAGCTGGTCCAATAGGCACGGGAACTGCCGGAATAGAGCTATTTGCTTGATGTGGGTTGGTGAGGATGGTAGACAGCTCTGAAGATTCAGTTCGGGAGCTTCTTCGGTTATGGCGACCAGTAGTGAAGCCATCACCAGTATAGCGAGCTCCCTTAGTGCCCTTTCTCGCCAACCTCTCTTGATGTATGCGGAGCTCCTCCTTTTCAGCTCTCCTCTGCTCTTTTGCATCTCTCCTGTCCTTCATCATCTTTGCGAACCAGCCAAGACCAATACCAGCCAAGACCCCGTTCCGAGCTCCATGTCCAGATTGTGGTCTTCTTGAAGGACTCATTGTTGATGAGTAGTCCAACGAATCATAGCTATCTCTTCGGTCTCCAAGAGGTCGCGGAGTGACAGGTCGAGTGTCGGTGGTTATGGCAGTTTCAGTCAGTGGAGTTGGACCAGGAAGGATATTTGAGCGAGATGGTCTGGCTTCCTCCATTCTGTGGACTGAAAGACTATCCTCGCTAAACTCGCTCTCGTTGTGCCTTCTTGGATGGCGGATTCTACTTGGTGTGTCACCCTCCACCGAAGAGTATTCATCTTCTTCCTTTCTCATCTTTCTCCGATCGAACCAACTCTTTGCGAGAGCCCCAACACCAAGAACAGCGGCACCTTTGAGCAATTTGTCCATCATGCCGCCGCTCTTCTTTCGCTCATCATACTCCTCCTTTTCAATGAAGCTCGACGATCCTCGGCGTGATCCCACCCTAGATCCCGTTCGCGACCCTCTTCTCGATGGTATGACTTCTTCAACACGATCTCGACTTCTACTTCTGCTTCTGCTTCGATTGCGGTTTCTCCCGAGCAGTGCCGCCAGCCCTGCCCCAGCGGCTAGTGGTGCTGCAATTCCACCAAGTCTACTTCGACTTCTTTCTGTGAGAACTGTCTCCCCATGGTGGCTCTCCTCTCGGATGAGGCCACCGATTGGTGCGGTTGCTCTATAAGAGAGGATGAAGTATAACAAGACGAGAAATGCCATCCACAGGGCATATAGAATAAATAAGTATTTGGGTGCGCCGTATAAAGTAAGACCGATGGGAACCTGTGCAATTCCAAGCAAAGCAATTGTGCGCCCGAACCACTGATGCAGGACTAGCTTCACTGGTAGCTTTCGAATGATCTTTCCCTTTTCTCTTCGGTGTATCCATGCACCACCCACCGCCTGGACGAGAACAAGAACGTAGATTGCCACTCCAATTCCGTGATGTGGGTTCGTTAGACTTCGTCGTGAACCGACAGCAAACCATCCTAGTACGAACAACACCGTCGTCAACCCAACATTTAGAACCTGTAAATAAATATGCAGCCGCAAAGCCCATCTTGGATTTCGGCCGTAGAACCGAGCAATAATGATGGCCGCCGGAACAACGAAAAGGAAAGTCATCGCTGCGAGAATTCCATGCCCGAGAACTAGTGTGTAGTATCCGGGCATATCTTTGAATCGGTTCCCCATGCCTACGCCAGTCAGTCTACGTATCATCTCTGGCAGGAGAAACACCTACCATTATAACGCATCGTGTCAAAATTCAACCCCATAATGTTTGGCAGGAGGAAGTCATTCCTCGTCGAGTCCCAGGTTCCGTCGCCCACGTACATGGTATTCGAGTCGTAGGTAGCACTGCCTGCCGGGCTCAAGACATCTGCAGGCGCCATGCTGGCGGAACCGCCGCCAGTCGGCAGCAACGAAGAATTGTAAAGCTCGAGGTTATCGTGGAAACGGCGGACAGATAGTGGTGAAAAATGCAACCGTCATGCAGCTGCTGCTTCGGAAGCGGGGAACAAGCTTGCAGTGCTTCTTGTCCTTATCGAAGAATGTAAATAGCGATAAGCGCAATCGACCGGAATTCCCTAAGGGAGGAATGGCTGAGATATGTATGTATCGCGGTCCGTCAACTCGGGGATTGAAGCTGCTCAATGGCCCTCGAGATGCTGCAGTGATGATGTAGAGGAAAAAAGGTTGACCGCTGAGCTGAGTATGGCAGCTACGAGCGAGTGCGTACCGGGATGTTGTGTTGTTACCGGCTGCGGCTGGTGGTTGCTAGGCCGTTGCTGCAAGCAGGATTTGGATCTCCACGATCGTCCCTTCGTGTTCCTTGCCTAACTCGGACCTTGCGTATTGGGGATTCTATTCGACACACGAACTACTCGTACGCCGCCTCACTAAATTATTAGTTGGTGCGTCTTTACTGTTTGCAGTCTTTCCCTCGTCGTTGTCCTCATCGACGGCGGTTTGTGCTGGCGCTGTGTGTCAACGACGCTCTTGGATAACCTCGCCGCTCCCATTGGCTCGGCCCTTCTATGCTTGTCACGTATGCGTACAGTTGGCATCCGACACGATACAAGTGCTCCATATAAGGCGTTGGCCCCATTCCTCACGAGCTGACTATCGACGGGGTCTCTAAGCCATCAGGAGTCATCGTTGACCGCCACGACCGAGTCGTCTCGGCTCGGCTG
Source organism: Pseudofabraea citricarpa (assembly GCA_029641185.1). Classification (NCBI taxonomy): domain Eukaryota; kingdom Fungi; phylum Ascomycota; class Leotiomycetes; order Helotiales; family Dermateaceae; genus Pseudofabraea; species Pseudofabraea citricarpa. The sequence continues at coordinate 410,708 of JAPWGK010000028.1, read as the reverse complement.
CTATCATCTTCAAAGACAATCAATCGCCAGCCGATGTCTAGCTCCCTCACGGGCCATGGCACTTTGTTCGCAACGCTTTCCACCCATTATTGCACAATCCCGCCGCGGCTTGCAACCATGGCTTGATGGACACATCTGTCAGCATGTGCTTGTGATGGTCTCTTGTCTCCGGTTTGCCGACTCTCAATACGATGAGCATCATGATATCTGTGGGCGAGTGGGAACGAGCGTCCTGTTTCTTGGCCTGATCAGATAGTCTGATGATGGGGAGAATAAGGTTGCAATAATAGGATCTCAAAATCACCTCATCCACGGAGAATACAAGAAGAAAATAAAAAAATGAAACGGGATATTCGCGCAATGACTGTTTCTGGAGATTCGGTAATATGCCAATGTCAGGATATTGGTTTGGCTTTTAAGTTAAAATCCTGTACTTGGAGCATATCAACAACTCTTTGCCGGAGGGACGTCCTTCAGGCTGGCAAGCAGCCCGGATATACTTCCTGGATACGATCCATCGCCACCATCACCGGTCACGCTTGAAGCAACAGAGCTTGTGTCGTTGCTAACTGGATTTGGAAAATAACCACATGGTAACCTTCCATTTTTCTGTGAAGCGACATCCATACAAGAAGCTTTTTGGCTGCCAAAAAAACAAGCCTTTGCAATTTAGTAATTGCAGCAAGGATGCAAAGCAAGTATTTATTGTTGTACTTTATGATTAATCATTAGGATAAGCACTTCCACGAAAAATGAATTACAAGCCGAGGATAATTTCTCCAAGCAAGTCAGAAAAGGCTCGGATCAATAGCTAGTAGCTGTTCGTTCCCAAGAGCCTCGACCCGTTCACCTACTCTTTCCAGCTGAGGTAGCCGTGGAAGGCTCCCTGAGCCTGTAGCAGCAGCACTCGATGCCAAAATTCCAAGTGGGGTGATTTCTGGGTAGTGTACGGAGGCAAAGATACATAAGTGACGATCCAACCAGAACCAAAGGTGAGAATCTACGTAATTAATGCTCTCTTTTTATTGACTATACTGAAGCCAGGCACTCTTCCGATCAACCCATGTAAAATTCACAAGGCTGAATGTGATGCCTACCTGTACGATATGACCAGTCCGATCCGCGATATATATTTAGCCCAAGCTGATTTCAAGCTACCAATCAGTTTCTCCTACCCTAGTAGCTAAGAAGCACCTTGGACAGCCCGATTTGCCAGAACAACCGCTGGCTTTTGATTCTCATTTGAGCCGCATGTTGCATGATGCCACGTTTGGGGACCGAGTTTTCCTGCCTGCCACGAAACCCCGCCCTGTTATAGCAGGCAAGGCTAGCACTCTGTGACAATTCGTTCCATCACTTTCTAGAATTCATTTACTCAAAGCTGACGCATTTAAGGTCTGCTCTTTGATTAATACACTGAATAAAACCAAAAGAGCCAGAAAACATCGAATCCCACAAAACCCAAGCCACCGATAATTGGGAGATGGATCTATACCAACCAGGCGCGCAAGCCTTGTCAAAACCATCGCACAAGACTGGAAGAATAACAGCCGACCGTACTAGTTTGGAAAGTAGTCAACAAAAAAGGCAGACGCAAGACTCAGAATTACTAGTAGTTGAAGAGTCCAGAGGGGCTATGCCTCGAATAACTGATGATGTTCAAACGCAGCCAAGAGGCGACCGCTTAAGAGCCTCGACCGGACAGAGCCACACTGATATCGAGGGTGACTATGTGGATTTTGACCAACTATCAAATAATTCAGTCACAGGCAATGGCGAACCTTCTGAAATCGCTAGTGAGGTGTTAATTGAGGATATAACTGGGACTAATGAAGTTAAGAATGCTAAACGGGCTGCAGACGGTAATTAGCAAATGTCTCACTGGACCTCTCTGAACGGTACTGAGATCTTTGTCTAGTATTTCCTTACGACCCAATCAACTCTGCTCAGGCAGTGTCCGAAGGATACCCCAAACTCGATTTCAAGCCTCTCCAAATTCGAACTTGGTTCTTGATAGCTTCCATCATATTTTTCCTTGCTTGCGTCGGCTCCATTGTAACGATGATACTATTGGCGAGAAAAAACAACGGTAGCTTTCATACCACGACCACAAAAAACCATCTTGCATTTAGATACGTACCAGCCGCCGTTGGGACAGTGACAACATTGCTGTGGCGGACTGTTATAACAGCTCTTGGAAGATTGACACCATTCATATCTATGGCCTCGCCCATAAAGGACTCTGAGCCAGGGGACTTAAACCATCGAAAAGTTGCACGGACGCTTGAGAACTCTTATGCTGATGCTGTTTTTGGTGCTGACTCGTGGAATTTCTGGATTGCAGCCAGAAACGGACACTGGCTTCTATTCGTTGGCGGTTTACTTCAAGCGTTAATGATGCTTCTTATTGTGCCACTGAAGGCATCATTCATTCAGCTCACTCCTGATGAAACTGGTTGGGTTGTTGTAGTATATCCTAAGATCGGGCATACATTGATATCCGTATATGCTGCACTTATAGTATTCAGTATTGCTATGGTTGTCCGGCTTTGGGATCGAGAAACAGGCTTGCGGTGGGATCCTGTCTCCCTTGCCGATCAATTGGCTTTAGTCCAGGGGTCAAATGCTGGGGAGATGTTCCAAGGCCTTGAATTTGCAAACAGGCGGCAGTGTTCTCTAACACTTGTAGAGCGGAGCCCTGGATTTGGGACCCTTCGATTGGGTTACTGGAAACATCGAGAAACAAATCAGGTCTGGCATGGAATTGCATTCATCAAACCGTTACTAGGTATATTTTCGGTTACTAAAGAACAAGTCAAATCAGTTTTACAAGAGTATTTCCTAATTAATTCTATAGAAGAAGAGTTGAAAATCGCGGCAGTAGAAGATACTCGGATTAATCGTAGCGAGTCTGCACCACGAGATGCCCGGCACCTTCAACCTACAAGCAGTCGACCAGCAGAAAATCAAGGGACGCAGATAGAAAGAAATATGGAACATTATACTGAAGCTGAAAGTGATAATGGTTGGTTTCAAAATATTTCGTTCATGGTCATGTTCACTTTTAACGATCGGGATAGGTGTTGCACGAGACTTTCGAGGATATCCTGTTCGCAAACTCCCATTCTACCGACACAGAGATTATGCATTTATGGTGTCCGATTCAGTTCTTATCTTCTTTGCCTTTCTTCTTGCTATCATTCTTGCTTTAACCGCCACCGGGTTGATCAATCATCGAGTCCAGGAGGGAATACAATCAAGTTTTAAGAATTGGACGTCCAGCACGAATCCTGCAGACCTAGACTATATCATCGATCCCTATTACGAGGCATTTGTGTTCAGATTTCTTCCCGTGTTGTTGATGGTTCTGTTTAGTACACTATGGATTAACATTGACCGGTTCTATCGATACATCCAACCTTTTGCGAGCATGAATGATCCTGCTCCAGCTACTTCCAGCATCTTGCTTGACTACCCGTCTGGCCTACCAGTCTGGGTAAGTATCAAAGCTGCAATGAATGGTCATTGGCGTGTTGCTCTATTCTCGATCTTGGCTTTGGGATCCACAGTACCGCCCATCATTGCGACGGGTGTTTTCGTGAGCACCGACACAGAAACAGGGTATTTGATAACAATCGAACCCCTAAATTTCTGGGCATCCTTTGCTCTTCTTTTACTCTACGTATTCTGTCTCATCTTGGCTCGACCTACAGAAGGCTACCGGCTTCCTCGTTATGTTGTGAATATTTGTGACGTCTTATCATACTGCTATGCGAGTCGAATTCTCACGGATCTTGGTCCAGACCATAAACCGATTCTATCAGCACAAGCCGCTTCAGATACGAGAGTACATCTCGAGTCAAGAATTCACCTTGCGAAAGGGAACTACATGTTTGGATTATACTATGGGACGGATCGGCAATGGCATTTGGGCTTCGACGTTGCTGCTAGAACAGTAGATGGCCGTGTTATAAGGGTTCTTAAAATCGACCCTGGTTGGGCTATTTACTGGTGGCCGAATGCTTATCTCTGGTTTGGGAAAAAGAGACCAAGCATTGTGTTTCCTGAGGATGATTCATAAGATGAGTTTTTATTTTGCGACTAGCATGTATCCCACGTCAAATTAGCTGTAGCACAACTTTTGTATTGGTACCTGAGTATGGCTGATAGCGAGGTCGGTTAAGTTTCAAATTATTGACTGGCTCAGGTATGTGCGGCTTCTCTCTCTTTTCTTTTTTGGGACTGCGCTTCAAGCTTCTTGGATGAACGCACTCAATTTTCTAATTTCAAACAGAGGAATGAAACAAACCTGATTTGCAAAGTGGCTTCCAAGCCTGCCGCCCACTTGGGCATGGTGTCTCAAGCCACAAGTTCAGCTGGTTCTCTCATTCCCAACTTCGTTGATATGGCCCTGTCTTTCCAACTCTTGACCAACTTGTCTCAAGCAAGGGAACTTTTGGTTCCTTATCATATATCTCGGATTTTGCTTTCGACAGAAAATTCGAGGAGATATATATATTCCAGCTTCTTCCTTTCCCTTGCCTTTGTGGTGGACTAATCACGGCCTAGATCCTCAACCGAGCAACACTTGGCAGTACTACTTGTCGCTCAGCCGCACCACAGCCATCACGTTTCCGACCACATGCAGTCAGCTACGCGATTTAGGTCAAACTATGCTACACACCAGCGGTGGAATTGGGTATCGTTCTCTGATATGGCGCAGTCTTACCTCAGCCTGGAATGGTTTAGGCGACACAGACCGCTGGGACAGCCTGACCATGTAGATTGTGGGGGCTTTTATGAAGACCTTGTTCCAAAGCTAGCGAGGGCTGATAACTGTGGGGAATACCCATCTCTAATAACATAGGAAGCTTCCTTTCCAAAGCATCCATTGTTGATCACCTTGAGTTCATGAAATAACCTGGGGCTGCAATGGCGGAACCTCTAACGATAGGTGAGATACTTAGTCCTGTCGACATTGAAAACAAATCCTCTAACAAGCAAAGTACCCCGACCCTTCTATAAGCCATTAGCTATTCGGACCCCGATTCTCTCAATCTATCTTATCGCGACTCTGGGTTTATTGGCACTTATAGAATACGCATGCCAGAAAGTTCCTAATCATACGGGCGCGGGAAGTTTCGATAATGTTGTCAACTATACGGAAGGCTATTTTGGTAGAAGGGATGCAGCTCAGAAAGGTCCACACTCTCTGAATGACCCTTCGGTGAAATAAAAAGAAGCTAAAGTTTCGTGAAACACAGATTCATCAGCTATACTTACGCATTTGGTATTACGACAGACAACCACTGCGGAAGTGACCATCACTTCTACTACAGATATTCCAGATACCTCTGTTACTGACGATTCAACTCCTGGCGGCGGCACATCAGCACCTGCGAATGGGTTTTTGACTGTTGGGGATGGTACAGTATCTACCACAACGACTCCTCAAATAGCATCAAGTGCTGCGGATGGTTTTTTGAGTCTGGGAAATACACCGACGTTGACTGAATCCGCTCAAAATGGCTTCTTGACGATTGGCGGCGAGGAAACAACTACAACCCCTACCCCTTCTCTTACGCTGTCTGCAAGTAATGGCTTCCTTACAATCGGCAACGATGGTACCCCGACAAAGACACCTGATGCTTCGCCTAATACTTCGCAAGATCAAGGCACGAAGTCAGGTACGGATCAAAAGACAACCGTCACACCAATTCATACAGCTTCAACCAGCGTTTTCACTGTGTCAGCTACCCCTGCAGGTGGATACCTTCAAACCGGCTCCGTGACTTATATAAGTATAGAGACGACCCTGAAGTGAGTGAAAATTATTCTTAAGGTCCGAAAACCGTGTCTGATGTGTTCGTCTACAGGTCTATCATATACTCCACAACCACTGGGGCTAATGGAGAAACGTCCTATATTGCTGTCAGCACATCAGAAACAGTAGCCATTGAGGTTTTCCCGACTAGATTGCCAAACGCACCAGAACCGACACAAACAGTTGTGAACTCAGCTGGAACTTTCATATTGATGTCCGACGGAAGTGTTGAGCGAGCACCCCAGATCACCCTCCGACAATATGTGATCGTGGCATTTCTTCCCCTCATTCTTGCTGTTGTTTTCACCTTTCCATGGAGGATACTCGATACAACGATTCGAGAAATGGAACCATTCTATCAACTTCAGAAGCCGGGAGGTGCTGTTGCTGGGCATTCGATTCTTCTTGACTACACGACGTCTTTCTTTATCACCACACCATTCAAATCCATATATCGGGGCCATTATTACGTCTTCTCTTCGGCTCTGATTTCGATTGCAGTTCTCATCATCGCCCCCCTTTCCTCCGAAGCGCTATTTGTGAGCCTGAGTGGAGAATGTGGCATCAATAAGACCGGTCCTTGTCATGCGGCTTGGGGTGTATATCCAAAATTAGCCAGAGCTATGGAGGCAATCCTAGCATTCATCGTGTTGCTGGTATGTACCATGATGATTTTCAATTTCCGGAGGCAGTCGGGTGTTTATGCCAATCCTCTTAACATTGCCGGATTAGGCACGTTATTCCAAAACCCTGCCATGCTTACAGAGTTTGCGGCCATTGATAGCAGGGTCAGCAATTCTGCATTAAAGAAGATTCTCACAGGGAGAAAGTATAATCTCTCCATGATGAAAAGTTTCGATGACAGTTCCTACTACGGGATTTCAAACCTATCTGGGAACGAAGACGGAAACAGGCTGTCGACTTTCAGTGGCGACGTGAGAGGTAAATACAGTGTGGTCAACAGCGCGGATCAGCTTTATGTAAACTCGGAACAAATTACTCCAGATGAGTATGAGGAGAAAAATACCCGCTGGGCATGGGTGACCGAGAGAGTATCGCACGTTGGGGCATTTCTGCTTATTGCGGGTCTGTTCACTCTGGTCACTTACTACCATTGGACGGGTGGCGATACGGGATTTGAGAGGTTTATGGATTCACAAAGATTTGGTGTCAGGTTTCTTATGACCATAGTGGGTGTTGTCATCAAGTTATTCTGGATGAACATCGACGAAGGTCAGTCATATATCTATATTAAGCGACGATAATTAACGCACTGACTTTTCATGCAGAACTCCGCCGTACAGAACCGTACCGACGTCTGCTCCAAGGCTCAGCAAAGCCCGAAGACTCGGTTCTCGTCTACACATATATGTCGTCCCTCTCGGCTCTCATCCCGTCCCTCTACCGACGGCACTTCCTAATCTCCCTGATCTCTCTCGTTTCGCTGCTCTCGGAAATTCTGCCCATCGCGCTGGCAAACATCCCGTTCAGCCCCGCCGCGACACGCGAAGCCTACAGCATCTGTACATATGTGGCCATGGGCATCCTGATCGTCATGATGCTCAGTCTCCTGCTGCTCATCTTCCGGCGCAGCCATGACCTGCACCACCTCCCGCGCCAGCCCGTCATGATCGCGAGTATCCTCTTGTATATCGCCACGACGCCGCACGCTTTTCAGGGAAGTATGCTGGAGAGTCTTGCGGGCTTGGCGACGGTTACTGGGAAGGAGAGGGATCAGGTCGTTAGAGCGATGGGGAGGACGTATGGTATGGGTCTGGTGGGTGAGACGGAGTTGAGGATTGATCAGGAGGAGAGGATACCTAGGTTATAGATTGGATTTGAGTATTTTATAATATGTTTAGTTCAATTTAAGGGGAGTGTTTCCTGAAATGTTCTTGTGCGTTTCACTTCGTGACGTTGGGGTGTTCGGTTCAAGGTGCTTGAGGTCTTGTCGCTCAACGGCATTTATAAGAAGAGGAAAAGGAGCAAAAAATGCATCTAAGCTTACAATATTGAATTACTTTGGATACTATTATACTATTAAATACTTTGGCCATACATATAAATTTAAAGAAAAGGGAGAAGAGGAGAGAGGAAAAGAAAGAGGGCAAGTATCTTCCAGTCTTGACACTATTCTAGGAGAGAAGATTTTCTTTTTGTTTCAATCTAAATCTTCTTTCTTCTTCACATCTGTCCAGAGATCCAAAGAAAAAACAAAACACTTCAATCAGGCCCCCTCCTACAATCATTTTTCATTCTCTTCCGCTACGGAAAAGGTGAGGAAAGATGCTCGCTTAAATTACGACGTCGTGGAATTTGTCATATCAAGTCACAACATAATAAACAATTCGCCGCACTTGGTTATCCCATGTGTACATCTAATTTTAAGGATTTGCGATTTATTTTCACAGCGTTGCCCCGCTCATTGTACCATTTTTTCATACTACAAAGCTTCAATCAAGTCTCACTTTACACGTTACGCTTACGGGATAAGGGACCTATTCAGCTCTAGAAGAGTTACCCGCTCAGAGAAATTCGATGAAACATGCGTCTCAAGGCAAAGACTTCGATTGAACAGGTGATTGAACTATCTACTCTCGCCCTACCTAAACTACACCATGCCTGAAATGACTGAAAAGAAAGATAGGTAATAAGGTACTCCAAGCTATGCTAAAAGCCAATTGCTCTGCCCGTAGGCCCCCTCAATAAAAAGGAAATGAGATGAGATGAAAACCGCCACAGCCCCAACGCCTCATATACATCATCGCCAATCAACCATACTTAATTCCGACCACGCCTGACTCCACGTAAAAACCCCATTGTCGGCATGCCAACTTCGCGTGATCCACACAGCTAATCCACCGATAATCCCGAAGCTACTCACGACCTGTAGAGCAAGTAAGCCCCTCTTCTTTAGGTCGGCATTCAATTGTAAAAGCCCAAGAGGGTCGTGGGGGTTCAATGAATCACTGTTCTTCGCTCTCCGGGAAAAGGCCCCCTTCTTGACAAGAGCTGCAGAGTCGCCATAGAAGGATGTCTGTCGTGCTTCCGAGATGGGAATAATCGTGCCATCTTGAACACACTCTCCAAGTCTTTCGGTCAACCACACAGCTCTTTCACTACGTGCCAATTGATCAAATCTATTTCTCTCGTCACGAAGGCTGCGTTGAAGCTCGGCCGCCCAGGTAGACAAACGAATCTGGGCGAGTCGCTCTTCACGTTGAGTATGATCTGTGATTCGTGCCAAGGCATATGACGTGGTAGCTCCAACTGGTGCCGTCAAGACCTGGGAAGAGACAGACGAGAGCGGTCGATAAAGGCTCTGGGGCCGCTCAACGGGAGAAGAATTGTGTCGCCATTGTATGTACTTCTTTGCAGTGGAATGTCGAAGCCACGAGATGTTGTCGCGGTCAAATACTTGCTCGACCAAAGCTGAAAGTTCCGAGTTCACTAATGGCTGCACGTAATCTGGGCTCATAAGTAAACTAGCATCCATCGTATCGTAATCCTTTGCCGTGGCAGTAGATACTGCCCATGGGATTCCGGATTCGTCTTCGAATGCTCCGAAAAGGAACGGTTTTATGTCAGCAGCACGAAGCTCGCTTAAGATAGCTGACTTCAAAGTTGAAAGTTGTTCCGCGGCAAGTTTGTCTGCTTGCGCAATAACCGGGATAATATTGGTAAGCGGTGACAACCGGCGAAGAAATTCGATATCGACAGATTTAATATCTATGCTGTCAGCAAGAACAAGTTTGGGCTTTGAAAACAACTGACTCTGTGATATCACGTAGAAAACAGCATCAACTTGACTTCCTCCACTCCCACTGAGCAGATTGATTATGTCTGAATCAGAAGTTTCGGCAGTTGTGAATTTCTTCAAATGCGATTCAATATAGTCGATGACAGGATTAATACATTCCAAGCACTATATATGTTAGCGGAGAAGTTCTGGCCAGTTGATCAACTCACTGAAGTAGCCGTGCCATAGCCCGGTGTGTCAACGAAGCACAAGTTTCGTTCTAAAACAGAGTCTCCCACACTCTTTCTCCTCCGTAAAATCCTGCTTTCTTCAAGATCTGACCACCATGCTGGATATGCTCGGGTGCTAGCATATATCTCTGTGATATGAGCCGTGGTTGTTAAGTCTGCGCTCTTTGACCTTGATTTCGAGCTTTTCCGGCGGCCAAGAGCAGCAGTTGGTGGCACGGATATAGGATCGACGTGTACAATATCTTCACAAGTCTGTACAATAGCCTTGATTAAGGATGTCTTGCCAATATCTGCTATATGTCAGCGAGAGATAAGAGAAAATGTCTACAGCTTGCCTACCAGAATCTCCGGCAATCAAAACCTTCAGCCTGCCCATGTTTTTTCCTCGCTCAGTAAACGGCCTTCGACTAGGCATCTTGATGCTCGGCATGACAAGTTGTGGTGCACTCCCGCTATCCATCAAGTTCGACGGATGATCTGCTTCACCGTCCTCCCCACTCGATGCGATGGCTTGGCTTGCGATATCATCGGTATATGATGCTGCATCGGAGTCACGGCGAGATCGCGGACTACTTAAAACGGACCCTGGAGCTGGCGACTCAAAAATCGAAGGGGTAAATGGTCGCGAGAGGTTCGTCTGAGAGAGCCGGCGGCGAGGCTGTGAAGGGGAAGCATTTCGACTGATGTCTGTGGAATATCTTGGAGAGGAAGACCTTGACCGTGCGAGACTGTCATCTGAACCGCGGGACATCTGCTGCATTAAGTTCTTCTTCCAGTTGTGCCTTGCATTCCCCAGCTTATCGTCATGTTCGTCGTTATCTTTGGAGCTAGCAGCGGCTTCAGGAGATAAAGAGTTCTTTGGAGCCTCACGCTGTTTCGGAAGAGCGGCGGAGGCATGGGACTGCGATGCTTCCATGGTCTTCTCGTCGGCGAGGAAGTAGGTCATCTGCGGTGCGTGAAATGGACCTGGAGCTGCGAGCGGAGTCGGATCGTCCAGGCTGTTGTCTGCGAAGCTCGGTCCTCTAGACCTCCCTGTCCGCACGTTATCCCGCATGTTGGGGAGATGGGAGATGAGAGACGACAGTGCAGTGCTGGCGGTTCTAAGTTGATATCATGCTCGAGGGCTAGCAGTTCATCCGAAGGTGTAGAGTCAAGAAGAACAGGTATGTGTATGATGTGTTTGTTGGTGGGTTGTGTTGTTGATGTTGCTGCCGATGTCGTTGACGTTCGATGAGACGATGATACCCCGCCAATGATGGCCCGATAAGCCCACCGCCCGTCCACCGCCCGCTGCCAGCAGTCCCGGCGCTACGTTGCACCGCTCCGAGATGCCAGTGGTCAGGATAAGCCCCCTCCCTTATTTTATGAGATAACCCCCCCTCCTCTCGCCCCACCTGCATCTAGATTCTAGCCTATGACTCCAGCGTCTATTTGAGATCTACACAACTTTCTGCCCCTTCACTGCTACACCTTCCTGCCAACGGCACTTTTTCTTTCTCCACGCCCACAACGTCTTCGCACGCGTCCAACGACGCCTTGAGTATCCTCAAGCAAGTCGTTTCACCCAGCTCCATTCTCTGGGATCCGCAGCACACAACCCTCCACCCGCCTAATCCAGCCTCACCTTTTCGAACTTTCCCTGCGACGCCCAAAGCACGCCTGCTCGCCCCTGCGCTCCCCAGTACCATCAGCATCGCCACTCTTGACACCGAAGAGAGCATCGCAGATATGGACAAGCGACACCCAAGTTCTTTCCAGCGTGAGCAGCTGTCCAGCCCCGAACATGCTAGGCAAGGCAAGGCTGACTAGGAATTAGAGCTTGAGAAGCTGGGCGAGGGAACCTATGCTACTGTATGATCGATGGCATAGCGACTAAATCTCTCGAGAACATGACTGACTGGACCAGGTTTTCAAAGGGCGGAATCGGCAGACGGGAGAATTGGTCGCTCTCAAGGAAATCCACTTGGACTCGGAAGAAGGCACCCCTTCTACGGCCATCCGAGAAATCTCATTGATGAAAGAGCTGAAGCACGAAAATATTGTCAGCCTGCACGATGTCATCCATACCGAGAACAAGCTCATGCTCGTCTTTGAGTATATGGACAAGGACTTGAAAAAGTACATGGACACACAAGGCGATCGAGGGGCACTGAATCCAGTCACAATCAAGTCATTTATGCATCAACTCCTACTCGGTATCGATTTCTGTCATACCAACAGGGTCCTCCACCGAGATCTGAAGCCACAGAATTTGCTCATCAACAACAAGGGTCAGTTGAAGCTTGCAGATTTCGGTCTGGCCCGAGCATTCGGTATTCCCGTCAATACTTTCTCAAACGAGGTTGTCACGCTGTGGTATCGGGCACCTGATGTCTTGTTGGGCAGCAGAACGTACAATACCAGCATCGACATTTGGTCTGCAGGCTGTATTATGGCCGAGATGTACACGGGTCGTCCTTTATTCCCTGGTACCACCAATGAGGATCAGCTTGTGCGCATTTTCCGAATCATGGGCACACCATCTGAGCGCTCGTGGCCAGGTATCTCGCAGTACACTGAATATAAACAAAACTTTCAGATGTATGCTACGCAAGACCTCCGTGTCATTCTGCCTCAGATAGATCCCAGCGGCATTGATCTACTGCAGAGAATGCTGCAACTACGCCCAGAGTTAAGAATCAGTGCACACGATGCTTTGCAACACCCATGGTTCAACGATGTGATCGGACAAATTCGACATCCACAACAACAAGCAATGCGAGGATATGCACAGCCAGATGTTGTAGCACAAGGCGCTTATGGGGGTTATTGATCAGGGGGAGTTTTTAGGCAGGGGTAGGATTTATGATACCTTCGAGATGCATTAGGTCTGGCGTTGATGGATATGTAGAAATGCCGGGATCATAGCTGCCGTGATTCAATTCGATATAATTTTCACATGCAAGCTTGATCATTCCTGAACGACCGGATCCGTGTTGACTTTTCCAAAAAGTAATCTGAGCAATGCAACCATTTATATTGCACGTGACGTTCGGCGCCACGCTGAAGCTATTGACGGCATTGTTGCGTTAGTCCATCAGGGATTAGGCTGAACCAACACAGTCTTATGATTTCATTATGGTGGGAGGGACAACGGCTAGGATGAGAGGACTGTCGACAGACCTCGGGATACAACATTTGGTGCTGATATCTGTGGTACAAGACACAACATCCGAACATGTTGGAATACGTTGCCATCCTGGATAGATTGCTAACGGTTATTCCGGACCTGGTCTGGACTCAACTCGTAGTGCTTGCAGTCTTGGGGACATGCGTTCTCACGTGGGCCAAACGGACACGCATACCTCGAAATCATCCACCAGTTATTCGAGCAAGAACCCCATGGCTAGGACACGCCATCACCCTGTTGAAAGATGATACGAGTTTGGTATACCAGGCTAAGTGAGTTGAGTTGAGTTGAGGCATCAAACATGTTGCTGAGACTAACACGTGTAGATGCCAATATCCAACAGAAGGCATCGTTGCTCTTCCCGTAGCAGGAAAATGGGTCTACCTCGTAACCGACAGCGATGCTGCGAATCAGATATATCGGCAATCTCGAACTTTTGCATTTGACCCTCTTGCACTTCGTGTCTCTTCTGCATTTGGCTGTAATAGAAACGACATGAAAATCCTCGAGCAGGGTGCCTTTGACTGCACTTTAAAAGCTCAACCAGGCAAGCAGAGACCAGGGCTGTTGACTCAATTTCATCGAATGAGTGCTGAACATTTGATGGGTAACTCTCTGCATCGGATGACTGCAATCTTTGTCGAGTCTCTGACTTCTGGTATCAATGACATGTTTCCAGCAGACGATAAGCATAGTTTCGAGTGGCACGAGATGGAGTTAGTTGACTTTGTCAAAAGACAATGGACCATTGCCTCGATCGTTTCCATGTTCGGAAATAATATTTTCAAACTATGGCCTGAGATTGATGAGTGGATATGGAAGTTTGATCCACAGGTCACGCCTCTGATGACCAAATTGCCAAAGTTGATCTATCCCAAGGCCCATCAATTACGAGAAAAGGGCTTGAGAAAGTTCATGGCCTGGGAGAGAGAAGCTAAACGGAACTATTCTAATGCAGAGGGAAAAGGAGACTGGGATGAATTCTGGGGATTGAAGTTTCTGAAATTAAGAGCAGAAATGGCTGAGGAGTATGGAATGAGCGAAAGGGGACGAGCTGCTATACAACTTTCCTTATTCTGGGGGCAAGTCTTCTTTTCTGTTCTCCTCCAATTATTAACTAACTGAACGCTCAGACAAAATGCGAATGCAGTACCCGTCGCGACATGGCTTTGTATTAAAGCCCTCACGGTACCAAATCTCCTGACCAGCATCCTTCCAGAATTGGACGCATCCATGGACGACAGCACGCATGTTAATTTCCCAACCCTGCTCAAGCAGCCACATCTGAATTCGCTCCTATTAGAAACCTACCGCTGGTCGACCTCGTCCCCAAGCGTGCGCGTCGTGCAAGAAGACACGCAAATCAACGCGTACAAGCTTCTCAAAGGCAACATCGTCATGATTCACGGCCGCAGCCTCCAAATGGACCCAGACATCTGGACCTGTTCGGCACCGGACTTCGACTCGCAACGGTTTCTGAGCAGCGAGGCCGAGAAGAAGAAGAGGCTGCTCGCACTCCGCAATTTTGGAGGCGGCCAGAATCTCTGTCCTGGACGCCACTTTGCTTCGAATGAGATCCTTGGGGGTTTTGCTGTCCTCATGAGCTTGTTGGAGATGGAGGTTGTGAGGGAGGATCTGGTCAGGAGAGGGATGCCGAAGGTTAATTTGTCGGAAGGGAAACAGGGCGGTCTCTGGCCGGATCGGGGGTTGAAGGTTCGAGTGAGGAGGAGAAGGTAGAAGCGTCGGAAAGGATAATTCGTCGTCACGCAAGACTTGCATCTATTCTCCTAAATTGGTAATTTCATCTTGCAACACATTCGTCAGCTAGACTCCATAGTAATAATTCTCGTTGCTCTCATTACTACTCCCCCAAAAGGAAAATCGAAAACACCCATTTGGGGATTTGGACGCAGATGTCTCACCCAAGAGAGATTTCCTAAGACTCGTGGCTCCTAAGAACCATCTGTCTAGATTGAGACATGAGCTTTGTAACACCTCCTGTACACGCGCGCGTTACCTTCCCTTCTACCTTTCGGGGTACAGAGCACCTTCCCTTTCGTTTCGTTACACTGCTACGCCGTTTCCTCCCGTCTTTCCCGTCGTTGTCGTTGTTTGGTTTCCCGCCTCGCATGAACCATCCAGCTACCAGCCACCGACATAGCTCGGTTTAGCGAGCAAGATAGACCAAAACAAACCACAAACCAAAAAAAAAATAAAAAGACAATCTCTTGTGCGCAACAAACAGAATCGGAATAAGGAAAGGGAGAGGAAAGAGGTCTTTGCGAGACCGAGCTCAAGACCGGGACAGAACGGTAAGGCGGCAATGAATCATCGATTTAAGGATAGCACTGACAAAGTATGATATATACGTGTCTCAGAAGTATATAAACCGTACCTAGGCTTGGGTGTTTTTTTATATTGCGCGCGGCTGAAGGGTCGGACGCGGAAGGGATGTGTTTTGAGATATAGAGAAGCATCCACATGACGCGATGATGTGATGACGTGACGTGGTTGGATTAGATGAGGATCCAATCAAGCATTACAAGTAGTTATATCTCGATACTCGTAATTGAACTCATGGTTTTTCTTACAGAATCTCAAAAACACCGGGTTTATCCTGGCAGTTAAGCTGACGGAGCGAGACTTCGAAAATGGTATTATTGTATAACTAAGATCGGCCGTTGGAAGTAAGGCAAGAGGAGAAATAGAGGTTGCATCTTTCGCCTTGTTCTACAGTAGTATAAAGTAAAAGTCCTAAAAGGTTTGCCGTTGGAAAGAAAAGAAGAGGAAGAAAAAGAGTAAGAAAGAAAACAGCCAAGAATGGTAATCGCATATCCCAAAAACATGTCGAGATAATACTCGTGTATGCCTGCCCTGCCTTGCCTTTCCCACCATCATAAGACCTATTGACCCACAACCCCTTTAAGAAACAAGAAAACACCTACCAACAAAGCAAATCATCTCATTCCTTGACAGCCTCGATGACATTGTACTCCCAGATAGTACCCATCCTTGCACACTCCTCGACCACATCGTTGTCCTCCCACCACCACTCCTTGCCCTCGACCCACGGACCCCACATCTCGCGCCACAGCATCTTGCCCACCACGCTGCCCAATTCTTCACCAACCCTCATATCACCATGACTATGGCTCTCACCTCCACAACCCACACGCCAGACATCATCAGTCTCGACGATGATTGCTTTGAACTTCAAGTTCCGGATGATGCTCCCTTCAGCACGCAGACCGGCCTCAGCAAGCCAGAGCGGAAATAAGCGAGATGGGTTAAGGCAGCGGAATTGTTTCTCTAGGTTTGTGATCAAATGCGTGTCGAGCCAATTCCGGAGACGCGGTCCCATAGTCGCAGGCAAGGGCGAGGGATCGATGATTGTTAGGTGCAAGCGGCCGCTTGACGAGAGCGTGCGGTAGATCTCTTTCAGCATTGGTGGGACAGATGCTGATGGGAGGAGGCCGCCGGCGAGAGGAAATGAGTGGATTGCTGAGAATATGTTGCTTGCGTATGGTAATTGCGGCTTGGGCATATGCGCATGCAAGGGGCGCACGTTGGGAAATGATACTGGTTGTAAGGGTGTGGTAGAGAGGTGGTGCAGTTCAATGGCTGCGTTGAGGGCTGAGAGAAATGAGGCCGAAGCTGATTTGTTAGTGCCTGGAACCACAAACAACGGAAATTCTTCTTACCTTGGTTTTCGTGCAACGAGAGAATCTTTGTTGGCTGTGCCGGTAGTGGAGATTTGTGGCTACCAAAGTCGACCACTTCGTCTTCTCCTTCATCCGTGTTCAAAGCTCTAAGCGCTGTCAGAACCCAGAGCTGCTTTTCTAACTCCAATTCACGGTATACAGAGGCATCGGCATTGACCATCCATTCTTCCTTCAACCGCTCTAGCATAATCTTTGGTGTCGCCGCCTCTTTCACTCGGATACTCTTCTGCAAATGCGACATCTCCGAAGGTATGACAACGTCTTCTTTCTTCGCCTTCCGACGAGATTTTTTTGTTGAAGAGGAGAGGGAATGGCGCGGCAGCATCGGTAACGGAGATCGTGGTGGAGGTGGTGATAGCATAGGAACTGATAATGTCGGCTCGTCCTCTATATGCTTCCAGGATTCTGGCGGTTGCCAATTGGGCCAGTTGCTCGGCTCGAGAAGATCCTCTTCGGCCGTCTCTGTCAAAGTGTCGGAAGAGCCATGTAGAAGGCCACCATTAAAAGGCGTGGGTGAGGTCGAGCTAGCCAATCAGCAAGGATACGGGAGTTTCTGCAGTTTGCTTACAAGGTAGGAGTTGTGTTCACATCCACTTGATCGTTCCCATTCCCATTCGAGGATATATGCACCACGGTCGCAACCTGTTCGGCAGGGTGGTCGCACTCGGTGGAGGACACCGTCACCTCTGTCGTTTGCGTTACGAATGATTTTGGACTCAGCGGTTGTACTAGACTTGGCTTTCTTGTCGTTTCTAGAATGGACCCCCATGACGTGTTAGTTGCGACTGAGTGGCCTGTTCTGGTGGAGAAGATGGAGCCTGAATAGCATCAGCAGTGAAAGCCATTGACCTCGCTCGACATACGTACCGTCAGGGTGATGTGAGCGCTGTGAGCAAGTATCCGGCGCCGTCATGTAATAGCCATCCTCGGGCGCGTGTGGCGTAGTCGCGTCGTCGGCCGTGGAGATGTCGGTGTTCTCACTGTAGGTCGAGTATCGCTGCGACTCCTCCCTCGCGGCCCTCGAGGCTGTTCTGTTGGACGGGCTCTTGACGGCGGCATCCTTCCTGTGGCCGTTGAGGAAGGTCAACAGCGACACGCGTGTGGCCTGGCGGGTCGAGTCACTAGACTTGGATGATTTAGAGCTGCGGATCGACGACGAACTGGACTGAGCACTTGCTTCTTGTTCCTTCTCCTTTCGACTCTTGCGCTGACCGACCGTCTCCCGCTCCGGATCACTCCAGGAGACATCAAACATGTTGTTTGGTGAAGGGCTGAAGGGGGTGAAGGGGGTGAAGGCGTGTGACGCAACGCAACGCAACGCACAATCAACAGCAAAGTCTAGTCTGTTGAGATGGAGGGATGGAGGAGTAGAAATGGAGGAGTATGCCTATGCTCGAAAACAAAACGCGAGGGGATTGTCCGCAGAAGCAACTCGATAAGCTTTCTCGAAATGAGACATGCAGGAGGGAAGGAAGGAGACAGACGGCTGATGGCTGAGGGATGCTGGCTGGATGGCTGGCTGGCTGATGGCAAGCAAGCTCACTTCCATCAACAACACCATCATCACCATCGTCCACCTCGTCCTCCGGCCCCGGGGCATTTATTTGCCAGGAGATTGCTGTGCTAGTGTAATGGTGGCAAAAAGGGGACACGACTGCATCTTGCCGTGGGCTCCAGTTGAATTGTGCTGTGTTGTGTTGTGTTGTGCTGTGCTGCACCGAACACTTGTCGGTACAGTCCCCATCCCAAAGCTCTGACACCAGCCGCGACAGACTATTGAAAGACAACATGCAGGCAAAGGCTCGATCTGCGCAGAAAAGACGAGATGTCAGATGTTGAAGCGGATGGGAGTATGGGAGTCGGGGCACAAACGATGATGTTGGAGATAGTGGGGTTGGGTGTCAGTGAGATTTCCAGGCCAGGGTACAGCAACAGGAACAGGGCCGTGTCATGCCGGGCGGTAGTGGGAAGTTGTCAACAGTTCAACGGCAGTAGTAGCAGTAGTAGCAGTAGTAGTCACCAGTCAGTAGTGAGTATAATGAGATTAGTGACGGTACCAAGTGTCCCCAGGAACGGGGATACGGCAGGCGATGGTCGCTACCTTAGGTAGGTCTAGTTCTACGGCAAAGGTGTGGCAACAGTGCTCGCTAAAAAGCACACCTCCTTCCTTCCAACATCATCATCATCATCATCATCATCCTCATCCTCATCCTCTTCCATCTCCAACATCTACCATAAAGACCCGTCAACCAACAATCACAGCTAACAGCCCCCGCCCCCCTTCTGACCCCGCGCCGGCTCACGGACCCAAATGTCTTCCAAACCGCAATCTATCCTCGACCCCCCAATTGCCTTGACCCTTTGAACTCGGGTCGATCTGCTCGCTTACCCAGCACATCGCACAAACCTGCACCCACCACGCATATTTCTGTCATTTCTGTCATTTGCAAATTGCCAACCATCTCAGGCCAACCCCACGGGAGGATCGCCGACCACTCACCATCGCACCATCATGTGAGGGGAGAGGCGCCACTCGCCTCCAGCCTGCAGCTCATTTGTTTTATGCTTCGACCATCAACCATCTATCATATTCCAACTCACCGCAATTTGAATCTTCGCCTATTCCTGCAACGCATTTGGAATAGACCAATCCAACGACATCATGACCGGAATGTGGACAGATGGCGGATGGAAAACGAGGAATTGTTGCGAAGGGAAAAACGCAAGCACTGCACCTGCTGTTGGTGGCGAGATGCATCTGCACACGACGATGGCACAGCATCTTCTTGGTCCTGGACTATCGATGCGGTACCTTTCCTCTTGTTACACGGACTGCGTACCAAGTTCGGACGGCTACATGAGCACAGCCGCTACCTTCTGGAAATCGTCCAATGTGACTGTCTTACCGAAGCAGTTGGCATACATCAGATGAGGAGCTCCCCTCCTCCTACCACGGCAGTCTCTACCGGGTTGAGAGCGTTGATCGATTGGTTAGCTGGAGGTTGGCCCGAGTCCTCCCCGAAACTACTCTCCTAGTCTTCCCCTTTCCCCTGGCAAGCCCAGTTGGGTCATGACCACGTTGTTTAATCTGGCCTAGACCATGAGAATACCATGTTTTCCCTGCTATCTCCTCAGCAGTCCCTCCCTTCAGTTATCATCATTGCCCTCTGCCACTCGTTCTTTGCTTCTGCAATTTATTTCTCACAGCCATGGTCTCCCTCCGTGAATACATCAATGGCATCGACAAGAGCATTTCCACATCAACCTTTGGGCGGGTTTTTCGACTTGAAGGTTCAGGCCATGCAAGTTTATTAAGATTAGACGGCTGGCATGTCCTTGCTAACATGTGCATTAGGAGAAGGAAAGGCCGAATTCCAAGTTCCTGACCGAGATAAGAGCCGGCATCACCACGTTCTTTACTATGGCATATATCATAGCTGTCAATGTATGTGCTTCAGTCACAAGCCTTTGTTCATCCATACTTGCACTCCCATCCACCTTCGTTTTGCTAACATCTACAGGCTTCAGTGTTGACTGAGAGTGGTGGCACTTGTGTATGCACGAGCACTACAGACCCAACATGTAGTAATGATAATGATTATAATCAATGCTTGATTGGTAGGCTTGCTCAATCACTTGCAAGTATTCCTATTAATATAAAAAGGCATCAATCGTGATCTGATCACAGCAACTGCTGCTGTTGCTGGTGTTGGCTCTATGGCCTTTGGCTTCTTCACAAATTTACCAGTCGCACTTGCGTAAGACTGCCACTTCCTTGTTATTGGATATCCTGACCCTTTCGTAGTCCTGGTATGGGATTAAATGCCTACTTCACCTATCAAGTAGTCGGCTTCCATGGCACTGGACCTGTGTCATACCAAATGGCCTTGATGGCTGTCTTTGTTGAAGGCTTCATATTCGTGTTCCTCTCTCTGATTGGCATGCGGCAATGGCTGGTTAAGATTATTCCAGCGTCCATTAAAGTAGCTAGCGGTGTTGGCATTGGATTGTTCCTCACTGAGACAGGACTGTCGTACTCTGCAGGTATTGGAGCAATCACAGGTTCAGCAGTTACTCCAACTGATCTCGGTGGTTGTCCCCCACAATATCGCGACAGCAATGGAAACTGCGCAAGCCACAGAATGCAAAATCCTACTGTTAGTACCCTCAAAACCATTTATGATCTCTACTAACACGAATAGATGTGGATTGGCATTATGTGTGGCGGTGTTCTGACTGCCTATCTTATGGCGTACAGAGTCAAGTGTGCAATAATCATTGGCATTTCTGTCGTCTCTATTTTATCTTGGCCGTGAGTAAACATTGGAAGACTTGACGATAAACGCTGACTTGTCAAAGTCGGGATACTACTTTCACCTATTTCCCTCGCGACGAAGCTGGAAATAATAGGTTTGAATTCTTCAAGAAGGTTGTCGCCTTTCATCCCATCTCCAATACCCTCGCCGTCCAAGAATGGGATGTGTCCAAAGCAGGATCAAGCTTTGCGCTGGCATTGTTCACATTCCTGTATATCGATATTATCGACTGTACTGCCACGCTGTACAGTATGGCTCGATTTTCTGGTGTTGTTGATCCCGAGACAGGCGACTTTCCTCGTTCCACGATTGCTTATTGCGTAGATGCGCTCACCATTTCAGTCGGTGCGGTTTTCGGTTGTTCTCCAGTCACTGCCTTTATTGAATCAGGCGCAGGAATTACCGAGGGTGGAAGGACAGGTCTTACTGCTATCACCACAGGAGTTTGTTTTCTGATCTCCATCTTTTTCGCTCCGATTTTTGCTTCCATTCCTCCTTGGGCAACAGGATGTACACTAGTCCTCGTCGGTTGTCTCATGATGCGACAAGTGGTCATGGTAAACTGGGCATATATCGGAGATGCCATACCGGCCTTCGTCACCATCGTGTGTATGCCCTTCACTTACTCGGCAGCATACGGATTAATTGCCGGACTGATGATTTATTTCATGCTTAATTCAGCTATTGCACTTACGCGAATCATTACTCGAGGTAAAATCCAACCACCCGATGCTGATGCAGCTGAGTACTGGTCTTACAAACCACACGGTGGTCCTGCACCGTGGTTTGTCCGAATTGTGCAAAACCGTGGAAGGTTCTGGGACCATCCGATCGATGACGTATTTGAGGTTGGCTCTGTTGATGAGAACCCTCCCCCGAGGGAGAAAGAGATGGTCGCCGTTTCCGTGCCAGACAGAGTTCGCGTGTTGGAGCCAAGAGCATGAATTCGTTGATTTGTGGGTGGGATGAATTATGAACTTGCGATTGCTAGTACGTATCTACTTTTGTATCATTACTCTGGAACATATTTGAGCCAAAGGCTTAGGTTTGCGGTTGCTTGCTGTCACGCCTGTTTACAGTCTGTTTATTGTTACTTTTTCTTGCGATGGCTGGAAATCAAGTGTATCGAATGCAGAGAAATCAAATACAATACGAGATCTCTGTGAGACCATGCATTTGAAAGAAATAATTGAAATCCATCTCATGGTATTGTTACACGAATGTCTGAGAAGCTTTCACGATGCTAATGATGACAGCGCTGATTGTTTCTAAAAATAACAATCTATGTAATCGCGGTACAGGCTGCTAGCTTGCTCTCGGCCAGACACGAAATCAGGCGAACAAATAAATATACACCCAAATGACGCCACAACCAAGCATACTAAGCTTATTTTCAGCCAAGCAGAGCCACAACCTAGACAAGAAAAAAAAACGGGAATCGCCAGTGGGAGTTTCAAATGGTCAAGATGGCCCCGGCCACATAAAGAATAGATCCGTACAAGCTGACGGGAGCAAAGACTTTTCGAAGTCCAGTTAAAATCTCGAGATTCAAAAATAAGCCTCTCAGCAGCCGATCTAAGAATTGGTGCTGAAATCAAAAGCTTTGTTTCTGCATGTCATAATTGTCATCCACACCTCGCTTAAGATCTCCTCTCCCCTCCTCTCCACGACTCCAAAACGGACTCAAGCTAAGGTTAAGGCTGAGCAGACAGAAAAAGAGCTGAGGCTGACTCGAAGGCTGATGAATGATCGATCTCCTTGCATCGCAGCCCAGAGACCAAAAAGGAAAAAGCCCAAATGTGGAGGAAAACACAGGTCAGACTCAGCAAATGGGGTGAAAACATGGGGTAATAGTAATACGCCCAAGTGAGTTCCCCGCGAGGTATCCGGTCTCATTTTGGCCGTGTGGGATACGGATGGACGTTTACAGCTGGTGCGTAGTCGGTCACGCGAGTTCAGTGTCTCGAGTGCCGTTACGCAAATATCCTTTTTCTTTCTCCTCGCTTCTTTTTTATTTGACGATGCGCGCTGATTAGAAGGTTTGGGCTTATACGAGTGAGGGCTTGATGAGCTGATTCTTTTCTTGTCTTTTCTTTTTCTGTCGCCTGTCTTATGATGGCTGATATGGTGTGAGGTAAGTACGAGGAGGAGGAGAAGGGAAAGAAAAAAGTATAAGTTGAGCTTGATTCTTCCTTTTTCCTATCCCTATCATCACCATCAATCAACAGCACTTCCATTATTCTTCTATTCATATCAAATTTCCTCTTCTTATCCAAAGAACCACCAACACCATAAACACCACCCACAAACCAACTTCTCAAAATGAAGACCTTCGCCATCACCTCCACCATCCTCGCCGTCCTCGCCGGGCTCACTCAAGCAGCTCCGGCCCCAGCACCAGCACAAGCACAAGCCGAAGCCCGTCAATTCCAAGCCCAGATCACCTTCTACGGCGCCGCCGATGCCTCATATTATCTCTCTGTCCCCGCCGACGGAACGCTCTTCTACATCTGTAAACCTCTCCCTCCCTGTCTTTTCCCAACATCAACACTAATCACGAAATATTCCAGATAACCCGCTGAGTGTATCCAAGATCCAATCTCTTGGTGGCGCGACTTGTTCATTCTACGGTATTGATGGCAGTGATACTGTCGTGGTTGGGGCGCAGACTGTCGATGTTGGCCCTCCTCAGACCCAAGTTTCAGGCTCTTGCCTTGCTTTTTAAGTGTGGGGTTTCTGATGGTGCATGGACCATAAACTGAAAAGAAGTGGTGCGTATAGAATAGAAGGGGAGAGGCGGCGATGTTGAAAGGAAAAGCTTTGTAGGGTGCAGAGGCAATAGAAATATACAAGGTTTTGCCGAAATTTATTTCCCTATAATTCCAAGTATTACATCGTAAAGAGCTGTTGCACTTCTGAAAGACAAAGCTGCCAAACCGTGTCATGCTGTAGAATGTTTCCATTCTTACTCTCACAAGGTTATTATCATAAATCGGCACTGGGATTTCCGGGCTTTAAGTCGAAGTTTTGATAACTAAGTCTACATGCAAAGCATTTCTAAGATTGAACTGCACATAATTAGAATCTGTTAGAATAGCCAGATCAACCAACCATGCTATCGCCAAAGAGCTGCAGAATCTTGTTCGCTCTCCTTCGCTTGAACAATTATCTTTTTCTTGCCCACTTTCTTGCTAGTGAATGATTAAGCTAAGAACAAACGTCATTACAAGATGGAAGTGGTGATTCCTCGCTACTATGCTAATTAAAACTACTGAAGCTGCATATTTTGTGAAACTTGACGTCATTTTATGTCCCGTTCTCATGCTTGCAGTTACAGAAACCCACAGTTGTTGTGAGTATGCTGTATTACCAAACTTATTAGATATGAAACGCTAATCTTGGGTATATTAAGAAAGTTTTGATCAATAATCACGCTTTTCTATGAAAGTGGTCATCTTTGATTCAAAAATGAGGCCGGCGGTTGCAAGGTGAGTGGCAGCGCTTGACTTAATTGACTCGGGAAAACATGATGTACTGGCTGACTGTCAATCCTCTATTTAAGAGTTGCATCTGATCTATGGGCTACCACGATTCCGATAGCTTCACATTGATTATCAGTCAGTATCTCAAGGCTACCACACCAATGTAGCTCGTATTTGATGAACTTTCACTGCGCTAGCATGCTTTGGGTTTCGAAAATCAGCTCGGTGCTCTATTGATCATTAGGTGTTAAGCCGTAGCAGAAGCAGCGGTGGAAAGCTGTTTTCTCTAATTGTTGACTGAGCTCACATCTTCACCTCATCCAAGTCACACTTCCCGTCATACCTGGACCATTGATTCACCGTGCCAATTGGAGGGGAGTTCCATGGTACAAAGTTCGAGTGTCGCCCTGGAACGACTCAAGAGACTTTCTCCTTGGGTATTTGGCTTGTCTATGTAAGACCACACTCGAGGTGCAAAATCACACGAGGAGATTGATTACAGCAGACAAATAAAATCTTCTTATTCATTTTGAAAGGCTACTACTAATTGCATACTGAATAAACCAAAGAAAGTGCTGTTCCTGATTCCCTTGCATTTACTCCAGCACCAGAGCCACTACCAACTATCAGTGCGAATACAGTCCCGAATTATCCTAATTATCAATGACCCCAAACTGAATTGTCGCCTTCCGTCCCTTCGCACCGACGCTAGCGCTGTCCCGGAGCTCTTTGAGTCTACGGACGAGGGAGTTGATAAACACGTTATCTTCTAACGAACCTTCGAGTTTCGTGCTGGGTTCGCCGTCAAAATGTATTGTCACTTCTACATTGGGTTTGTCACCCAAAGAAGCATGTAGCAAGGCCGACGTGAATTCATCCTTAGATTCTTCAGCCTTGGATTCTTCACCCTCGGATTCTTCGTCCTCGGATTCTTCGTCCTTGAATTCTTCATCCTCGGATATTCCAGTCTCCAAGAATCTGTGGGATTGGATTAGCTTGCTGATGGTAGTGAGTAACAGAAGAGAATCCAGACTTACTCAATATTCTTTGTCGGTGGTTTTCCCTCCTCTCGAATCACTTTTATATTGCACTCCGATGGGTCCACAAATCCACTGTAGAACTTGCATAGTCTGTCGATGGAGGTTTTGACTCGATATCGCTCCTTGTTGTTCTTTGGGAGAGGGTTGTCGCGTGGACCATGTTCACTAGTATACAAAATTGGTGTATGGATGAGGTACAACGATGGGTTTTTCTCCGCAGATGCGAAAAGAGAATAACCGATCTGGCGAGAAAGACTCATAAAATCACCTAGGCCGTACGGCTCATCGACGAGTTCGATGGAACCTAGCAGGATCATTCTTGGGTTTTCGTCTTTAACCTGATCTTGGACTTCCCCCCAATATCTAGTTAGCAAATTCAATTGGGCGCCAAATGGAATGCGTTCCCCCCCTTTCCAAATATTCATTCGCATCTTCCAGATTGAGTCCTTATCCTCAAAATTTGTGTGCTTAATCAGCTCATAGACATCTAGGTCGCTCAAAACATGTTTATTCGCCCACAGATCGTTTCCGGACAACTTATCGTTCTTCGCCGAACCAGTACCACGAGGCTTCATAGCTGAAAGATTCTCAATTTTGAGACGGTTCTTCACAGAGGGTAGTTATATAATGTATGAAAGTGGGATGTAGAGTAGTATGAACTGCAAATGCTGCTTAGAGATGGGCTGATTACCTCAAGATCTGCCATCCTTATATAGCTAAAGACAACAAAGATGGAAAAGCCAAAATGTGCTCTTTGTCACTCTTGCGCTTGTTGCGCTTTGTCGTGTGTACCTTTGGAAGGTTGTTTTCAGCAGGTTGTTTTGTCGAGATTTATTCAGGCAGGCGGTCCGAGAAGCGAGGTGTCGATCTTAAAATATGGTCGTGTGAATAGTAGAATTCAATGTCTGCCGAGTCCTCGAAGATTTAGCAAGAATATCTCAAGGGCCTTTATTAGCCTTATCATCAAAATAAATGCTAGGCAATATACACCATTCGGATCTCTCGAATATGCCCGATTATTCGATAATACAATGGCTCTCCTGGCTCATATATTATTCATTACATCTAAACATTGTGCTCGCTTAACTGTACCTTCTGAGATCCCTTGAGCATTTCGGATTCTCTTGTTTTTATATCGTCTTGAATAGAACCCAATTTTTGTACTTCCCACATTGCTGTTTGCTTGCCCTGATAATCATTGGCATCGCTTTTATTTCATCTGTCGTTGTGCTTTCCCCTAGTCGGGGAAACCGGATGCGCAACCCCCGAATCGCCAAAACTCGGCGGAGCAATGTGAAAGAAAGCTGGTGACTGTATCAAAAATAAAACAGTTTTGACTGTGAACCAATTTAGAGAATGTATCGAGTAAATGAAAATGATGCTGATTACTTGTTCTGTATACGAATGTTTGAGTCTCGAAGCAGTAATTCAGACGAAAGCCTCGATGTGAAGGGGTTAGTCCGCCTATCAGGAAAGGAATTGGTGGAGTCTAAGCTTGAGTTTGGAGAGTTCTAAGATATCGGACCTCAGATTCAAATCATATGTTATTGAGTTCTGAGTCTTTCGCTGCCGGAATCCTTTCAAAGGAATCTTATTAATTTCTTTGCCGGGCGTTCTATATCAGGAGGTTTTGGTCCTTTGAGTAGAAAAGTATTTGCAACAACTTGTTGAAAGAGTTAGTGGGCTATTAACCCGACATGAAGTAAGAATCTTATGAAGGAAGAATTTCCTCTTCATCTACATAATCCCCTACTTGGAGGTCGAGGTATCTCAACCCTGGGTCTGGAACCTTCTCCGTAAATGGTGGAAAATTGCCAGTCGGTTCACTCTGGGCTTTGATCCTTTTGTCATGTGTATAATTTAACATATTAACGGAGTCATGTCTTCTCATCAGATTATAACACCAGAGGATCATATATAAAAGGGAATGTTATTTCAGGACCTTTCAACTAACCCGCCTGTGGTGCAATCTCCTAGCTATGGAAGACCCAAAAATTACATAACGAGTTTAGCGTATTGCTGCATCTCCACGAAGAAAAGAAGCAGCTACAAGGTACTCAGCACACTTCAGCTCCAAATCCTCCTTTTCCACCTTCGTTCCATCACTTTTTTCTGGCCAGAATTTTGTCTTGTCATGACTGAATGTCTGCCCATACCAATCGATAGGCTCTGGTATGTGCCAACGAAAATTGAAGACAAAAGCACACTCGTGGCAGCGTGCTTTTTGGCCAAATTGTTCCTGTCTCTTAGGGCGCCGAAAGCCAAAAGCGACCGCCGGCAGCGTAAGAAAATTATCATTCACAGAGAGACCAGAGCCATTAAGCGATGTAATAGCTTGGCGTATGTTGGCTTGTCGAGAGCGCATCCTAGCTTGTTGGTTCTGTCCCTCGTTTTCCTCGTAGCAGGGCGGCAACGAAGTAAGCAAGCCTATAATTTGGATGCCACAATGAAGGTGGGCACGGAAGGTGCTGTGCTGCGTAGAACTCATGCGCATATATCGGTGTTGAACCCTTAGGGATGTTAGTTCAGGAAACACCTCGTATACTTCTGCTGTCGCGCCCGTGTAGTAGCCGTGCTTTGGGTTTCCGGCAACGCAAAATGTAGCAGGTCGAGTATCGTCCTCGGGAAGGACATTGACTTTGCCGAATGTCGAAAAATCTTTCATCTGCCTAATCCATCCTGTGATCAACTATTAGTAGCGTTCTTGAGGATGAAAAGCAGCAGGATATTACCATGAACACTACTCAGACCTTGTGGCATGGTCTTCATTACGACGATAATCTTCATGCGTAACAGCAACTCCTCTGGCGAAAGGCAGCTGATTTTTAGTGTCTCAACGTCCGCGTCCAGAACTTCTTTTTGAGCTTGCATCCATGTCTCAATGGTGGCTACCAGTTCTTTGGTTTTTCTGGTCAGAGATACGTGAGACGTTGGATCATGACTGTGGTCGTGGTGAATGTCAGACGGATCAGACACACTGTGGTCGTGGTGAATAGCAGACGGATCAGACACACTGTGGTCGTGGTGAATGTCAGATGGATCAGACACACTGTGGTCGTGGTGAATGTCAGACGGATCAGACACACTGTGGTCGTGGTGAATAGCAGACGGATCAGACACACTGTGGTCGTGGTGAATGTCAGATGGATCAGACACACTGTGGTCGTGGTGAATGTCAGACGGATCAGACACACTGTGGTCGTGGTGAATGTCAGATGGATCAGACACACTGTGGTCGTGGTGGATATCAGACGGATCAGATAAGCTGTCGAGACCAGGTTGAACGAACATCTTCAGATTGTAAAACCAAAGGAGGTGGATGTCCTTCACGTAGCCATACAACCTATCTGGAAGACCTCCAAAGTGATATCTTTCCAAAGTAGACTTCGCGTCTTGTAGGTTACGTTCCGACCGGCAGATGATAGCATTGATCCGTGTCAGGCACGCCGTGCGGTCTCCACATAGTATGGGGATCTTGTCCTGCATAGACACTGTTGCATATTCAGTTGCGTCTTGGAACTCTTGGCCAGAGCGTTTGGGAACGCTTCGAGGTTGTGACATGGTAATTCGTTTTCGACTGGAGAAAGTCCTTTCGTGCAGGAGGAAGGTCTGTTGAATATCGAGAGAAGGATCAAGAGAAGAATCCAAGACAATGAATGCAGGCAGTATATTTTTCGACGGGAGAAACTCCTTTCGTGCGGGAGGAAGGTCTGTCGAATATCGAGAGAAGGATCAAGAGAAGAATCCAAGACAATGAATGCAGGCAGTATATTTTTCGACGGGAGAAACTCCTTTCGTGCGGGAGGAAGGTCTGTTGAATATCGAGAGAAGGATCACGAGAAGAATCCAAGACAATGAATGCAGGCAATGTGTTTTTCGACTGGAGAAACTCCATTCGCGCAGGAGGAAGAAGGTTTGTTATGTATCGAGAAAAGGAGCACGAGAAGAACCCAAGACAATAATGTGGCTTTGTAGACAGAGTCACTCCGTAAGAGCGAAACGGGTAGAACCCCACTCCCTTTGTCACTAAGAAACACTTATGTCTCAAACCCGTAATAAAGAATAGCTTCGTGAAGTGACTTTGATAGATGTGTATCGATATTGGCGACATCAGAGATAAGGAAGTCCACAATATCATGGTGTCCTGGTTGAGCTGGGTGGCAGGATGAAATGATGTTCTGTTTGCCCTCGAAGGTTGATATCGAACCCATTTTTGACCGACAACTTGAAGATATTCGGCTGGTCTCGTTTTGCTGCGAGATAAAGAGCTGTTGTACCCGAGACATTTTGAATAGAACAACACTTTGACCTTCAGATGTTTCCTCAACAAGCCACAAAAAGCCGAACGAAACAGGTTCATAAAAAAGGAGTATCGGCCGCAGCACTGCTCGTTGCACCGCGCCAAGATAGCAGTTCAAAAAAATGCCACCGCCACATATTCGGAGAGGAATCCCACTAAGAACTTTTTCCATCTGGACATGGCAGAAGACCATGCGCTGAGGACGCATTCATATGCTTCGAGCTTCATGTTTACCGGTATGCTCAGGTTGTCAACGATGAGACGAACTTGTGCCAGCTATTTGGCCACGAATGGGTCTGCCACACGAATCCAGGCTCTAGCGCTCGCATCCCAGTCTGGAAAATCCGATCGAGGGAGCTCTTCAGCGACCACGAGTAAGTAGTACATTGTGATCCAGCTCGCCCTCATCAGCTAGTCGAGATTGCAACTCTGCCTTTCTCTTGGTTACGATCTCATCCCACAGAGATGTGGCCTCTGCCGGCTCCCATATCCTCGCTAAAAGGCAAGCCAACAGATAGCGTTGTATAGCAGATTGACCTGATGTAGCTGCTGCCCGCAAAGTCATAGCATCGGCTTTTATCATACCGGCAAAAGCACCATGTAACACATCGCCTCGGGGGTTTGCCACAGAACTTCGAGCAATTTCAGAAGCTCGCGAACCATACGCTTTGATCAGCTCTGGTGTTGCTGGTAAGAAATTTCTGTCCTTGAATAGCAGTCCCAACTTTCTCGTAAGTGTATGGCGAATACCTTCTTGGGTTTTATGGCGCCTATTTGGTGCTGGATACTGCCCAACGCCAGCGTACTCTTGTGGCGGCTCAACAAGACGTTTGGTAAAGAGATTCAATTCTAAGTTGAACATTGACAATGTTCGTAGCCTCAGCTCGGAAGCTCGTCGCGGTGGCATTTAGATTTCCAAATGAGGTCATGGTCGTGATGGCCTGTCTTAAGAGCTCAAGTTTGATAAACATGAAGGCTCTATAGAGATCACCAACTTTGTACAGAGTAAGGCTATATCTGACGTTGAGGCCTCAGCCTCCATAATCACGATATTTCGGCATATCAACGACTGCATTCAGAGATGCATTCGGAGGTGCATTCAACGAGTGAGTTGTAAATAGACGAGCCAATGAAGTCCTGCTCACTGAATTAGTAATCTGATCAAGCTGTACGCACCCCGCGCAACGAAGCCCAAGAAGGTGGTGTATACCTCATGTTGCAAATTGTTAGTTATCGAACAATTTACAGCCTCATGTATTCTCGAGGGCCAGTATTTGCCACAGTGGTTTATAATGATTTTGAAGTCTAGCGGTGAAATCTTTCGCCATGAATAAATGGAGTTAATGTTTTTCAATGTGTGCAGTTCTCCCTCTGTATTCGACAGCTTTATGTGTTTCAACCAAGCTTGGGTACCAGCACCCAAACACATACCTTTGTGGTGGGAAGTATTTCAAGAGTGGTTTGTTAGCGACAGTTACTTGTACCATATGATAATTCTCATCAATCCGACAAAGATTGGACATCAACAACGAAAAGACACAAAACTGACCGTGTGACGAAACGAATATGCCGTTCGGACTTCCAACGATGTTGAATGCCCGAAAGATGCCGTTGAACCAAACTTTGGACATAAATGATGGAATGGTGGAGAATGAGGCGACTCAGATTGTGTGAGGAAGCGTCAAATGCTTATCAAGAACATTGACAGTTTCAAAGCATCTGCCAGACCACCGGGTGACAGTTCCGCGGACTTTAAAATGCGTCATGACAGAAACTCTGCTCATACAGTACTGAGTGTTTCGTGCTGCAAACTGTATAAGATCATCTGCATCTACGGTATAAAACTCCATACAGAGACACGCAGTCCTCAAAAAGCGAGCGATTGTCTGGGTGCCAAAGTCAGGGGCAAAATCAAGGGAGGTTGAGAAAGTTCATGCTAGCAGCCCAATGTATAAATTGTGGGACAAACACAGAACAGTACTCCGGGAAGGACAACGAAAAGCGAAAGCGAGGTGTGGTAAGAAAATGGTTCCTGAACCAGGATGGCTTTGGGCGAGACTTCTGCGAGCAGCAGGGTCCCTTGTCACCCACGTTTCCCGCCCTGAGCCTCCCAGGTTCCCCTACAGTAGTAGAGGCATTTATCCATCGTGATGAACCAACGACACCAACACTCTTTCCTTTTGTGGCACAGGACAGCACTAGCTGGGGATGTTCAGGTAATTGATCGACTGCCCCAGAAACAAAATCAGAAGAATCAATTGCGTGCCTCATTGCCTGTTAGCTGTGTTTTGATCGGCCAGCTCACGTCTACCCACTTGCGATGGACTTCAGAACCCGGACTTCATATCAATTAAGCCTTTCGTCAGAGTGGAGGATACCTTTGAAAAGGATGGCTCGATGGGAATCAAGATTTCCCAAGAACTTCATTCAGAGCATAAAATGTACCTTGCCCCAGTAACGAAAAAACCCGAGGGGTGGGTTTTGTGCCTTTGGAGTCAAGACTGCCCAGAACAACCGTGTTGGAGATTGAGTGTACCCATACCGGTTCCATTGTGTAGCCCTTCTCTTGGAGTTTATCCATCAACGAGGTATCTCCTTGCCCAACTTTCGGATTCTGGAAGTCATCGGCCTAGCTGAGGCTTGTGTGCTGTTGGATGGGAACTCGACCACGCGACTTTGTACAGTAAATAACTTTGCGGAGCCCGTTGGACTTGGTGACCCCGGGACGCCCCCCAGGAAAAGCCAAAAGTTCGGGGAGTGGTAGCGGCAAGTTGAGATTGACATTGAGCCCGAAGGTTGACCCCTTTTCTTTGGATGGCTGTCTCGGGGGTGTGCCTCCAAACACGTCTTACTCTATCCTTTTGAAGGAGAATCTAACAGGGATCCGGTTGCAGTATTGGACAGTCGTGAATGGCTCAACAATGGTTGTGCAATGACAGGAGTACTGCTGGGAGGATGATTGTGACATTTTTCCTCCTGGAAACCACGTTGTGGTCCCGGGTCAGCCGAATGGCATCTGGGGATTCATTTGTTTGACTTCGAATGCGGTAATGAGTTGCTGTTGGTCTCTTGCTGCAGAATGGACAGTGCCGGAGATGGCTCAGGGTAGTTGGGTTGGTAAGATGGGTGAAGCAGCAGTTCGTGGGTGTGGGTGTGGGTGTGGGTGTGGGAAGGAAGACAAGAGAAAAGAAGATGGCTTCGTTTAGGGGGTTTGTGACGAGTTTCAGGCACCATCCTTGCTGAGTGCTCGGTTACCTGTCCTGTCCTGTCCTGTCTTGTCTTGTCCCTGGCGAAATCCCCACTTCCCCGCCCTCAGTGAGCACAGCAGTGATCAATCCACTGATGAACTCACTCCTCACCTCACTAAGCCCACTGAACCCACTGAACCAGCCGCCAAGAGGGAAAGCCTTAATTCGATGTCGACCCAATAACAAAGGAACAATAGATTGCAGAAAACTCATTCCACAATCAATCATCAGAAAACCCATTCCCCATTATTCCAACTTTCGATAGTTGAGAAAGGGACCAAATAGCTACGAGGGCGACTATTGGAACAATGCGATGAGCAGCCGAGAGCCTTTCACGTCATCCCATCGCACACCCCGTCTCAAGTCTCAATGCACTACTGTACAGGACCAGGAAACGGCACAGCTTTCCAACACTATACTACACCATCACAACACCATCGCCATGAAGGCCCGATCGCTGCAATATCAATGCCGGCTACCTAACAGTAGCACAGGGCAGCAGCAAGAGAAACAGAAGACTATTATCGTCATCATGGTCATCGTGCCAAGTCATCCCAACATTCCCAAACATAAGGTACAGCAACAAGCATCACAACAAGTCGTCTAGACAGCGGAAGCATCCAGTCGCGACGAAGGATGCTAGGGTCGTAGCGATGGAGTGAGGGAGCAAGCTCGAGGCAAGCAAAGTCTGTTGTTCGTGTCAAACAGCAGAGACGCCCGTCAGCACCTGCATGCCAAACCAAAAGGGGTCTTGAGCTACAGTACGCTACGGCACCACAAAGCCTCCTCTATCTTTCGCCCGATCATTCGCCGGAGATGCAACGTCTGTTATCCCTGATCAGGGCAGCCAGATCCTGGTAGCTGAACCTCTTGGCTACCCCAGAAACTTCCAATGTGAATGGGGAAATTCTAGCCCTGCCAGCCATGCAAGCCCTGCACCGCCGCCTGTGTGGGTGACAGGAGCAGATAACGCGCAGAGATTGAGATTGCATAAAGATAAAGCGTAAGTAAGGGCGTCTTCCAGGTCCGGTCCATGTTCACGATCAATCCGACTTCTCGTGCTTTGCTCATTCTTGTACCGTACAAAATACCTGCGAGACTGACCGATTGCCTCATCCACCTCCAACCCACAGACGGGCCCGATTGATGTTTTGTGTGCATGGGTCTATGACACGCAAAACATCCTGAGCACTGACAAGTCCCGTCCGCCTTGACTGATCTCCGTTGTAGCTCTTAACTATAACTTTGCTGTTCTCTGCATCCCATCTGTGTGCTGCGAGGATCAGCCAAAGCCTACCTACGCCTTTTAAAGGTCGAAGTGGCAGCTCTTCTTGACGACTTGCCCTCGATCGGATAATCGCGTCGACACGTTCGTCGGAGGTCCGGCATTCACCAGTCCCCCAGCAGGGCATAAGCTGCAGATCGCAATTATCGATACTTGACGAGAACGAAATTCAATTAATACACAACCTTTGGACTTGCGTGGACTCCAAACAATTCACAAGAAACAGAATCGTGAGGATGGGTTATCTTGGTGTCTTCGCCAGAGTTACGCAGGGACTCTTGAAGCGATCAAGTTTGGAACAGTTAGATTCCATCGTTATTTGTGAAAGAGTAACCTCGGCCATATCCCTTGTCTCTTGTCTAGGAATCATCCTCACTTTCATATTTGATTCAACCTTCCGAAAACACATCAACAGGCTCATTTTCTATGCTAGCTTTGGCAATATCATTACCAATGTTGCAACCTTGATGGGTCGATCAGGAGTCAACAATCCGAACTCTTTTGCTTGCCAGTTTCAAGGAGTTCTCATACAGTGGTGAGTCTTGACTTATTCGCGAATCCCGCTGAACTGTCTAACAATGATAGGTTTATGCCTGCTGATTCGTATTGGACTTTAGCTATGGCCTATAATGTATACCTTACATTTTATCGCAATGGTTCATCAGAGACGCTGCGAAAGATGGAGAAGTGGTACTTTACATTCTGTTATGGACTCCCCGGAATTCCCGCTTTGATCTTCGTTGGCATCAAGACAAGAGCAAATGGTCGATTTTATGGTGATGCGACCTTGTGGTGCTGGATATCTTCGGAATGGGATATATTTCGATTTATCACCTTTTACGGTCCCGTGTGGTAAGTCACAGCATGCTACTCACTGGGTCACGGTATCTAAACTCAAATAGGCTTGCGATGTTTGGCAATATTTTCATATACTGCCGTTGCGGAGGAGAGATCTATAAGAAACAAAAGCAGCTGAAGAGCTTACAATCACAGCCAAAAGATATTGTCATTTATGATCCTTGGGACAACGTCAAAATTACGGAAGTCCACGTCACTTCTGAGAAAGTCGAACAGAATTTATCTCCAAGCGCCACTCACTACGAAACAGATAGTTCTGATCGTCAAATTGAGCACGAAAAATCTGACACTTCACGAGCACCTGCTTCGTATACTGTATCGGTCTCAACACAGCAGCGCATGACTCGTCAAATCGATCCATCAGAACAGAACGAGATATATCGGCCAAAGACTTCGGAAACAGAAGACGATGTCCCTCAGGATATATCATCGTTTGGGTCGCAAACGAGTGTGCGAAAATCGATGCGGCCCGCTCCAAAACAGCAAGCTACAATCAATGCAAATTCAGCTTCAGTTGGATATGCTAAAGTAGCAGCACTCATTTTTATCGCAATGCTCGTTACTTGGATCCCCTCTTCCGCGAACCGACTGTACTCCATTGTTCACTCAGGCAGAGTCTCAATAGGTCTTGAGTTCATCTCGGCCACTGTATTACCATTACAGGGATTTTGGAACGCTCTTATCTATTTCTACACCAGCAGAGTCCAGACCAGAGAACTTTACAAACAAATACTATTTCACATGTCACGAAAATCACATTCAACTCCAATTTCAGATGTCTCGACTTTTGACCGAGCTCCATTTACACGCACTCGAAACCGAATATCCCGTCAAGCTCGGCGTCGAGAGGGCTATGAAGAAGATGATGATATGACAGAGTTATCGATAATGCAAAGGACTCAAGGTGAGAGCAGCGCATGACAATACTTATCACGACACTATTCTTTACAATCTTCCTTCGTGTAATATATATTTCTGATGTAAAACAATGGCTCGATAGAGTAGGATGTCTACATTTCTAGCACTTATGGTTTTGTCGATGGATCAGTTGGGAACAAAGTCGGTTGGAATTGCGATGAAAGCAGGATGGCGTACCTCGATGGTCTTTGGCTCGATTTCCAATTTTTCCTTTGGTGCTTTATGTTTCTTTTTCTACAATACCCCTTCGCAATATTATTACATCTAATTTGCCATGGGAAACAACCCATTTTGGAATATTTTCTCCATTCCCGAGCACTTTTTAGCTAGAAAGCATTTAACCCCATCCTCCATCGACTTTGGAGCAGCTACTTTCACCTGATGTCACATCGTAATTAACAATGGACCGCCTCCATCTTTCTGGTTAGATTAATAATCTGATGCGGTAAACGACTGGGGAAATACTTGGAGTTCACGGGCCGTGTTCATTAATTGGCTTAGCGATGAAAGGCGACATTCCGCGACGAAGTATTTCTTGGAGAACCTCACAGGGTTGGTTGGACTTTCAAATCAAATAGAAATTCGTAAGTACTGTCCTTTCCTGCCTCTCTCTATAAATTGCAATTTCATACGGACAATTGTCGTGGGAACAAAAATTCAATTGATTGTGAGGTTCTAGAAGCACATCCCCCCCACCTTGGTGCCAGCGCCTTGAATATCTAAGAAAGCCCTTGGTACTGCGACTATTGGGAAACTTAAGAACGTCACTTAATTATCTGAAGGGATATTCTTTCGCCTCCGGCAAGATGAAGTTAGCCTGCGAACTTATAACAACTACGGCTACGAATACAAGTTTCCATGACGATAATTTGTCTACGTCACAGCTTGAGAGTGGGATTCAGAGAGAAGGGATTCAAAGCCCCGAGAAGACAGATACTCTAGAGGCTTGCAATCACGAGAATTCTAAAAAGTTTGGTCCGTCGTGGCGGACACCCCGAATCAATTTTCTCCGTCTCCTTGCAACGTTCTGGAGCTTCATTGCTATTGGTGCTAACGATGGTATCTACGGGTGCGTGCTTGCATCATAAAATTTATTCAAATGCTGGATGTCAACAGGCTAACAACCATAATTTTTATCTCAACTAGGCCATCATCCCCTCAGTAAGTTCAGTGCACCGCCACTTGTAGTTAACATACTAATCTCCGAGTAGTTAGAAAGTTATTACAATGTCAGTTATACTACTGTATCCTTGGTCTTTCTATCGCCAGCATTTGGCTACCTCGCTGCTGCTTCTACCAACAATCTAATACACGTCAAGCTTGGACAGAGAGGGGTGGCTGCCATTTCAGCTGCGTGTCATCTCGTGGGATATGTGGTTGTTTGTCTGCATCCACCATTCCCAGCCTTAGTTGCCGTCTTCATATTATCCGGCTACGGGAACGGTCTTGGCGACGCAGCTTGGAATACTTGGATTGGTGCCCTTGGCAATGCCAGTGAGTTAATGGGGCTGCTACATGGTTGCTACGGTCTCGGAGCTATGCTAAGTCCACTTATTGCAACAACACTCATCACGAAGAAGGGTTGGGTTGGGTGTGGTATCAATTCTACTATCTCATGATCGGGGCCGCTCTTATCGAACTCCTTATACTCCCATCGACTTTTTGGAGATCGACCTCGAAGCAGTACAAATCTGACACGGTTAGGGAATCACAGCAGCGAGGGGATTCGACATCGGCTACTAACGACACGCTTAAATTAGATGAAACTGTTTCGGAGCCCGCAGAAGAAGTTGATCGTGTAAGCGGTAAATCGAATATAGCAACATCAGTTACTAAGAAGATGCAAAAGTGGAGAAGCTCAAGTAGCACAGCTGAGGCCCTCGCGGTCAGAGTAACATGGATCTGCAGTCTTTTTCTTCTGATCTACATGGGAATTGAAGTATCTCTCGGCGGGTGGACAGTCACTTTCATGATCAACATCCGGCACGGGACGCGATTCGATTCCGGTGTCGTGTCGACGAGATTCTGGGCCGGGCTGACAGCTGGCCGTATGATTCTCGGCTTCGTATCTGCGAGTATATCCCGCAACCATCGCGTAGCCACGATGGCCTATCTCTCCCTTGCCACGGGTTTGCTCTTGGTCTTCTGGCTCGTCCCTCGCTTCATGGCCTCGGCTATTTCCGTCGCCGTGGTGGGTTTCTTTATTGGCCCTGCCTTTCCGGCTGCTGTTGTAGAAGCCATGAGCTTACTTCCGAGACATCTCCATGTCAGTGCAATCGGGTTTGCCGCCGCCTTTTGTGGAGTCGGTGCTACCGTCTTCCCTTTTGCTGTCGGTGCCATTGCTGAGGCGAGGGGCGTCCAAGTCATGCCACCTATTGTTCTGTCTTTGCTTGTGGTTTGTCTGCTTATGTGGTTGTTTGTCTTTAAGTAGAAAGCCGAGCAAGACTGCCCTCTTTCTCGAAACAATACAGAACGCACAGTCTTTGTATGCTTGAGCAACTTGTGACACTGAATATCTTTGGATCTTATTTAGTTTGTGAAACTCAAACGACTTTTGATGTACATTCTTATAGCTATCTTCGGGGCCTTTGGATCCCACGGACGGCTGGTCTCAATCTCGATCAGTGTGAAGTTTGGAAGCAGAGCTTAGGCGGCAAAACAAGGAAATGAAGCAAGCGAGCAGGGCCCCTTTGGGAACCGACGTAAGCATGAACGAGTATTTGATTCATTTTATCTTTCAAACTCACTTTCTATTCCGGAATTGTTTAGCAGATTATATGCAATTTTCACTCATTGGCGTTCCAATTCTTATGGCCTTCAGGCACGCAGGTAAGTAAATAATAACTCTGCGGTCAAAACCGGGTATCAGCCTCCAGGACGGCATGTTGGAAAATTTGATCCCCCGGTACCTTTCCCCGCATTATTAACTTGGGGATCATCGATAATTATGATTTTTGAGCAGATGAGCCTTGACCCGAAATAATTGGAAGAATCGAAAGGGGTTCGGTCACGTTTGCAAGTAAACTGCCGTACGCTTGCTTGTCTGACGGTTCATAACTTGATATCAATCCTTTAACTTTGATCTTCAAGCAATCCAAGGCTAAAATCAATACCAAAATCCAAGTCAAAGTCTAAGCATTCTATTGATTCGATTCCTTCTACCTTGCATGAGTTTTGTGTTTTTATTGATAGTATTGGATTTTAAAGTGGGTTATTAATAGGTAGGTGTAGCATTGATTGGTGAGTCACCTGAGAAGGCGAAGTTTTCGTGCCCGTCCCCGCCGGCGTTGCGCGAAGAAGGTTCACGCGTGGTACGACTAATAGGACAGGATTTTGGCATTAAACTGACGATTGAATCTTGGCGACTTCTAACAGCCTTCTCGTGGAAGTCAAAGAGCGAGTTCAATCAACTAAATTCTGTTTTAATTATATGTGAGGCTTGTGCCACCCGCTAATGTAAGCTCATCTTTCGTGAGAACTTCAACGACCGAACCAAGTTCAAATAGAAGTAATGCTCGGAGAGGACTTTATCTGCTCCTGGTCAAACCTAATCTTCTGAGTGGAGCCACTTATGAGTCACTGGAGAATAATTGTACATGGGATGCTGCAACGTTAGGAACGAGGGGTTCTGAACAACAAGACGTAAGTCAAGCCATATTCCCACTTATACCTCTAAACAAATCAACCACGCGAAGGAAATCCCGCACTCAGTTTATAATTACAGAGAATCTCTTATTATTTCCATTCACACAATACTTCCAGCGGAAATCTTTGACAATGTTCGATCCAGACGACCTGTCTCGTTTTGCTAACTTTACCATCCTCACCACCCCGTCGGACATTTCATTAAATACACCAACGCACTTTCCAAAGCCTTGAAAGACAAATAGGTAAGAAAAGAAAGAACAAAACCGCGAGTCATTCACCTTCTTGTCGACATTGTACATTACAGTAACACAATACATCTCCTCCGAGCAACGTGACGTGACACATACATGTACAAAGCCGGAATGCGACAACCGACATCTGATATCCGATCGATATATTAAGAGCAGACCCAGGAACCTGGTTCCAGTGAGCACCTTACCACATTCGAGTTTCTTTGTGTGTAATGGTAACCGAGCACGAGATGGACCCGAGGCGCTGTTCCAAGAGAAAGAAGGACAAGGAAAAGGGATTTATTTCATGGCGTGCTGCAACGTACCTACCATGGCATGCCACTAGTGACTGGCATCCATCCAGACATTCTTCCGTAGATGAATGGCTCAGCTCGTCAAGTTCAATCTGCTCACCTAGTAGCGAATTCATGAATCGGTTTCTCTTTTTGTTTGCTCGTGCTCTTCACGTAGTTGAGGTATATTCTATCATTTCTCACACAATACCCATCGCCACCAGCGCGTCAATACTTACCAACCCATCATCAACAGCATCCTCCAAGACACCCTGGCTAGCCGTCCTCTCCAACTTGATCACTTCTTGGATCTTCGCCACATCGCCCGCCAAACTCGCAGCCAGCGCCTCCTTGATGACCGCCTCGGCGATCTCTTTCGAGTCGCCTGTGCTGCGCGCCAGGTTCGCGGCTCCGCGATAGAACTTCTCGGCGTTCTTCAAGAGGACGTTCCCGTTCTTGCTCGCCACCTCGTAGTTACTGGGTGCTTGGCCGAGTTGGTAGCGGTGCACTTCAGCGTCCCCTCGGGCGAGATGGATCTTGGCGAGGTTCTCGGCCGATGGGAGCTTGGATGCTGCGGTGAGCGATTCCAATGCTGTGGTGAGGGCTTTCCATCGTGTGACGGACAGGTCTGGATTCGAGCTCGCTTCTCGATTGTTCCGCAGCGCCGTGTTGTACGCGATCAGAGCCTCGGCTTTGTCGGTCAGTCCCTTGGGATCGTCTGACAGGTTGAGATTTCCATATGCTTCTTGGAGAGCTCGCTCATATGTGCCAACATCCATACGTTGACTCCTGAAGTTGGCTTCCGCCAGCGAAGAGATGAAATTTGCTTTGGTCAGGAGAGCCTCGGCCTCTCGTTCAGTTCCTTTTAGATACTCTTGAAGCTTCTGCCCGAGCAGCGATCCAGAGTACTCCTCTATCCAGGACAAGCCGCGACCTGCATCGACATTGATTAGGCCGCAGAGGGTGGTCAGGGTCTCTAGCTGGGCCAACAAAGTATCCAGCAAGGTATCGTTGGTAACAGGTTCCACAATCGTAGCCCATCGCGCATCTTGAGGTGGTTGCGAATCAGCATCTGTGAGTGAGGCACCACCCTCCTCCGTATCTGACATGTCGGCTGGCTCTTCAGCTCCCAGGCCCTCAATCTGTGACTGTGATTCAGTCAACTGATACTCTTGAAGCGAAAGACAGCGTTGGAAGAGCTCGATCGCCTCCTCGAGCATGGGAAGGTTCTCGTCATTGGCTATAGATCTGCTATCTATGGTCGCTTCCACGAGACTCGTGAGGACTTGGGCAGTGTTGAAGAGCACATCAGCATTGTCTTGTTGCAGACTTAAGGCATAGCGACTTGATTGCAAAGCTGTCGTCAAGAGATCCAGGAGCGGAGCGGGTAGCTGAGCAGCCAGCTTGGGGTGCTGTGTCAGCTCATACTGCACTCGGGCTCTAAGAAGGGTCAACCAGATGATGGAGACAGAGATAGAGACGGTAGCACTGACTTGTTGTAGGCCAGATCAAAGGAAGCCGGGAATTTTGTCAGGGCTTCGTCATAGGTGTCGATGGCACGCACGAAGAAGCGCGTGGATTTGGCCGCATCTCCGCCACGCCATTTCTCTCCCGCTTCCTCAAAATCGACACCGGCTAGATAGTGTCAGTGTTGATCTGGGAGGGGAGAGGAGAGGGTGTGAGACACGAGACGAGGTGAGGGTGAGGGTGAGGTATAACACAAACCTTCTAAGTACTCATCTGCTGTGGCTGGAGGCTGCGCACACACGCATGAACATCATCTCTACCCAGGTACCGTACCATATGTGTCGGGCATGATGATGGCTTACCTGTTTCTGGCTAGCCTTCTTCTTGGGGATCTTCTCCTTGAGGAACTGTTTCTTGACCATGATTGTACAGTAGCAGGGGGAGGAAGAGCGGAAGTTGGGTGGTGGTTGGCGGATGGTGTTTGGTGTCTGGTGTTTGGGAGTGGTGATGGGTGATGGGTGACGAGCAACTGTGGGGTTTTTGGTGATGATTTTCTTTTTCACGCGTGGTTTGGCGGAAATGATACAGTAGCAATCAGGGTTTCCGGTACCTGCAGCCACTTCACGTCACCTCGAAGTGTAGGTGTAGCTCTCCATTTGTCAGCTCACGGGGTTATTATTTATTATTTTCTGCTCGAGTACCTGGCTCTCGTCGGAAATTCTTGTTTCACGGCACTCCTTCTCTTTCGATTCGACGATCTCGTCCTCCTCCCACGTGCGGTGCAACGTTGTGGTGCCGCTTTCAGACCAGGACCCCAGCCCAGACCCATCTTTTCCCTCCCGTCTTTCAACAACTACTGAATCGTCTAAGCTACTATCATCTATCTACCTACTAGCTACGAGTATTGCTCTTGGGGAAAGAAAGCCCAGTCTCTGCCCTCTTATCTACCGCTCCGTCTCCCTGCAAGCAAAAGCTGACGAGTTGAGGTGAACCGTTGATCGTTGATCGTCGCTCCTCATCGTCACTTCACTTTTGAATTACCCTCTGATATCTGTGATATCTCCCTCGGCGGACCAGGTGACTGCAAATCGACCTGATCGTCGCTGCTCCCGGCGCCCGTGAACACAGCATCGTATCCGCTCCAGGAAATTGGGATTGACCGACGTGACAAGGCCGGGTAGGGGTTGAAGGGTTGAAGGGTTGAAGGCTATAGGGTAGCACTGTAGCACAGCGTCTCCCAATATTTGCAGGCAGGTAGGCATTGTGTGCGACTCTTCTCTCTGCTGTTCAGTACATGATAAGATCCCAAGGAGAACATCGTCGTCGTTACTTGCTCTCTGTCTGCCAATTGCTAACTCCCGGCGTTAGAAACATCGTCTGACTTCCCTCCTCTCGTCGTGTCTGTGCGGCTGCTTCTAGAAGTGGAGATCGAAGGTGTTGAAACGGTCTCCTCGTTACAGATTGAGCAAGATTGGGTCTCCAGTCTTCAGCACAAACAACAGCATCCAAGCTCCCACGCGCCCACGCGCCTCCGACCGCAGTCTCCTCGTGGCCGACAAGGTCTCTTTCCTCGGACGCACTAGGGAAACAATCATTACCTGCCAAACCTCGAACGGCCAGTCGCGAGTCTCCCACCTCCAGTCTCCCAATCCGCCCTTGCTTCACCTTCTTCCAAATCAACCCTCGAGCAAGTTAGCAACATTTCCATCCTGGGATCCCCTCTGCCGGCAGGACTGACACCACACCACACACACCATACCGTACTACACACCCCTCACCACATTATTCGCCCCGAGCCCGCTCTTCTCTCCCCATCTCCATTCCCATTCCCATTCCCAGTCCCAGTCCCAGTCCCAGTCCCAGTCGCCGGCCCGCTCAACAACCAAGATAGCACCAGCAAATCCCTTCCTTGAAACGCCCG
This sequence comes from Pseudofabraea citricarpa, assembly GCA_029641185.1. Classification (NCBI taxonomy): domain Eukaryota; kingdom Fungi; phylum Ascomycota; class Leotiomycetes; order Helotiales; family Dermateaceae; genus Pseudofabraea; species Pseudofabraea citricarpa. The sequence goes on along the minus strand of JAPWGK010000028.1, from coordinate 366,997 downwards.
CCATGCCCACCTCATTAGAGTCGTCCAGACCCATCATGGCTCCAAGTGTATGTTCTCCCTTCCATTCCTTCTTTTAACCACTGCCACCGCACTCTTCACCTCTCCCCCTCCCCGTCCCCATCTCATTCTCCACCAGCCGCACCACGCACGCAATCATGTCTGCCGAAACATCCACGAAGAGGGCAACACGATTGTCAATATCTTCGTCCAAGGGAGCCTCGACGCTGACTGACTCCCCACAGCTCTCTTCCAAGCGGGCCTCGACCCGCTACAGCACCTACTCTAATGCTCCCACCGTCAACACGGTCAAGACGTCCTTCACCTCGGATTCGGCGCAGCAGGAGATCCGGGACATCGAGGAGGGATTGGAGAAGCTGGACAACAAGAAGCTGTCGAGCCAACGTTTCGCCATCTCCGAGGAGAAGACCGAGAACCTGAACAAGTTGGCCTTGGGTGCGAAGCTGGAGCGCGCCTTAGGGAGACGCATGGGCGGACAGGATGCAGTCATGAGAAAGAAGGTCGTGAATTCCGAGAAGTCGGCTCCCCAGACCGAGAAGGAGACGGCCGCATGAAGGATTCCTACACTATACATTCGATCGACATAATCAAGACCAACAGCATAGCATGGCGTGTTGGCGAAGGATGGGGTAACATGATTTTGGCTTACTGCAAAGGCGATCGAATCCTGCGACGACGAGGCTGAGCGGGGCGATCACGATCGAAGGAAGGAAAGCAACACCAGGGAACAAAACCCTCTCTTTTTTGATTTGGGCATGCATGCGGCGTTTTATTTCCTTCCCTCTACCACCGACTGTTATTTGACCTGTGCCCGTTAATTGATAACCGGGCTTCTGCGATACCATTTCTTTATTACCAAGACAAGACTGGACTGGGTTTCTTTTTCAGACGATATCCCGCTCTGCTTTTCTTCTTTTTTTTTCTCATTATATCCCTTTAGTGTGTTGTGTTGTCGGCCCTCTCTCGGGTGGAAAGTGGAAACGATGTTCATGCGTGTTTTGTTTTGAGGGAGGGGGTGTGCATCTTGTTCCTTGCAGATATTCGGTGGTGGTGGAAGACCACTAGTATATGCACTGTGTGAAGGAGTGTCTGTTTGGTAGTCTGATTAGGGGGAAATTGGAATGTAGCAGTGGCCAGAAGAGACAGCTCGATTGGTTTACTAGATATGGGTATCTTAGGTTTCTGTAATGATATTTTGTGATTCTGTGTGAATGATTTTCCTCTGGACGGTGGTTTGATCTGCTCTGCTTCTCTTGTGTCTATGTGAAGAACAGCTGATACCTACAGGAGTTACTTGTGTGCAGTACCAAGGTATCTATCTATGTTTCAGATAAGACTTGAATGCTCGATATTATGATGAGGTTTAACTTTATGGCTCCTAATTTTTTTGAGATCTAAAATATTTTTTGTTTTTTTAATGATCCTATCTGACCTGCTGCATCACCCAAATGAGTCAGATGCAAATTGAAGCCTGCAAATAGATGTTTCAATAAAAATTCCATCAAAGACTCTGAATTCCGTCCGAGCAACCTGCTATTAAAGCTGCATGGCAAGCCGTGAGAAGCTTCTCTTATTTTTCTCCTTCTTCTCCTTCTCTTTCTTTCGTTTCTCTTCTCTTAAAAATGGTAAAGATACTTTTTAAAAGCGATTTATTCTTAGGTAGGAGTTTGTTGCAAATGATAACCATCCATCCAACTTTGAGGATGACAAAGTTCAGAATTCAAGAACTGATCGACCACACGTGACCAAGCCCCGTCCTCTCTGGCGACGCGATTCAATCTACGCGTTTTCCTGTCGACATACGCCGCCCATCGAAAGCTATCAATTTGACCTCAAATTCACCACAGCACACGTGTGAAGATAAATAATATGGCTCTGTAAGTACGCCCTCTCCCAACCCCACGAATTCTACCCATTACAACGTCAACAACCGCTAATATGCCTCCAATACCTAGTGAAAGCTTCGATAGCATCTACCTCGATCTCTCCAAAGAGTCAGGAAAGTGCAGATTTGCAGAAACGGGTTTGGGATGGAAACCATCAGGCGGCGGCGATACATTTACCCTTGATCACACGAACATCGGCGGCGCGCAATGGAGCAGAGCAGCAAAAGGCTATGAAGTGAAGATCCTTCTGCGGACTTCTGGTGTGCACCAACTGGATGGTTTCGTGCAAGATGTAAGGCCATCTCCCGCTGCTACTATTACCCGGCTGACAGGTGCAGGATCTCGAGCGCCTCACGAAGATCTTCAAGAACTGGTACAGCACGAATCTCGAACACAAGGAGCATGCCCTGCGAGGTTGGAACTGGGGCAAGAGCGAGTTTGGCAAGGCAGAACTATCATTCCAAGTACAGAACCGGCCGGCCTTCGAGATCCCCTATACGGAAATCTCAAATACGAACCTGGCGGGCAAAAATGAGGTCGCGGTCGAGTTCGCTCTCCCAGCTAACGCAAATGATACTGGTACCAATGGTGCGCTGGGTGGTGCGCGTGGCAAGGGCAAGAAGGCTGGTGCAGGAAAGGACCAGCTTGTGGAAATGCGATTCTACATTCCGGGTGTTACGACCAAGAAGGAAGCTCTAGAAGATGATGATGCGCCGAGTGATGCTGAACAATCAAAGGAGGAGCACAACGCGGCCAACTTGTTTTATGAGACTCTGGTAGAGAAGGCTGAGATCGGGGAAGTTGCTGGAGACACATACGCCCAATTTCAGGATGTGTTGCATCTCACTCCAAGGTATGTCATCCATCACCATGCGATTTTTCTATGCTAACCTTACACAGAGGACGTTTCGATATCGATATGTACGAAAGCTCGTTCCGTCTGCGTGGTAAAACATACGATTACAAGATTCAGTACTCCGCTATTAAAAAGTTTATGATCTTCGAAAAGCCCGATGAGCTTCATCACATGATCTGTATTGGTCTTGACCCTCCTCTGCGACAAGGTCAAACAAGATATCCATTCTTAGTCATGCAGTTTAAGAAGGATGATGAAACAATTGTGGACATGAATATGACAGAGGAGCTCTTGAACCACGAGAAATATGGTGGGCGTGTCAAGAATCACTATGAAGGTGCTACAGCAGATGTGGTAAAACAGATCTTCTGGGGTCTTGCAAAGAAGAAGGTCAATGAGCCATCAAAGGATTTCAGAAGGTATGTTTCGAGATGGCTGTTTTGGAATTCTGCTAATGTGTTCCAAGTCACCATGGAGTCGCTGGTATCAAGTGTTCGATCAAGGCTAGCGAAGGTTTCCTCTACTGCCTTGAGAAGGCCTTCATGTTCGTACCAAAGCCCGCAACATACATATCTTTCGAGCAGATCACTAGCATCACATTCTCGCGTGTCGGAGGTGCAACTTCAGCGAGTCGTACCTTTGACATCACGGTTCACATGAAGGACGGCGGAGATTCTCAATTTAGCAACATCAACCGAGAAGAGCAGAAGCCGCTCGAGGACTTCTTCCGCATCAAGGGGATCCGAGTCAAGAACGAGATGGACGACGACAACTCGGCGCTACAAGCCGCACTGCTCGACCCCGACATGGCCAGTTCAGACGACGAGGTCGTGGCAGCCAAGGCCGACAGAGGATCCGCTGACGAGGACAGCGAGAGCGACGACGAGGACTTCCAAGCAGATAGCGATAGCGACGTGGCGGAGGAGTTCGACTCGGCGCACGAGAGTTCGGGCGATGACGATGATGAAGAGGGTAGGAAGAGCGATGCTGAGGAGCAGCGGCCGAAGAAGAAGGCCAAGACGAGTTGATTGTGGATTCGAGGAATGAGAAAAATAGGTCCATGGCGTTTTTTTGTTGGGGGTCTGTTTGCCTGCGGCGGCGGAGCAGAGCAGAGCAGAGTAGAGCACGAGGTAAACTCGCTCGACTCGCTGACTGGCTGGCCTATCCCAGGATGTAGCATAGCATAGTAATACTACGAAGATTTTCTACTGCTCCCTGAAGAAGAGATGAAAAGATAGAAAGAAATTAGCGATGACTTGGCGTGGTGATGGCCTCCTTGTTTTCCCAAGTGCACTTGCCATATTGTGGAGAAGACAATAAGTATATACTGCATGGCTGGCTAATCACTCATGGAGATTTTTTCCCAGACGAAGGCTACCAGATGCCTTCTCTTGCCAACTGATTACCTATACTTGCCTCTTCTCTCCTGTATTGCCTCGCAAGATTCCAACCACCCGGCTATCCTGTCCCAGCATGAGTAGAGCAACTTTCAGCGAGGGAACTCCATCATTCTACAGCCGATAGGATATCCAAAGGCTCTTCCTCCAACCCGCCACGCTACGCCTGGCCCTGCTGGGGAATTTGGGCATCGCAGGTTTGCTTTTTGAGTTGTCTGTCGTTTATTGGCTTCGTGAGGTCTAGATTTTCGTTCCTTCTTCTTTTCTTTTTTCTTCTATTTTTTGTTTCTTTTTCGTTTCTTCTCTCGCATATCGCGCTGCGTGCTGAAGTACATACATACATGATGGCTGGGATTTACGACTTGACACGTACGCATCTGCAGCGACGACGGCTTGTGATTCCTTTTTTCCGGTTTTCTTTTTCTTTTCTGAACTTCTTTCTTTTTTGCGGGGGTTGGTTCTTGAAAGAGCGGACGTGGGGTAGTAGAGGAGGAGGAAATAAGAATACTCGACGTGTGATGTGATGTGACCTGCTGGCTAGAGCAGAGTCGTTGTCAAGCTAGGGTATCTATGGCAATATACAACGAGCTTTGTTGGGTTGGTTGTGCGAGGAAAGTGTGTGGCCCTGTTGGAGTATTATTTGCAATACCACTTGATATAGCCCCGCGTTGCAGATTTGTGGTTTGATGACGGTGGCTTTGGTGATAGCAAGCTAGGGGGCTTATATCGCTGCTGCTTACTGGGATTTCTGATGTGAGGAAAGATCTGTGGAAGTGATCTAGGGAAAATGACACGGGCATGCTCACCTCGTTCTGTGATTTTTTCAATCTTCGACGTAGATTTCTCAATTGGTAGCTATCTAACCGCTTCTTGGAACTTTCTTATGTACCTTCGAGGCCCGGGCTGGGGAGAATCTTCTGGTTTAGCGAGGAATCCATGACGGATATTTAGCGAGCGTGAGGGGATTTTGTCTGCTTCTGCTCCTTATTTCATTTACGTCATTCCTCCTCGCCTTCTTCTGCCGAGATTGAGTCCCTGTTTTGTTTTTGTCTGTCGTATTGGCAGAGGGTTTATAAGAGTTGATTTGGGGTTTCTTCTTATACCTTGCGCTGCTTGTTTCGCGGCATCTCTTCTGTGCTAACGGCTATGAAGATCTATTTATTCGCTGCAAAATTCTGGTATTTATCTATAAGGGACTTATAATCTTCTCAACAAGGGAATTTACGCACACGGTCAGCGGCAGGGTTCGAGATGCACGAATGTCTCTAGCGACAAAAATATGCAAACCATTCAAAACAACAGTAAACTATTGCTCACAATTTACAAAACATAGATGATTCCTAGCTTAATCCCCTCATTCTTTTCTCGGGACACTCCCTTCCCTCTGCACTCTGATCTCGGTCGTCGTCCAGATGCCGCTCGCAAATCCATTATAATCAGCTTTCCCCTGCTCTCTCAGCGCTGCGCTCTTGTCGAACTTCTTACTCCACGGCAGCTTCGACACGCCGCTTGATCCCGACACGCGATGGATCGAGTCTTTGGTCGTGGATACCAGGCGCGTGTAGATGGATTCCCAGCGTTTCGTCATGAGTGATGAAGGCTCTGGAATGCTGTGTGTTTGATGGGTGGCTGGAACTGTCTTGGAAAGAGAAGGGTTAGCTTATCAGAGTGGAAGAGGTAGCGGGGAAGATACATACATTTAGTAGTGCGTCAACTCGCGACTTTCTTTGCTTCTGTGAGCTTGCTTCTATGTAGTGGTGACATCTCATACCTACGAGGCTGCATCTATATAAAGCTTTCTCTGCCTTTGTTTGTACGCCGGAGAACGAGAGACAAAGAGATGGACGGTAAAAATAATCATGTCATCGATAACGTGGCCACGCCAGGTCGTTCTCGCAGAGCCAATCGGCATATTTCAAGATCCTCAAAGGAGATTAAAGCCAGAGCCTGCTCGGCCATAGAAGAAAAAGAGATGTACGATCATGAGATATTCATAAGAATCGTAGCTTTAAGGCTGCATGCAGTTTTCGACAGGATTGTATTGCAAAATCGTTAGGAATGATCATAAGATGCCGACGATAGCTATGATGACAATGATGCAAACGGAAATACATATTGAGAATGTGTTTGAGAAGAAGGGGAGTTCGGTCGGTTTACTTGTGTACCTATTTTGTGATCATTAGGTGGAATGTGCGAAAGAATGGTAGCTCGAGACATTTCATTCTTTGAAAGATATGAAAAGAATTGTGTAGTATCACTTTCCCTGAGATAATAATAGGAAACTTTTTGCCTTTGAGGCAGATTAATAGTACTTGCTACACTCAGATATACTCGCTGTATTCTTCTCTTGCCATATCTAGACTTCCAATATTTTGCGAGTTGATTACAAGTGATACAGGTCCAGATCAATGGAATCCGAATTCTAAAGGATACAATGAGTTGCTTGTATAACTTCAATCAAACGACCAGGTACTCTATTTGGCGCATATATATGTACTATTCCCTCAAAGACCTCAGGATTGCGCTCTTGTGTGTTCGTGGACTTGGCACACCAGAAGATAATGTGGGAGTAAAATAGCAAGTTGGAGGCTTAATGAAGAAAATTCTCGTTATGAAGACCATATAACCTGGAATCCTAACTATTTACGAGGTCTCAAAAAGCTGCAGCGGAATTGCGACTAACATTGATCATCACAATGTCGATGATCGACAACAAATGGCAATGACGTTACAGCATCGTGGTCACGTGTAAGCTAGTGTGAGGCGCGTTTTGAGCATCTCAGCGCGCGCATTCCAGGGAGCATCAACAAAACATCACCTCTCATCCAACCCCAAATCCATAATTCAACATGACCGACTACTCGCAATTAAAGGTCCCTGAGCTGAAGAAGCTTCTTCAAGAAGCATCTCTGCCAATTTCGGGAAACAAGGCAGACCTCATTGCCAGATTACAAGAGAATGACGAGAAGAAGACCGGAGGCGCACCAGGTAAGAACAATGCGCTGATTCTCTCAACCCTCAATGCTGATTCGACTTACCTACAGCTCCTGCAGCGGCCGAAGACGAGATAGACTGGGACGAAGACGAAAACAAAGCAACCACTGCGCCAGCTGCAGCTGCGATTGCCGCAGGAGGTCAAGGCCAGGTCGCAAACCCCGTAGCAGTACCGAACCAGCAAGTCGATACCGATCCATCTACAACGACTGATCTAAAAGTTGTCGGCGGAGAGGGCGCACCAACAGCTACTGATGGCGCGGTCGCATCAGCAGGCACTACAGCAGAGAATGTTGAACCAGAGGCACCAAAGCAAGATTTCAGCATAGGTATCCAGAAGACCGACGCAGAGAAGGAGGCAGAGAAGCGAGCTGCTAGAGCAAAGCGATTCGGTATCACTGAGGACGACGAGGCAAAGAGGTTAGCTGAGCGCGCGAAGAAGTTTGGTTTGGAGAACAAGCCAGAGGTCATCAAGGGCTTGGATGATGCATTGCCAGAGAGAGGAGCTAAGAGAGGACGAGAAGGAAAGGAGGGAGGACGAGCTGCGAAGAGACAAACACCAGATCGGAGGACAGAACCAGCGAAATCCACAACCAAGTCGGCGCCTGCGAAGAAACCAACAGGAAAGATCGTTGATGATCCGGTCGAGAAAGCCAAGGCGGAGGCACGGGCAAAGAGGTTCCAGCAAGCAGCTTGAAGTGACAATGAAGACTGACGAATTGGTTCTTCTTTCAGTCTCGGTGTCCGTTCCTCGTCTCGATGTATCATAGCCAAAATTGAAAACCACTTACACGATCCCTCAGACCCCTTTCAAAGGTGGGACTTCCTTCGACGAACGACTCCTTTCAGAACCCCTCATTATGCAAGAGGGGCTCGTGGAACCATTCAGGGTCGAGTGCACGTTCGGGGAGCTCTCACTGGGAGAGGCGTCTTGTTTCCTGTGCGTTTCCCTCCTATCTGCTCCTGGTGAAACTCCCCGGCTTCTCGTGGCGTCTGCCCAGTATGGATCTTGTCTGCGTCTTTTGAAAGTTTCGTTCGAATGATTTACATGTTTTCAAGGTCTATCCCACCTCGGATCCAGCTGCCGCTTGACGTCGGACAATTTGAGACTGACTACGAGAAGGGCCCTCTACGTAAACGGGTAGGGTACATTAGAGCAGCTTACCTGATATGTGGCTGCACGAATGAAGATGCAGAGATGGACTTCACGAAGCTCATAGGCCTTTGGGTAGCGTGGTTGGAACTCGAAGGAGAACCGTGCAGCCGTGCCGCTAACCTTTTCCTCTCCACTAACCCGGAGAGATTCCATCAGATCCGTCTCCTTTTTGATAGATTTGGCGATGCTGCGAATGGGAATCTGAAGACGGCTTCCGTAGGCCTTATAGGTTCCAGAGATGGTGAGCTGATAGATGATACTGTAGCCATGCAGACTGCACTGTGCCGCAACCACCATCCAAAATCCCACATGTCTTCTTACTCGCAGATTCAGCTTCCTCGTGCCAGCTTTGGTCCCAACATTCGAACGTGCGGAGGGAAGAAGCATGGGTTGAGCACACCACTTCATTGTCACGTTATATCTGTCGGTCCCAAACTAGAACCAGCCACACCCTCCTGCCCACAGCCAATGACACCCGCTACAACCCTGCTGAGCTAGAAACGGCCTTGCACAACCCATCGAGAGGTACAGGCTTCGGCTCCAGCTCGTGGAAAGGGCTTGCCAAACTCAAAAAGCGGAAAGATAGGATCAAAGGTATCATGACTTTTTCGCCTGCCACGTCAATCGCATGAATGCGTAAAGAGAATTCTTCATCGACTGTGGCGGGTGCATCGCATCTTCTGCACAGACTGCGCCACGATCTACGTGATAGCCGCGGCCAGCGCATAAACGCCTCTGCCCTGTTACTGCAAGCTTTCAGCTGTGCTGGGAACTTGGAACGTGATCTGAGATGGCCAACACCAGGAACTTGGAGACTTGCCGGCCGATGAGTCAGGGTTGGATGGCATCATGGGCTTTTTGACTTTGGTCGGCTGCAAAGTCCAGTCAGTACGAAGTGCGATCAGAAAGTTGTTGCGATGACTTTCGGTGGTTCTTGCAGGCATCTAGAGCCGATCGCTTCCGCCCTGGCCAACGCTCGAGAACAACGTCCGAACTTCCACATCGGGAATCTCTATGAGAGACAATAAGTCATCTCTTGAGGATTATTGGAGAGCCTCCCCTCCCCTATATGTGTAGGAAAAAGGTAAAAAGCATCTCGAGAAACCGTGGGTCAGGGGGGAGACTCCTCGAATTTGGCGAGGCGCTGAGACCAAAATTCCCCGGATCGATTGGATGAGAAAATTCGGGGAAGGGCCAATGAGAATGCGAACAAGTCTAGTTCGAGTCACCATTTCACGACCATTTTGCGGTTTGTCGAGTTATCGACAGTCATCAAGAATCGATGTGCAGGGATACCCACTTGGTGGCTCACAGAGCTACTTACGGAGTTCCCGCGACGGGGAGATCAAACAAGTAGTGGGAAGAGTGGCAGAGGTGGTAACTCTGGTAAGGTGCTGATGGGAGGCGGGCCGTCGACTGGGCGAAAAGGGTACAACAAATGGCAAGTCACAGGCGTTGTCAGCAGATGATCTACGTGAAGGAGCAACCTGGATACGAAAGTGCTGAAAGCTGAAAAGCCGTTTGTTTGTTTTTTCTCTGCTTCTGCAGGAATCAAGGACCAGCAAGTGAGAGCAGCCTGAAAAAGGTTTTCCCAGGTTGTGGTTGTGGCCGACAAGCGCAGTCGAGGGGTGAAGGTGGCACGGAAATAGAGCCTTAGCGACCACAAGCGCCATCGACTTAGCCGACGAATAGCGACCGGGCGGCTATGGAAAAACTCTGGAGTCGGAGAGTCGCGTCGCTCGTCTGGAAGAAGAATGGGGAGCTTGTTGAGTGATTTCTGCCCTCAACCTGCTTCTCCACGAATGACGGCAATCCTTCGCTGTGCTGGCGTCTTATAGGTCTCCAGTGTTGCAATATTGCAGCAGCTTCTCCCACCGGACCTGGTACTTGCCTACCAAGTCCGCCGTATAGCACGCCCGCCAGGCGCAGCACTGCAGGCTACTTCTCTTCGACCTGGTATTCATGGCCCTCTGGTGGAGCCTTGTCTTCTGTTCGCCATCCAACATGATGACGAGAAGCCACGAATGCCATCCTTCTGCAACGTCTTCTATTCCAGTACACCGTCGGTACAGTTCCCAGCACCGGGCTTGTCCACAGCCTGAAGGCACAGACCAGCGAGCACCTGACCGGGGCGCATGCGCATCCTTTGGTTGGCATTCCAGTGGTATCGGAGTAAAGCGCCATAGCCAAAAGCGCTGTAGGTGAGGTGAGGTGAGGGAGGGGAGGGGAGGTATCATGTTGGCCGTGGGAGATAACGAATACAACAATTCATATTCTGCTCACTCTGCCGGCACTACCGCTGAGACATCCTTTCTCACTCACTCACTCAGTCTTCATCTCTGTCTGCTGCACCTCAGCAACCTCCATCACAGCCGTCCCGTCGCAGACAAGGCTTGCAACCCCCAAAGACAAGCGCCCATCCATTAGCTGACGCCCTGTGCTTCTGCCGGCCCACACGCGAATCTAGTCCCCACACTTGTGCGCTGGGATCCTCGATTGCGCCTGCCTGCACCTTGTCCACGCACCTCTACCTTTAACTATCGCATCTGCCTCCCTATCTCTATTGATCCTTCTTTTTTGTTCCTCTACTTGCAACCTCAGCATTATTTTATAATTTTTGTTTGCGTCCTGCCCTTGCCCTTGTTATAATCCTGGTGGTTTTTTGTACAGCTCTCCACTTATTTTGCCGCCCGGTTCCATCACTTCAGAGTCACAGCAACCACTTAATATATTTCCTATTGAGCCTACACTACCAAGTTCCAAGTACACACAAGAAGAGATCCTCACGGATAAAAGTTGTTCTCAAACCAATCTGTGAGTATCTCCTATTTCTTGGGACAACAAAAACTAATGAGACCTCAGTATACAGCGAAATAATACCCCACCAGAACACCATCCACTTTGAAAACATGGCGAGCATTCCCTCGACATCTTCATAACATTTAATACACGAACTCGAGCAGGAAGACATGAGACAATAGGTGGAACATTATGGCATCATATCAATCTGGCTTCGATCCACCTATACGGCCAGGCGAAACCCCACGATCGAAACGACTTGGGACTTATACATCGACTTCGAGTAGGGTAGAGGGAAGTGGCGGAGAAATCCCCAGTGTTCCCAGGAGGATGGAAAATAGAAAGACCTCGAACAATCGCCCACCGCTAACCGGGTTACCAAAACCCAGCAGCCGTGCTCCTTCGCCAGCTACACGACCTGCACCAGAGCCAAAATCTACCGGGTCAAGGTTTGGTTTTGGAAAGTCCAAAACAACAACACCAACAACTGCTGCGCCAGAACTGAAAGGGAAGCCGTCACGGAATGTTTTGAGGAGGAAGCCCTCTTCAATAGCTCAAAAGGCTGAAAGTGAACGCCCACCTCCTCTACCTCGGACAGGATCATCTTCTCCCACAAAATGGTCAGAATCATCTTCAGACAATTACCAAAGTATCGATTCCTCGTTAAAGTCTGCAGAAGCATACTATCAAGTGTTTACTAGAACGGCCATCGTTCAGCCGTCGGAAGAGCCACAAGTGATCCCAGAATTGGATAGATACAGGGCAAGACCTGACCACACAGGCCCAAGCAACAGGTTCCATGCTGAGATTCCACACAAGCTATCTACTCAAGACCTTCCGCCAGCAATTAGTCAATATTCTGCAACGCCGATCTACTCGGCTCTAAGTAGTAATCATAATAGGTTAAGTGGTTACAGCGGTAGTGGTTACAGTGCAAGCCCATCAACACGATTTTCTGAATCACCAGGACCCGGAGCTTACAGTAGAGATACAACACCAACTTCTATGTCATCTCAATCTCCTGGTATTGTAGCCCCTATCAAACCACACACCCCAAGATTACGGCAATGCAGTCCTGCCACGAGTCGTCCTCCAGTCTCCCGTAGACGGACAGGCAGCACCTCTGAGGCCGAGGCCCCCGTACTTGATCAACAAGGACTTCCAGCTTTGAGAGAATCATTGAACTCATCTTCATCCAATTCAACCGTGAGAGATGGTGATAGATCAAGAGACAAGAAGAAGAAGAGACTTTCACCATTGCCTCCGAGTCCGCCTCCCCGGAAATCGTCTCAGAAATATGTGAAGCCTCGTTCCGATGAACAGGAGTCTCCCTCCAAAGCGTCAAAGGTTTTTGCCAAACCTGTGATGGCAACTTCGCCTGAATTCTCACCAAAAGCCCAAACTCCAGCTGTTACATACAAGACAAGCACACCTCCAGTTCGACCAAGTCGGGATGGCACACCGGATCTCCAATCTCAGATAGGTCCATCGAGAACTGTGATACAGAGTAACCTCGTTGGAATCGGATTTACACAAGAGAAGCGACGAAGTACTCTGCCTGCATATAATTCTCAAGGACAACTCCCAATGCCCATGCAAAGATCGCAGGCTTCTTCAAGAAATCCATCACCAAGTCCTATCCAGCAGCACTATCGCGAAGCAACTCCCGGGCCAACCGGCTTAGGTATCATTCCAGATTTACGACCGCAAGACAAGTCGACCAGCTCTAGGGGACGAACCCCAAGCCCAGGCGTCACAAACAACAAACATCGCTTCGGTCTTTTTGGAAGACGGACTAAGACCTCAAATGATGTCTCGCAATCAGAGGGCAAGGATAAGCAAACAAGGAGAGGGCCTGCAGCTGGTACTGGCCACGAAGGATATGGGAGATATGCTAGTCGAGGTCGAAGTTCGAGTGCGGGTGGTATGGTAAAACCAAGGGATCGAAGCTTGAGTACCGCAAGAACGTCTGAAGAAAGCTTCGCAAGCACTCGTACCTTCGATCCTTTCCTTCTCGAACGAATGAGCCCAGTTGTAATTGCGGGAGGCGGAGAGATCCTCCAGAACCAAAACGAAGGTATGCAGCTCAACCGAAGTGAGAGCAATACTAGTATCGCTCTTGAGCGACCTAGTCTTGACTCTAGAGGGAGCTCTTCGAAGTCAAACTTGAGCAATGAAGCATCTCGCACTACACTTTGGCCATCGGCACTTCCAAAAGAAGCACCAAGACGTGTTTCTGGTATGGGACCAAGAGGTCGACGCGTATCCGATAGCAGTGAAGAAGCCGCTGTAAAGAAGCCATCTTTGGCGTTCCGTCGATCCATACAACGTCTCAATAACTCCACAGGAGCACTTCCTCTGAATGTGCCAAAGCCCCTGAATATCGCAGGTGTCACTTCGCCATCTATCAGCAGTCTTGATACGAGTGTGATGTCTGACGAATCGCAGTTAGAAGCAAGAGCAGAGATAGACAGAGGGCGTCGAGCAGCAGGACCTAGGAAACTGGCTAAGCGACCAAAGTCTCCCGAGAAAACAAAGAAATGGAACTTCTTCCATCGATCACAAAAGACCCCAGAGCCCGAGGCTCCGATGCAACAGTCGATGAAGGTTGTCGTGAACAAAGCTGCTCCCAAGGCTATGCCTCATTATGCTTTGCTGGACTCCTCCGATGATCAGATAGATATTGATGGTATCGACCTCGAGGACATCCTCCGTGATGCTGATGTTGTTGATCTATCGAATGAGGAGCTGGACGCCATCCAATTCAACAATTACAAAGCGAATATACAGAGACTTGAAGAAGTCAAAGTGGAAAGACCCCCTGAGCTGGCACACTTGGCTTCGATTCCTATCAAAGCTCCAAACCCACAACCTATTACTCCGGAAATGCCACAAACAGATTTCCACGTCGTGAAACAAACAGCACCACCCGTACGTCCTAGTCGACTTCCCCAAGTCGGCCGAATTCCAAATGTTGTTCGCGCAAGGCCAGAACAGACTTCCCCCAAGTCGTTCTCTCGGCCGTTTGCCAGGATTAGCATGCTGCAGCCACTACAAGGCCCCATCGTTATGGATGAACAATCGGTAGGCCTAGGTCCTAGCCCTCCGAAACCATCTACTCCAGAGCCAATTCAACCTCGTTCAAACCCCGAAGCAACACCTAAGCACGGATCTGGTGAATCCAAGGACAATGCCAACAATTCTGATTTTCTGGCTTTCTCACCACGCAAGAACTCGACTGCAACCACAAGTAGTAGCTCGGGTGGAATGAGCTTCATTGGAACCGTTGCCGTTGTTCCCGAAGCCGACGCAGAGTTGCAAGAAGATGAGGTTTGGAATGAGTATGATGATTTGATCGAGCGTGATGAGACACCGAAGATGCCTCCATCTGCCACGTCGTCTCATGGCGTACCATTTCAGTATGAGAGCTACGAGAGCCGAGCTATGAAGCGTATCATTGAGCCTGCAAAAGAATCGCCGACCTTGACTACGACGCCTGTTATCAAGGATCTAGGTCCGCCCAGAGACTCTACAACATCGAGTGAATACAGCAACGAAATGAACCCAAGACTGAAGGAAGCCTTGAACAACATCTCATCACCGACCTCATCCATTTCTTTCACGGATTTCTTCGCTGGGTATGGAGATCGCAACAACTCGATAGCCGATGAATCTGCTTCGAAAGGGGAACCGGGATCTCCTTGTTCCCAAAAATCCACACCCACTGTATCTCATTCACGATCTTCAAGTGACTCGAGGATTATTTCGATAGTCGCACAGGATGATACCTCTCCTATTCAACAAGTCAATCTTCGTGTTGGATCAATGACTGTTAGCAAGTGGCTCACATTTGGCCACGTTCTATTTAGTCCGGCTCGTGAGGATATAATGCAACTAGACTCGTCAAAGCACCATTCCATTCTTGTCATTGATGGTCTTGGTAACGGTAAGCACTCCATGGTATCGTTGAGGAGTATTGACTAATAATAAGTAGATGACTGGTCCTTCTATGCCGCCGAAACATATCCCAATGTAACCTTTTACAATCTTAGTCCTACTCGACCCCTCTCTTCGGCTCAACGTTCATCAAGCAACTCGTTCCCTCTCACACCCGAAAACCACCGACAAGTTCAATATCTCAACACCCTCGAAAAGTTCCCATTCCCACGAGACTTTTTCTCTACTGTCGTGTTCCGCTTCCCCACTGCCTGCCCCGAAGCATCATATCGCAACATCATAGCCGAGAGCAAACGAGTTCTCAAACCAGCTGGCTACCTCGAAATGAGCATTCTCGATCTCGACATGATGAACATGGGTAACCGAGCAAGACGAGCAGTACGTGGACTAAAGGTTAAGATGCAAGTAGCAGATCCCAACACGTCTCTCGCATCTGCCTCCGACACTGTACTCCGTCTTGTAGGCAAGCGAGGTTTCCATGATGTAAAGAGTTGTAAAGTCGGAGTGCCTGTCGCGAGCATCATTCCTGCTGGAGACAAGTCATCAGTCAAGAACGAGGAACTGTCACTGGCTGACATGATGAAAGACGAAACAGAAGCTGGAGATGAGGGCATCACTAAGATGGTAGCTAAGGTTGGTCGATGGTGGTATACACGCAGCTACGAGATGGGTGTTATGCCTGATGGTGACTTCAGCCGAAGTATCTTCAATGATGGCCTCTTATTGCGAGAGTGTGAAAAGTGGAATACGAACTTCAAGCTTGTGGTCGCGTATGCGCAAAAGCCCGTCGTCCCACGCCGAAGAACCGCCAGTGTTTGATAGAACGACACCCACAACACTTATTTCTTATTCTCGTCGTCTCGTTCCTTCTATTTCTTTGCATCTGTTTTATTTCTGTCGACCGGACCGGAGCATTGCATCCCAAAAAAGAAAGAAAGAAGGACCCAGACTTCTTAGGCGCGAGCCTCTTCCCAACATATTTTCACATTTTTCTTTTCCCTTTGGTTCCTATGTTCCGAAAATCTCTGCAGTCTGGTTATTGCGCTAGGGAAGAAAATACTTAATTACGTCCGCTTTTTCTCTCTTTGGGTTGGTTTTGCGTGGTTTGGGTTTGGGTTAGGATTTGGATTAGGGTTCGGCTTTTCGGTATAAGGTACGAGAACGAGGAAGAGAGGGACGATGATTTGATGATTGGTATGAAATGAAATGATGAAGGAGCTACCAAAAAAAGTATGATGGAGAGGAGTGTTTTCTTTCTCTTTTGGTGTGTCTCTTTGCTTTGCTTTGCCTTTTAGCAGCTTGCTCGCTTTAGATACCCCCACTTTACTTTGGCTTTGGCCCTTTCTTCTTATATTAGGTATATTATGAAATGAGATATATATATACACAGATTATGTTTATGGAACTTTGTATTTGTGTGTGTGTGGTGTTAGTTGATTTGATATGGGTCGGTGTGAATATAAATAATCTTTCTCAAGTCCTCGCTACGGGATTTCGCCCCTTTATCTTGCAGCTTTGGCCGAGCCTCAGAAAGATCGCTCACGTATTTTGTTCCTTTAAAAAAATACTCCACCGACAGTTAAATTCACTTTGTACATAAACTTCCTTCTGTTCATTTGAGATAAGATGTTTTAATTGCATTTCTTTATAAGTATCTCATTTCGCTAACCGTCTTCTATTTCTTTCAAGTAAAGTTCTTATTTCGTGTGTTTTACCACTCAATCCTCGATTCACCACAGTACGGTAGATAAGCAGCCACTGCTTATTCGTAAGCATGGATGCATGAGTCATTATAACTAGTTCTATGAATGGTAGAGAGGGATGGGGGAAGAGAAACTGATGATGATGACTTTTTTCGTTAGCGCTGAGGCACAGCACACCTGTATGGGTATAAGTAATCGTCGCATTCCCTTCCCTTTAGTATGTTTTCTCTCTCTTTCTTTTCGAGCTTACTCTAATCACGCAATCTTCATCGAGCTCTGGTTGGTATTCTTAGTTTTTACCCCGCTCCATCACCACGAACCCACCACACCTGAAAATGGAGATGGACATGGACGCGATCAAGCAGAAATGGCCGGGTTTGCAAAAAGCCATCGACACAGGAATCGAAGTAAAATGTTCCCCCCTTCAATTTCCTTTCCTCTCGCTTCTCGAGTTTCGTACTTACGTCGCTGCACAAGTCCCACGACGGGCGCGAAGAGCAGCTCCTCGCTTTCATCCTCGCCCACGACGAGGCGGAGCTCGACAAATTCAGGGGCTCGCCTAAACGGCTTCTTTCGGCCATCGATTCCTTCTCGTCAACGCGCGAGTTCCTGATCTCGGTCGGCCCGCACAAGGCGCGTATCCTTTCTGAGCTCCTCAGCAGAGAGAGGCCCGAGGTCGTGCTCGAGCTGGGCGGCTACCTGGCCTACTCGGCTATCTTGTTTGCTGATGCTTGGTTGCGGGATGGAGATGCGAGCAGCAACAGCAACAAGAAGAAGTTTCATATCTGGAGCGTGGAGCTCGAGGCTCGCTTTGCGCGTATCGCCGAGAAGCTAATAGAGCTTGCTGGCTTGCAGGAATATATCACCGTCGTTGTTGGGTCTTCGGACACGGTGGTCAAAGATCTGTATCACACAAAGCAAATCGACAGGATTGATCTGCTGTTCTTGGATCACCAGGAGGATCTGTACGTCTCTGATTTTCTGACCTGTAGGGAGTTAGGCCTCTTGAAAGAAGGCGCCGTGGTGGTTGCGGATAATGTTGTCAGGCCTGGTGCGCCCGAGTATCGGGATTTGGTCCGTGGCGATGAGTCGTTGAGTAGCGAGGGCATCGCGGCTTTGATACAACCTGGGGATCTTCAGGTGAGAATTTGGATTTTATTAGCGGGTTGTGAGTGTGATGAACACAATGATATACTAATGATGGTTTTTTAGGACGAGATTGAAATTACACGAGTCCTGCCTGATCGAAAGTAGGGCTTGTAAGGTAGAGATAGTTCGAACTTCGAAGGAACGGCTTGAAAGATGCCACAAATGTGGTGATTATTCTTTCTTGTTTTTCTCGTAACTATACACCGAGGGAATGAATATAAACTTCAACTTTTAAGACTTTCCAGTAATTGTAGAAGTTGTGCTACAAAGTTTAAGAGGAACTATCCGACCAAAACAACAGGTGTCGAGATCCAATGAGGCCAAAGTGTAAGATATCAGAGAAGTAGCATGAATTTATTGTTGAAACTCATCTACATCATTTCCACCATATCACCTCTATTGCAATCTCTTTCTATACTAATATGACGTGGTACTTGATTTAGGGCATAAACGCATCCAATTCGTTGTCGTCACTATAAATATAGCAAACACCCACCTAGCCCTATTTCTGTAAACAATGATTTTGAAATTCTTCTTCCCTTTGATTTCTAGCAAGTGGATGAAAGTGGTGGAGATAAAAGCGCTGAGGCTTTTATACAGACACAGACACTCACTTCATCGTTCAATGAAGCCAATTGATCAGCCGACGCGATCCCACTCTCTACAACACGCCAGATCAACTGACGAGGTCCACACTGTACTCTCTAGAGCACACCGTTAGACATGAGCTCCCTTCTTTGGGCAGCATGTCAGGAATCTTTCTCAACCAGAGGCCGAAGGGCCAAAAGGGTATCTATCTATCAGGTCATCGAGTACCTCGCACGCAATGTATTCCAAGCAAATATCGAGGGAACCTGCAAATCGCCACTGCTTCATTTATCCTGTAACTCTGCTTATCTGATAGGCTTTTATAATCCTTGATCTTTTGGAAAGCTACTCTTGTAGAAATATATATCTAACGAGTCTTAACATGGCTTATAAGAATATGAAAGAGAGGCGGGAAAAGTCATGGAAAACATATGTTAATTTAAACTAGTTTCGATTATTGTTCGCGTGTTCAGGATATTTGAATTGAAGTGCTTGTACAAGTAGGGGTATATACCTGGGTAAATTGCTAAGCTGGATCCATCCTTAGCCCATGTGGGGAAGCACGCCATACATGACTCCACCGCCAGCGTACCTTTCAAGATATTTACACGTCGTACCAACTTCCCCCCTCCTTCACTCTAGGCTTGCCATAACCGTAGAAAATCATCAAAACCATCAAATTTATTTTCAAGCTAGTTTGCCTTTTACAACTGACCATCTTATAATCCAATAATTCAGAGAGGCTGAGAAGTGATAAGAATAGACGAAGCTGACACGATGACGACACCAGATTTACCTTCATCTTCGGATTTAGGAGCAAACTTCTGTTTCCCGATCAAAGAGCTCTCGAACCAGCGAGTCAAATTAATTGCCTTTGATGTAAGATCTTACTACAACTTCCGTTTTTTGAAGAAAGTTTCCGATCAATATTTTGTAAAAGCAACTTACAGCCGGAACTTTTTGTTTACACAGTCAGAGACTTACATTCTGTTCTTGTTGTTGATCTAACATATGTTTCCCACCAGCCGTGCAAGCATGCGTCAGAATACTTCTCACAAACTGCAAGCTATCCCGAAATCTACGCACACCAGGCCATGGGTCCATTTTCCTCAGCAGATGACTTCGTAAAGAATTTTGTCTTAAAAAAAGTGGTTCCCGATCCGACCACGTTTCTCTGGGCTATAATTGATAAATTAAGCCCGAGTAACGCTCCTGATAAAGAAGTTATAGCTGGGATTGTGGCCTATATGGCCTCATCGGCAATCAACGATAGCACCGAAATTGGCTATGTGAATATCTTTCCAGCATTTCAGAGGACTCATGTGACAACAAACGCAATCGGGCTTCTTCTCCACTATGCTCTTGACTCGGAGGAGGAAGGTGGTCTAGCATTGAGAAGGGTTGAGTGGCAGACAAACTCAGTAAATGTGGCAAGTCTGCGTACTGCGGAGAGATTGGGGTTCAAAAA
Source organism: Pseudofabraea citricarpa (assembly GCA_029641185.1). Taxonomy (NCBI): domain Eukaryota; kingdom Fungi; phylum Ascomycota; class Leotiomycetes; order Helotiales; family Dermateaceae; genus Pseudofabraea; species Pseudofabraea citricarpa. The sequence goes on along the minus strand of JAPWGK010000028.1, from coordinate 347,026 downwards.
GGAAGCGATACTCAAGTGGCACCGCATATTTCATGATGGAAGAGAGAAAGGGAAGTTGGGCAATGGGAGGTCAATGCCTAGAAATGGAAATGAGAAGAATCTTGGAAGAGATACGATTCTACTTAGTTTATGCTGGGATGATTGGGAAGAAGGAGGCAGAGAACACGTGCAGGCACTTATGGACCGGAAGTGAAAAAATATCTGTCGTTCAAACGTCGCAGTCTTACAGCTTGAAAATCTCCCGTTTTAGATGCGGAATTATCTCTCAGTTTATTCCGGTTGGTCAGTACGGATGTCTTGGTTGATAAAAAAAAAAAAAGGAATGGTAAGGCTCAACTTTTTGAGCTCCTACTCCGGTGCACACCGTAGAGGGTACATGGAACCTGAACAGAACATTGATCATTTTGTACAGCCGATATGGTAGATTAACCCAAGCCTGAAACTCGAGGTATCAATTTGCTTTCAAATTAGTACTTGAGTATGTTATCCGGCTTGCTGTCACCGTCATTTATATTTGATTAGTTTAACCTCAAGAGTTTCAGCTAAAACAGAATACTAACTTACTACAACGAGAATGAAGAAAAGCGGTGGCAATATCGATTCTCTCATCAGATGAAAGGCTGAGTCCTAATTTGGTTTTCATAGAAAATTTCAGGTTGCTATACTCTCGCTTTTTTAAAGCTCGATACCAACCACGTCGGTTTTTTCCCGGGTGTTTCGAATGAGAGTCCTTCTGGGTACACGATATTGGGATAGTTAGACTTCGGCTAAAAATGCATTACTTTGTAATATGGGCTTAATTCGTCCTCTTAATTTATTTGGGTCTATTTCTGGTTGCACGGATCGTCTTGGTGGAAAAACATACATGTGGGTTGTCATGATAAGTGGCTGATTTATCTCTGCTATTACACTAAAACAATCTGTTCTAGATTAGATACTTATGTAAATGATAATGTATTCAGGTCTTGAGTCTGAGTGTGTGCTAGTAGAGAGATATATGATGTCGCTGCGATGAGACTTAACTGTTGTGTGATTCTGGACAGAAATTGATTTAGCTTAAACCATCTTATAAACAGGCCTTTGATGGCGACGAAAACTTGCGTTGGCTAGCAGGAAGCGAGGAATATTTGAGGAAAATGGGAGTGCTTAGAAATATTATGAATATTTCAAGGCCATCTCTAGCAGTAAGCACTGAGAAGTTTGGTGGCGAGGCATGTCATATTAGCGCCCGAGCAACATGGGCGAGCTGCATAGACTTCACGCAACGGATAAGAAAAAGATTCTATATAAAATCAGATCATTATGAAACGTCGTTTATTTCCATTTTACTGCTATTCAGAATGAGTTCTGACATGGAATCTCTCGAGCAAGTTGTGCCTACGCCAATAACTCCGATACCTTTTCCCAAAGACATATATGATTGGTATTCCAGCCATGGCCCCAAATCCAATGGCCCCAAAAGTGTAGAAAACACGCCGAGGACCTTCTCTGGCCAACCAGTCGTTGATAAAATATGTAAACCCGTAGAGTAAGAAATTCTTAAACATCATACCCGTGATGAAGATCTCGTTGCTCATGTCCCCATATGCATCCAAAGCGTATGATGAAGTTGCTACGACTAAGGCCATGACACCAAATATGATAAAAGCATGGATCGTAGCGGCTAAATATAAGCTCCCGTAGTTTTGAGTCACATATCCATACGCAAAAAGTCCTGCACCACTGACCAACCCTAGGATTGCAATAAGAAGTCGATACTCTGGCTCATAGACACCTTTGTTTCTTTTTGCCATAAACAAAATGAGAGGATCCGAAATAATTGCAAAGAACACAACGGCAACGAGGCCGCCGATGAAAGGGCCCAAAGACAGATATCCGATTGCGGCTGGTGACATGTTGTATGGTGGGTACCCAAAAATCTGGGCGAGAACGAATGCGATGGCAACGTACAGACAGACAAAACAGCCCTGTACAACGACTATATAGGCCACCGCAATGTTCATGCAGACCGCGAATGGAGCGATTAAGAGCTGAACAAGAGTTTCGTCCGAATATGAGCCATCAAATAGCTTCATATCTTGCCAGAAGGTCTTTTTCGCCGGCATTGTCTGTCTCGTTGTCACACTCTCTAATTTCCGCGGTATTCCTTTCTCATTCCCATGTTCATGGTTTGTCAAACCTTCCATGTTTTCCGTAGCAAGCTCCGTAGCTTCGTAATTATGATCTCTGCGATACGTTGTCTCTGGAACGAAGAAAATCTGACAAAAAGTCTGCACACTAGAAACGACAATGAAAATGTGGAATAGATACTTCCATCCCAAGCTATTTGTGATAGGTCCGCACACTACGCTCGCCAAATTTGATACAGCAGCCAGCAGAAAGCTAACAATAGAAGTGTACATGCCTCTTTCATGGACAAAAAACAAATCGCCAATAACCACTAGCAACAGACTCTCGTAGGTACTAACCGACAAGCCTTGAATGATTCGAGCAGCAAGCAGTTGCTTGTAACTCTTTGAAGTACTCCCAATGACATTGCCCACTACAGCAGAAATAGCAGAAAGCACAAATAAGCCTCTCTTTCCGTATTTCCTGCTCAACGCGCTCACAAAGGGCGCTGTACATCCTACAACCAACACTTGATACCCGGATAATAGAGTGATATCGGTGATTGTGACGCCTAAATCCATAGCAATAACCACCAAGCTCGCATTTAAAAGAGGCCCGAAAACAGCTCCATATAGAATAGTGCCCATACCAGTGATGAGCATGATGACCATTTTTCGGGTTTGGGGCCAGGTCAACGGATCGTTGGGGTCATCGCTTGGCTGCGGAGTAAGAACCATATGGCTATGGCTGCCATTCCCATGCTTGAGACCCCCGGTGACATTTTCGCTGTGTGCGATGTCTTCAAAGATTATAGTGCCACGAAGATGACGGTCTTCGAGAACGAAGCCTGCGCCCATTTGTAGTGATATGGTCCGGCTGTGGGAGATAAAGATCCAATAAGTGAATTTCGAACGCGACGAGAGGTTTCTAAGGACGTTTTGAGGTACAGTTTTTCACTGTGATATTGTTTGCAAGAGATGGTGGTTCATAGCTAGCTAAAGTGAATATCTGCCTCTTATAAAAAAGTTTCATCTAAGATGATACATAAGATTCGAATCAGTTCGGGTGAAGTCAGCTTTGCATGGTGGGACATGGGCTTTTTATCCGAGTTACGTTCGGACGCGTTGAGGGTCTTGATTAACTGACCAGACACAGGGTTATTTCAGAACTGATATTACATGTAGTATATAGTGCAGCGGTTAAGATAAGAGGCATGAGCGTTCTAGAACAAGTGCGGGGTTACCTTTTGAGGTAGGACTGACATGCATGTCAGCAGTTCTGTCAGCCAAGTCGGGTTGCATGAAGACTGCATATATTGAGCTTTTCGAGTTGACACATGTTTGCTTTCACCCGTAGAACTGCTCATAATTAGGGAAGGTGCTATAGCAAGTTAGGAGTATGACCCTCTCATATTTAACTGTAAACTAAACACCTGTGTATTGCATGTTGATCAATGCTTTAATTCGAATTGTCTTCGAGGCCCCGAAGCACTTACTTCTTGGTTATTATCGTATTTTGACGTACTTGAAGCCATTCCTAGTGTATTTCACAATGGCCTATGCGGTTGCGTATTTAGACAAGTCAGTATCAGCAAAGACAGCTTTTTTTGCATTTTTGGTTCTAGTGATATTACAAAGATTCTTTGCTAGTTATTCTTGGAGCAAGAAGTACAGGCTGCCACCCCGAGTACCAGGTTTACCTGTCTTTGGAAACACTTTCCAATTGCCTCCTTTCCAACAAGGCCTCTGGGCCTCTGAGCAGGCTAAAAAATATGGTGAAATGTAAGTGCGCTCGCAATTCGAAAGTGTTTTGAATATTTCTTGATTAGGCGACAGGTTTACATGTAAGATCGGCGTCAACACTTGGGTCTTTCTGAACTCATCTCGTGTTGTCAACGACCTGATGGAAAAACGCTCAGCCATATACTCCTCGCGAGCACATTTACCCATGACTTCAGAGATCATGTCGGGTGGAAACCGCATTCTTTTGATGCCATACAATGATCGATGGCGAACCATTAGAAAGATCATGCATTCTATCTTAAACAAAAATAATTCACCAACATTTGCTCCTTTCCAAGACTTAGAGTCAAAACATCTTATATACGACTATTTGCACAATTCTCAAAACTGGTACACGGCAAATCAGCGCTTTGCCAATTCAGTAATTATGAGTGTAGTGTTTGGAAAGCGAATGGAACTCGGAGACCTTAACACGAGAGAACTCCTGGAAACCTCCTCGGAGATTATTGAGGCTATGCAACCGGGTGCTAGTATTGCAGATGCTCTACCATCTCTTGAGAATCTACCGAAGTCAGTTCAGTGGTGGAGACCAAAAGGAAAGAGGGCATTTCAAAAGTGCCTCAAGTCAGTCTCAGTTCACTATCAATTTTCGAAGCCCATTACTAACGAGATCTATAGGGTGTACCGACGAGAGGTAGCCGGGCTTGAACAAAGAGAGAAAGAGGGTACATCCCGTGATTGTTTCGCTCTTCAATTCCTTAGAAATCCGGAAACAAAAAGTCTTGGGGAAACGCAGACTCTTTTTGCTCTTGGCTCTCTCCTAGAAGCAGGAAGTGACACATCTCGCATGGCAATCAGTATTTTGATTGCTGCAGCTGCAACGGATAAACGCTGGGTGAGAAAAGCACAAGATAGTCTGGACTCGGTGTGTGGTACGAATGCGGAACGATTGCCGGGATTCTCTGATAAGCCTAATTTGCAATACATTACTGCTGCTGTCAAAGAGGGATTTCGCTGGCGTCCATTTTCGGAAATCGGTGTGCCCCATATGTTGACCCAAGATGATGAGTATGAGGGATATAGGTTCCCGGCCGGTACTTTATTTACTTGGAGCGCTTTACATATCTCACTTAACCCAGATGAATATCAGGATCCTGATAGGTTCTGGCCGGAGAGATTTCTAAACACGGATCTAAACAACGTGATGAAAGGACATTGGAGCTTTGGGCCAGGTAAGAAAGCTCTACGTCATGTTCCCGACTGCTCACTAATTGGGTTTGAATAGGAAGGAGAGCCTGTTCTGGGTACAATGTGGGCGAATCTAATGTTTGGATTGCACTTGCCAGACTTCTCTATTGCTTTGAGTTCGAAGAGCTGCCGGTATGTACCATCATCCACCTGTTTTGAACTACAACTTACCTCGAAACAAAGAACAAGCCGATTGATAGTCTTCGAATTAATTGGCTCGAGCACCGGTCCGCTCCGTTCCCTGTCATAATCAAACCCCGAAGCCCCCAACACGCAGATCTAGTTGAGCGTGAAGGAAAATTGGCTATAGATGCAAAGTATTGATACCAAGGGTTCACAAGCTTCGATCTCCGAGCCGAAAAAATCAAGTTCATTTCTGGATCTTGAGAGCTAAGGACAATTCAATTTTTAGTAGTCAACGAAGTAAACTGGTAATCTCTTTGGCGAAAGAATAATACGATAAATTCCTTTACTGATGCAAAATCTATCATTGGGTTTCAATGTGCGACGAAATGCTAGAAATTGTTATTTAGGCATCATAAAACTCCCTACGCCAGTCTTTATTTAGTTTGAGACTCTTTTACAACTGCTTCAGTTTAAAGGGATCTAAATCTTTCACTTTTAATAATCTACCATTGCACGTCTGATCCACTTTAGCTCACTAAAGTACTACACTGAGCAGGCATTTTGACAGAACCAAAGGCAGTTAGTGTCTGAGAAGAATTAGCAAGGTTAGTAACTGTACTTGGGCACACACGGCACAGGTAATAATACCGAGGTACAAGGGGCATTGATTCTGCCTGCTGGCGCATAAACGCTCGCCGATGTTATCTTCAAGGCTGACGGCCGTTTAATCCTTTGAAGAAATAAATGAATGATCAACAAATTCCCATTTTCAGACACCGAATTGATCCAAAGTCTTAGGCTGAGTAGCTGTTAAAAAAAGAAACCAATAAAGGACCGAGGCGAACCGCCCAGTGTGCTCACCGGCGGCTCTGATTAGTCTAAGCGAACCAACCACCACTGAATGGGGGTTTACTGTCACTGTGACTTCAAAGGGGCACCCGCATGGTACCTTTTAGCATGTGCACAAATATCAGATTAGAGAAACTCACTCTTACTGATAATATATACTAGCATTCTGAACAGCCGTGTTTTGATTAGCGGGTCGTATGTACCAGAAAGAAAATACTACCCCACCTTCAGCAAAGGCGCGGAAAGCTTAACGTCAGGGATGGGGGACTGGCAACGAGTGCTTTCCGATGACTCTTCGAGGCTGTTCCATCCAAGTCAGAGTAATGTTGAAGTGATAGAGTGGCCGTCAAATACGAATCCTCGACGTAAAGATGACAATGTTAAGTAAGAGGCTTTAGCGGCACTTAGCTAACTGGTGTTTAGGAAGATCATCTACAATTATTACCACTTGCGATGAACTAAACAAGCATCATCAGGTTATTCAGCCTTAAGACATCTCCAAATGACTTCGGTGAGCTAATCTTTAAACAGAACACCGAGGATGGGAAGATTTACGTTTAGTCTGTTAGCTGTCTACTTTTCTCAGGTCAAGGTTGCTGACGCCAAGTTTTCACAGCATCGTACGGCAAAAATACAGTTGGGGAGAATTAGAAGTAACAGAGGATGTAATGACCAGGCTTTTGTCGCTTAACGACGTTTTTCTTTCGTTTTTCGACTGTATATCGTGTTTCGGATATAGAAAGAACGATGACGACCATGCGTGGGAAGGACTGCACCGAACAACTCAGGAAGACCAGAACAGTAGGGATACTGTGATCGGATCTGGTAAGGCTAATTGAGAATGTATAGGTGCTTGAGAGCTAATTAAATATGACTAGAGCTCTGCTATCTATTCCGATATATGGCCTTAAATGGGAGAGCCGGTGCATCGCCGTGGTCCCTACGCCAATCCGCTATTTATCACCGGATTGATTTTTCTAAGAAAAGAAATGTTTGGATTCTCATCCAGCCAGAACCGGAAGCTCTTGAGATGTTCCTTCGGGCTACCGGCGATATAGCTGACTCTATTTCTACGGAGCCAAACCTAATATTCCTGAAAGGCGCAAGCAGCCCTTGGAAGAATTTCACCTGCTATCTAAGGCAGAGTCTCCAAAAACTTGTAAGCAGGCAAATTCCCCTTCAAGTAGATATAATTTGATAATTTTGCAGGACGAAAAAGCGTGCTTCTCAAGGGTCGGTAGGGCCTACCAGAATGACTATGAACTTACTTTTGCCGATAGCCAACGCCTGCAGAATCTTCGAGAAAAGCTTTTCAGAACCATTTTGACCCTAGAATCCAGTCTTGATATTATTAATAGCTTTGAGAGACACTTCCGCGACGTAAATAAATTTCTGGGTCAAGAAAAGCCTACTACAGGGACGTACCATGAAATTGAGAGTGTTCGATGCAACATTCTGTACTATGACAGAGTAATCAAAAAGTTACTCAAGCACTCTTCTGGTACGGAAAGACTGGTAAGCTTCTGAAGGCCCTGCTACAGTTGGCATATCTAATTGGTTGAAATTATTCAAGCTCGCTGGAATTCTCAGCTTCAGGCAAGAAGAAAGCTGCCACAAATGTCAGCAGTCAGTTCAAACAGAAGTTTCACTCATACGGACGGTGGCAACCATTGCCCAGCAAGATAGCAAAGCCCTTGGAAAACTTGCCGAGGAGAGTCACCAAAACTCGAAGGTTATGAAAGCATTCTCTATCATGGCGACACTATATCTACCAGCATCTCTCATTGCAGTAAGTTCAAACAGTTTATTCTGCAGACCCTCAAGTTAACGTCAAAAGTCGATATTTAGTTCAAGCCTGATTCAGGCACAACCATTTGACGAGACGACTAAAACGAGATTGACAGTAACCTCTGACATCTGGAAATACTTCTTTTTGGCTGGGCCAACAGTTTTCCTGACGTTTCTGTACACTCTGTGGATCAATGGAAGTTTACGCCGGCCTGGATCAAAACGGACCTATGTATAATATGATAAGAGTCAGGCCGTCAATATACTTATTCTATTTTATTTTACCTACCTACCTACCTAGGTATGCCTTGTAGGTTCAATCTAAACTACCAAATAAGCGAGATAGCTTTAGATGGTCCAAGAACCTGCACCACGACTTCCCTAAACTTTGAAACCGTTTTTGATCTTGAAGTTGATGGGCTCCAATTAGATCCCGTGTAATAGCGCGAGCGCTTGGTTTATTGAGTCAATTGTGGTCAAATCTTATCATTAAATTGACTTTAATATCGTTTGATTCTTTTATCTCTTTGAGAGACAAAAGACTGTGATATGAAATATTCTCGTGCAGCCCACTAGTACTATGGTGCTCTAGAAGTTATCAGGATAAAAGATAAAAGATAAGAAAGACTAACTACTTGGTCAGGGCCCAAACAATTTCAAGCAAACATGTGTTTCAATGACGCTAGAAATCCGATGCCTTGAGAAGCCGAGACCTCTCCGATACTATATACAGAAATATTAGATACATCGGTCTAATTAGTGCTATCAACACGCATCTCGACCTGTTTATACATCCTGGTCTTGGCTACTCCTCCAGCATCTTCGCGAGATCATCGTTACAATGTTGTAGTGTAGTTACAAGGTCATGAGTGTCGGACACATCGCTTTTCATTTTGTCGATATTTTTTCTGATTCTTATACAGTGATCCACAGCTGCCTGATGAGCGATTTCATCTCTTACAACATGAGGAACCGAGAGTGCTGTCGAGCTTATACCAGCTGTAAAATCTTTGTTCCAACACCTGAACCGTTCCATCTCGATCACAAAGTCATATGGCAGACTTTCATTGTCTAAATCCTCGGACTCATCTATGATAATACAGGCGATGTACTTCAGAGTGATAGAGCGCAGACTTTGCGAAAGTTGAGGTGCCTTCGGCCGTTGGCTCGGTGTGATCTGGAGCAAAACTCTAATGAGAGTGACAAGCTCTTGCTTGGATCCATCTAGAGTTTGATGGAGCTTGTTTATATATCTCTCAACACCCTGGTTAGAAGCTTTACCGAAATGGAAGGCGGAAATGCTGAATCCACTGGTGAAGGTCACCCGTCGATCTTTCTGGAAGTCCTTCACACCACTGGCACCAAACTCCAGAAACACCAAAAGCTCAAGTAGCACACAACCAAAAGACCAAATATCACTAGACCGTCCAATACCGTGTCTTTGGAAACTATCATCAAAGTCTTCACATTCAGGGGCATAATAAAAACCTTGGCCATATCGAAAATAAGTTTTTGAGCCTTCTGAGGGATCCTTCAAGGTAGATAGACCGAAATCTGCCAGGATAAACCTGCCATCCATAATTAATATATTACTTGGCTTTATATCGTGATGGCAGCCGATCAAGGACACATCTTCTGAAGTGTAAGAATGCAGCGCTTGGATAGCCGATGCTAGGCCAGGCAGAGCAAGTATCACGGAAGATTGGCTTGGAAAACCGAGATGCGGATCGTTTCCAGAGAGGTAAAACCCTAAGCTCTGGGATGCACGTGGAAACAGAAGGTTTTGCTTGCCCAGCAAAGTATATGACCCCAGGAGTTCGAGAATATTGGGGTGCTTCAAATTATTGAGGACTGAGAGAACTCGTTGCTCGCCATTAATTGATCTACGCGCTCTTGGAATTCGATTGATCTCTTTACGAACTATCTTGAGTTTCTGTTTTCACATAAGTCATCATATGCCAGCTTTTTGTTTGGGAGATTTTCAATACGTACCCCGTCCTTGCTTAAATGATGTAGTTCATGATGCCGTGGGTGCAATTCCAACAAGTAGACAGTTCCAAACGCACCGTTGCCAAGAATTTCTGACTCTTCCAGCTTTATAGAAGGCATGACTGTCAAGGGATCAAGCTCAAAATGGAAAAACAGGTTTGGAAACACAGGAGCAGTGAATTCCCACTGTGCTTCCCAAAATCTCCCGGCCATTTCTGGATCAAGAAAGTCCAGGGAACCCTCCGGAAAAGGCAGACAGTGGTCCAGGCCCTGCGGTTGCAGCTGGTCATTTGCGATGAAGCTCAGGATGACATGAGCTTCTCTTATATGTAGTAAAACGGCGAAGATAATTGTTGCTCTTGATAGCACAATGTTTACAGTTGTCGAGATATTGTTAGCCTTCACTCCAGACTCACGTAGAGCCTCTGCGACGTTCTCGCGGGTGAAAATCCCTCGGAGCTCCCCACGGGGGACAAAACGCCGGCCCTCTGCATTCTCAACACGCAAGTTCCAAATCTGGGATCGTAAAGTGGCGATTGACATGGTTTTGAGAGAAATAATACCAGCCTTATCTACTATCTTGAAGGAGCTGAAGCTTGGCTTGTTCTTGAGCTTGTGATCGATTACTGAGTACCTTATGGAAACACATGATGGGAGAAGTGGGCGTTTTGAATCCTGGGTTCTTTGCCACCAACACTTCTTACCGCTTTCCCAAAGTGGAAGCGATGAGATAGGACATGGGATTTGGAGCTCAGCGACATCAATCTTGAAAAATTATAAACTGTCAAATGAATCTAACCTAGCCAATTTCTCTTTGTTCTAACTTAAGACGGGGGGGACTGGGACTGTTCCTGAACATAATACTTGCAAGCATGGCACTGTAACTTGTGGAGTCTCACATCACTTGGTGATCCGCAAAGCATAACATGGCCTGGGCCTGATTCCTGAGATCTAGCTATAATACTCCTAACTCCAACTATGATTGTCCATGTTGTTCTTATTAACATCCAAAGATTTCCTGCCAATAAAACTCCCCCGTGTGTTAGTGCATAGTTTAGCTATTAGTACAAACTGCTACCAACCGTTTGATAACAACTAGACACACCAATTAACAGTGATATGAGGAGTTTCAAGCTATGATATCAGAGGGTAAGAACATGTTTCTTTGGCAACCTGAAAATTTGCAGATGAGATTCAAGAAAATCTTAAATACCTCTCAGGAGACTTTTCCCTTTCGAGGATTTAAACAACGCCAAATCATGGGTGAGTTCGTGTAACTGAAAGCACGAAATCAATTTCTGATATTCAAAGGATAAAGATAATACGCACATTGATTTCTCAAGACACAAAGAGCATTTACCTATCTTATCGGGAAGATCCAAAACGAAAGAAAGATGAAAATAAAATAAAATTCATTCCACATCTTCTAGAGCTTTAAGCACCCAGGTAAATCTGATGGCCCACTTTTAAACTGCCCTTTCCGATTTCTCCAGCGTCAAATCCTCCCAGCGGCATCCTGATATTTCTTCCATGTTCGTAATCTCTCCACTTCTAATATGCAGGCGATCGGGAGATGGAGAACATCTATATATACAGCACGAGGCATACCAGATCGTGATAATACTATACTTCTCTCCCGCCATCTTTCAGATCATTTCTCTTAGTCCATAACATAATTTAGGGAGTCTCTACAGTGATGTCTAACAACCCCGCAACAGACACCGCAGAAGCTGATGACGGGGAGTCGTAAGCCAGGTGATTTCAGAACGATGGGGATCTAGCAATACAAATCCCACACTATGCAGCGCATCAAAAATAGCTGATTGCCTAGCTATGTATAGTCTAAACGGCAGCGACACGAGCTCGCTCCGGTCATCCATCCACAACTACCGGACCGAGAACGGACGGACGTACCACGCGTACAAGGAGGGCCGAATACTGGGGGCCGAACGACTCGGCAGCGCAGGACAACATGGACATCGGCAACCAGCTGTACACGCTTCTCCTCGAAGGAGGGCAAGCTATTCGCAGCGCCCCTCTCGACCGACCAGCCTCCGCGCCGCGTGCTGGATATCGGGAGCGGCACGGGGATCTGGGCTGTTGATTTTGCTGATGCGTTTCCTTCCGCCGATGTCGTTGGTGTTGATCTGTCTCCGATCCAACCGTCGTTTGTTGTATGTTTTGTTTTGTTTTGTTCTGTTGTGCTGTGGTTTTTTCCTGTAGGATGTTTCGTGTGAGGCGAAATGCTGATTTGAAGATTTCTAATCCGCTAGCCCTCGAATTGCAGGTTCGAAGTCGATGATGTTGCAGAGGATTGGACTTGGGAGCGTGACAGCTTCGACTACATCCATATCAGAGCCATGTACCTATCCAACCTCCTAAAAAGAAAAACCGTCCTTGGCGTAAATGCTAAAACCTGTAGGTACGGGTCGATTGCAGACTGGCCGAAGCTGTACCAGCAAGCCTACGAGTAAATATTCGCAGACCAAATCGAAAAATGAAGGCGTGCATCTGACAGGAAAGACAGTTGCCTCGCACCGGGCGGGTTTATCGAGCACATAGAGATCGACTGCGAGATAGCATCAGACGACAACACGGTGCCGGAAGAGCATCCATTCTGGCGATGAACGAAAGTGTAAGTCTTGTGGTCCTATCACCTCACTTCACTTCACTTCACTTCACAAACGAGCCCTTACTTACCCTTACTTACCCTTACGTTACTTACCAATTCAGATTCCTGCAATTCGGCGACATATCCGGCAAATCATTCATCCAAGCACGCGACGCAAAGCGGATGATCGCCGCAGCGGGATTCGACGAGGTCGAGGAAGAGATCTTGAAGATCCCCATCAGAGCGTGGTCGACGGATCCGCACCTCAAGAAGGTCGGTATGTGGCAGCAGCTGTTTGCCGAGACGGGGATCGAAGGCAACGGTCTTGCGATCTTGACGAGGGTTCTCGGCGTATGTCGAATCCTGCTCTCTACCTTTCTTCTTTTCTTTTTTCTTTTTCTTATTTTTCTCTTTTGGGGGCTGTCTTTCTTGCATGCATGCTGATCTGTAGTAGTGGTCGTATGCTGAAGCGGAGCTGCTCATCAATGAAGTGAGGAATGCCCTCAAGGACCCGAATACGCACGCGTATTATAGATACAACGTGGTGGTTGCGCAGAAGCAGAAGCAGAAGCAGAAGCCGCTGCCGACTTCGTGAATAGCACGTCTCTGCTTACTTGCGAGAAATGGACCATGTCATAATTTAGCAATCGTGTGCCATCAACATGTGACTGACGCATCTACAATCCGCGCGAGGGAAAACCATCAAAACCAAAAACTTTTGCTGCAAGCTTAGAATCCAGCCAATCGCTGATTTCCTTCCACCAGTCCGTAAATACTCCAGCAAAAGTAACTCTGTTCCTAAACTCTACTGGAAAAACAGCACTACATCAGTATTTCATTCAGATCATCGAATCCACCTAAACCAGATACTATTTTCCTCCGAGGTCGACTTCACAACAAGCCTCGCCAAGTATTGTGGCTGGATGTCCTCCTCGCTTAAAGTATAGAATCAGACATCAGTTCTCGAGACAATAAAGGGGAACATATGAGAGAGTCTATAAGACTTTTTCTTTGAATCACAAGTCATCAAGCCAAGCACGAGTCATATTTAAGCTTACGTGTGCATACGGTACAGCTGAACGTCAACACATCGCATCCCTCCCTCACTCACTCACACACACACTCATAATATCCAAGACTCCAGAACCACAAAATTATCCATTAATCATTAAACTACCACCCCTTACCCTCCCCTCCCCTCCACTAAACCGAATCAAAAGTCTGCCCGGCGCCAAAGATTTGGATAGCATCAGGATCCAAGCCCTCATCGAGATCCGCAATCCCGCCCTTCGCGAACGCGACCGAGTTATCACGGTCGTCGAGAGCGAGGAAGAGCTTAGTAGCGAACGAAGCGCCGAGGTAGCAGCTGGCGCCCGTTTCCATGTTGAGCGGGCAGATGCTGCCCTGGTCCTCGACGGCATAGGGGATAGCGCCGCGGGCGTAGTTCTTGATGGGGACATCGATGGTGACGGACTGGCCGGGGGTGAGCCCGTCGAAGGTATAGGCGATGGACAGGTCGGCGGGGATGGAATCGCACGAGCCGTTGAAGGCGATGGCGCCGCTGTAGCGGATGATCTGGCCGTTGGTAGCGTTGAAGAAGGCATCGGCCTCGGGGCCGTCATACGGCAGCGGCAGCTCGTCGCGCGTGAAGCCCGAGTCGACGAGGCATGTCGATTCGCTGCTGCTGTTGAACGACTGGCCGCCGAGCGTGATGAGCGGCTTCTTCACGTACACGCCGTACTGGTCACTGGCGACGACATTCTCGACGCGGACGAGGGGGCCCGTGAATTTGGACGAGTCGATGGCGCCGAAGAGGGCGCCGCCCGAGAAGCGGCCTACGCTGTCGGCTTGCTTGTTGAACCACATGACGAGCGTCTGCGCAGCGATCTGGCCGGCCTCGAACAGGTTCTGGCGGAAGGACGGCGCGTAGTAGGGATTGCTGGCGTCGTAGGGTCCCAGGCCGATGATGGCCTTGTCGTAGTCGATGGGCCGGCACGTCCCGTTGTCGCGCAGCCGCACGATGCCGAACTCTTCCAGTGCGAACTGCACGTTGGCGATGGCTCCCGAGCCTCCCACGGGCGTCAGCGTGTCGTTCGCCCACTTCGAGCCGCGCAGGATCTTGCCGTTTCCTCCGTACGCGTACGACGACGTCCGGTTGTAGACGACGCCTGTGGGTGAGTTCTCATAGTCGTACTGCGTGGGAACAGAGATGTTGCAGGGCCCGGCACCGAAGAGGTATGGGGATCCATAGTTCAGGATGGCTCCTGGTTGCCATGTCTAGTTTTTACGCTGAGTGCCATGTGCTTGAATCGAAGAGGGAGAGGATTGCTTACCCAGAAACTTGGACTCCCCGTATCCATAACCACCTTCACCTCAGCGGCATCGGGAGAGGTCCCGAACGTGAAGTTGGCCGTCACGCGTTCCGCCGCTCCCCAATCGAAGTCGAGCGGGACGTAGTGGAAGTTCTCAGCCTGGCGCTTCTCGATAGCGAGGGAGGTAGCGGCAGAGACCAAGGTGGCCGCAGCAGAGATGGAATACTTCATGATGAGAAAACGAGCGACGGGCTATTGACGTATCAAGCGAATGACTGATCAAGCGAAGGAGAGGCGAGAGCAACTGTATGATGGAGATGGACTTGACTCTTTATGTCTGCTTTACTTGCTTGCTCTCGGTCCATGGCTGCCGAACCTACATCCCATCCTAGAGGAGGAACTTCTGCTCGGCCGGGGTTGCTCTGCCATACGAGAAGGATCTGCAAACTGACAGCTCATTTGGCAGGTACTATGTGTAGCAAATCTCGTGATATGCGAAATTCTGCAGCGCGCGCATGGAGAATCGGAGATGCGAGGTTCAGAGGCTGGAAAATCATGTTATACGAGGTGCCAGAAAGTCTTCATCTCGTGTGCCTTGGTTTCCACGATGCCGAAGCCATCTCTCCCCAGTGCCGAGACTAACAAACCGGCAGTGGGTGCTGTTTTGAGGTTGATGTGCATAAGGTATGGCCGTTGGGACTTGTGAGGGAGAGGTCTCGAAGCGAATACGGGGAGAGGTGGGAACTTGAACATCTTTGAACCTTGCAACACAATCAGCATCCCAGCAAGTCGGCATCTGCTGCATTATCGAGAACCAACTCTTCCATTCCGTCGTCCAGGAGAGAAAATAACAAAACGCATCATACCTCATTCGTGTATGTCACTCTTGGTGATGAGGCATGACAAGCAAATTTCATTCCCCATAGTATCTCATTTCCATCCATGTCGCTTATCTGAAGCGAAATGTTCTCAAGGGGGGTTCAAAACCAAGAGGGGGGCCAATCAAGCAACCTGCCTTACAGTAGCTGCATTGCATCTTTAAGCTTAAGCAGAAGCTTGATCTATTTCGGTGCTTGCTTGCATCATCATCCGTGTTTGTTTCTGTTTTCATTCGTGCGAAATCGAAAGCATGGAATTTCTCGTGTTCACTCGTGCATTCAGGGGGGGTCGGGACTCGAGAGAGGGACCGCGGTCGGTTATCTTCCTTCCTATTCCTCCCATCCTTCCCTCGTACGATCGTCACATCACTCCCCAGAACCAGCCGGCATCTAAGTAGGGGCGATTCTCCTGATATGCATACACGGATGCCGAAGGGCACCTCTCACGCGATCACCTGCCGGAAAAGAATGGGAGGAAAGGTGTAGAGTGAAAGGTCCGGGGGTTTTACGAGGACGTCGGTAAAGGAGGGGCTCTATACTGAATGTACATACATTCTGAAGAACAACAATAGAACGAGTTAGGACATCAAGTTGGTTAGTTGAATATCAGTCTAGCCTGAAGGTGGGGCGCACTAGCAATCCTCGAGTGCCAAGTGGCATGTATCTTTCGATCTCCCGGATAAGTAGTACTGTGATATGAGAGTCAGGATTCCTCTCAGAGCGGGCAGAATCCAAGGGTTTCCCATCCAAACACCTTTCTCTCTCATTACCTTCAAGGAGAGGAAAGAGAAAAACCATGTTCTTCCGAACAAGCACACTCGTTTCTCTCCTATTCCTCAGTGCGGGATCAGTAAACTGCCTACCCGCAACAGCAACAGCACCAAGCCCAGAGACGACATGGGGGCGATACGGAATCTTCGATAAGCAAGAGAACGTCCCCTCGACATGGCGATTTGAGAACCCCGCAAGCGATGCACAACAACTCCATCTCCAGTTCCTGATCAGGAGCGACGCATCGCAAGAGCTCGCCGAGAGAATAATCCAGATCAGCACGCCCGGTCATGAATCTTATGGCAAGCATCTCAGCCATGCGGAATTATCCGTCTACACGGTGCCGAAGCCGGCGAGTGTTGATGTCGTCGTATCGTGGCTACAGTCTTTCGCGGGTGTAGAGAATATCGAGTATTCGTCCTCTGAGGGCTCGGTGTCTTTCGACACCAGCGTCGCGACAGGGCGTGTGATGTTCGAAGCCGAGTTCGGGAATTATCAGGACGTGGATGGAAACACCATCACAAGAACGCTACAATATAGTTTGCCAGAGGAGATTCGTGCACATACCGCGCTGGTTAATCCGATGACTTACTTCCCTCGTCTGGGCCAGAAAGAACTCATCAAAGAAGAGAAATCCGCCGTTCCTCAGATCACACGCGGTGGTCTCGATAGAAGAGCGAATTATACGGAGGTTCTAGCCGCGTGTCGTGAGGGCATCTATCCAAAATGTATCGCTGCCTTATACAGCATCGACTATGAGCCACCGACCAATGCCTCGGCGAGCGGGAGCAAACTCGGCGTCGCTGGGTTCTTGGAGCAATATCTCAACCCGACCGATATCTCGAACTTCGTATCAAAGTATGGGAATAGTGCAACGATGCGAGCTAACCCAGGGCCGTTGGATATCGAGGTTCTGAATGGCGTCACCAATGATATCTCCAGGGCCGGTATCGAAGCAACTCTTGATCTCGAGTACACCATGGCATTCACGGGCTCGATTCCAGTGACGTATTACCTGACTGGAGGACGACCACCCGCACTCGACGAGTACGGAAGACCGCTTCCTCTCAACGAGTCCGGAAACGAGCCGTACCTCGAATGGCTGACGTACATGCTGGCGAAAACCGACGAGGACCTTCCTCAGGTGATTACCATCTCATACACCGACGTCGAACAGGAAGTGCCTCGGGCATACGCTCTTCACGTCTGCGACTTGTTCGGCCGTCTTGCAGCACGCGGGGTTTCTGTTCTCGTCGCATCTGGCGATGGCGGCGTAGCTGGAATCTCCCGTGGCGCCAACTGCGTCAGCAACGACGGTCGAAACGCAACTCAGTTCCTGCCCACGTTCCCGGCCAGCTGTCCCTGGGTAACAGCCGTGGGCGCGACGTCCGTGATTGAAGAGCAGGCGGCCAGCTTCTCGTCCGGTGGCTTCTCGAATTACTTCACCACGCCGGATTATCAGCTTGCGACGACGACGGCGTATATGCAGAGTCTGCAGGGGACGTATGATGGTCTGTATAATACTTCTGGACGCGGCATTCCGGATATGTCTGCTTATGGATCGAGATATGAGACGGAGAATAATAACTCGACTTCGGGTCATCATTCAGGAACTAGTGCGAGCTCGCCCGTGATTGCGGCTATGATCACGCTGGTGAACGATATTCGACTGAGGAAGGGGTTGCCTGTGTTGGGATGGCTCAATCCACTGATCTACTCGGGCCAGATGAGTGAGGTTTGGAACGACATCACTGTTGGCTCAACGTATGGCTGTGATTCCACTTGGAATGCGACAGCGGGTTGGGATCCAGCTACTGGAATGGGAAGTGTCGATTTCCAGAGGCTTGTCCAGACACTGGGCTAGATGAGATATATTTTAAGAATAATGTCAAATGTTTTGGGTCTATAATTAGTTCCTCCTAATCATAATCTGCATGTTTAATTTGTTTGCTACCCCAAGACCTTTTGAGAAGCGAATTTTGTTTCAGCAGATGAAGGATTGCCAGCTCAGCGAACTTGAAACGAAATATCAAATATTCTATAACCCACCCTATATGAATGTTCAAAGCACAATCTTATAGGACCAGTCATCTGTTGTCCAATAGCATAATCGTCCTATACCATGTTTAAGAATTGTATCACCTGATATGTAAATACAGAAAGATGTCAAAGGACAAATAAGAGAGCACCTGCCAAATTTGCAAATGTCCTAGGTAATCAAGTCAATCTTCACTTGAATTTAGCATAAAGACAAGGAGCTGGAATCAAAAGAGAGAAGCATGATTGCCTATTGAAGTACTTCCGTACCTAAATTCATAAGCGGAACCTTGTTCTCGTCTTGAAATCGGAGTATCTTTTACTACAAGACAGACGATGTTCCAGGGCCAGTATAGCCAATAGCAGCAGCTGCAATTATCAACACCCCATATCTTCTCCTGCCGGCAATTATCCCGTTCTCTTCTCGGGCCGAGTGTATAAGACTGCAGCTGTCAAAAAGTTACTACTGCAGTAAGCACGCCAGGAACAGACATTTCCCCTCGGGGTAGAGACAGTATGGGGTAAAAGGTTGGCGATCAGGCACGCATTATGTTCTATCGGTCCTATTTTCGACGGCACCTGCATGGCGGGGTGAACTGAAGATTAGATCTGTGCCAACTGTGGCACGGAGGAGAGGCTGAATTCTAAGCTC
This sequence comes from Pseudofabraea citricarpa, assembly GCA_029641185.1. NCBI lineage: Eukaryota > Fungi > Ascomycota > Leotiomycetes > Helotiales > Dermateaceae > Pseudofabraea > Pseudofabraea citricarpa. The sequence goes on along the minus strand of JAPWGK010000028.1, from coordinate 327,914 downwards.
TTTTGCATTTCTTGCACAGAAGAGATTCTCCGATGGTCATAGAGTCGGGCGCTTTATGATAACTCAGAGAATTTTGGCTGATGCATTTGCACGGCTTCATGTGATGACTGATAATGGGCGAGGGCGCGGAGACGAGCTTGTATGTGAGCTTCCTGAAATGGTCGGAAACCCGAGACGAAGAGACAAACAAGTGTTTGACATGTGAGATATAACGGTCCGCCGTGAACAGTCACGGAGCTGCTTTCTCAGTGTCATCCAGCCGCACACTGGTACGGGTGACCGGTTGTTTGTTTGACTGTCGGTACCTTTGGACGTAGCGAAAAAGGCTACAAAACGAGTTGGACTTCCAATACGCTCCCGGCGGTTACACAGGAACACAAGAAACAATAAAAAAAGAAACAGGCAACTGTGCCGCAGTTTGGGGCAGAGACAAGGTCTAATCGCTTCATGTTCCCAGCTTTGGTCAAGTAGTAGGGTATGAGCAGATTTACGTCTCGCTCGGACTGGAACAGCCGGGAATGGACTGTCTGTCGACTCTCCGCTTCCCCTCAATTTGTTCAAAGTATATCAAGCCATCAAGTCGTAGGTTTATGCGGGTGCTCTGGCCTCTACCCCAGAGAATGGTGTACAGTACATGGTGTACATGGCCACCTCCACAATCCACACTGCGGCATCAGCAGACTTTGTGTCGGACGAGGTGGTCGATTCGGCCCTTTTAATATCCTCAAACGGACGTTGGCCTGACTTGGAAACAGTTTATGCCTTGCGGTGAGATCATGTGATTTCGACGGCACCGATGGTAAAGTCGGTGAGCGAATCACCGATACGATACGATATACGGCAGGTACGAACCATCCCGTGAATCGTGATGCAACTGACTCTCTTCAGGTCACTTGCTGTCTCTGACCTTGTTCTTGGTCTTGGTCTTGGTCTTGCGGACTATCGAGTACCGTACTACCCAACAAGTGAGTTGGCAGTCGTGATTTGACGGCGAGACGAACCAGTTACTGGGCATGGGTTGGCTCTGTTGGCTCTGTTGGCTTGGGCGGGATGGGTGACCTCCTTTGACTCCGGATATTCTTGGGGAGTCGACGTTGGTGCTAGTCGTGCATGGCTCTGCAGTAATGTCATTGCTACGGCACGCCATGAACCGGCTGGCTGCTTGGGAGACTTGGGGAGAGAGAGAGAGGCAAGAGGCAATGATAGCGAATCTCATGTTCTCGAGGCTATGCGGCACCAGCAGTGGCTACTTGGACCCGGGACCTTGGAGAGGGCAACAATCCCAAGTTGCTCATCTTGCCTCAGGGAACGCCCTTGAAAAGGTTTCACAGAAGAAGGCAAAGAGTCTCTGGAAGGCGACTCTGGAAGACACGAAGAAGCGATGGGCGGCGGCGACTGGATCCGCTTAACTGGCTTCTGGCTGATGCTGGGAGTCTGGGAGCTTAGAAGTTAGAACATCAGCTAAACTCAATGCAACTCAATGCACAGTTGGCGCGGGGGGGCATTCTGGATCAGGTCAGCCAGAGCAGAGCAGAGCAGCATCACGAGAATAAGGATTTGAGACGGGCGGCGCAGCATGGCACGGTAATCATACTGTGGTATTGTGAGTAAGTACCGTTGTTGTACCTCGGCTTATTTGCAGTGTCAGCTTCCAAGCTGGAAGTTCCAGCAGAGGCAATAGGTAGGTACAGGTACAGTACAGGTGCCTATGAAAGTACTATCCAGCCCTGCTCACCACAGCAGATTCCTGAAAATTTGAGTTGCGAAGTTGCGTGGCATTGGATTTCTCTATTACGTGGACTGACTCGTGAAGTTGGGTTGGGGTTGGGGCCTAGAGGTGGCTTAGAAAGTTGACAAGTTGGGGGAGGACAGTCTTTGTCAGCAATAATCTCAGCGTCACCGGCCTCCGCCTCCGCCTGACTTTCAGCGAACACAGTAGCGAGGCCACTGAGGACCACTCGCCTCAAACACCCCCCGAGAAGAGTTTTAGGCCGAATCAGGGGAGAGGCAGAGAGAGGGCTGGGACTCTCCAATGCCCCCGTTTCTCCCTCCTCTCACTCCCTCCCTCCCACTAGTGGTGCTAAATTTATAATTATATAATCATAATATTGGCCAGTTTCGTTATAATATTATAATGAACTCTGGATTATTATGCCAAGGTACTAGCCTGAAATTATTTATACACGTGCCTTAAATATAGGTCGAATTTTAGAAAAAAATACTACTTTTAAGAGGATTTTAAGAGGATTTTATTTAATTCCTAAGGTTAAAATTTTATCCTTTTTATGTTACGAAACTCTACCAAATCCTAATTATTCTATTAGCTATAGAAAAGTGGGCTTACAAAGTGGATACGGCCTTGGCATTATAACAGATAATGAACTTTTAGCATTATATAACGATTATTTATAATGAAGTCGGAATTATATAATTTTGGCATCACTACCTCCCACACCCACACCCACACCCACATCCTCTCAGCCGTGAAGCCCCCCCCCCAGTTGCTTGCTACCTCTACCGTACTGTATTATTGACGCAGGCCTACCGTAGGAACGTTACCCAATTCCCAAGGGTAATAGTGCGCCAGGACATTATTCAGTCGCGGTACAGAACCAGCACCAGCACCATCACTCACTCACTCACTCAACCCTCAACCCTCTTCTCCTTGTCACTCTACATACATCCCATCGCCAGCACATCGCATCACAACACCCTCTCCTCCACCACTCTCAACCCCCCTTCCCTCCCCTCCCTCCACCCACGAGGCCAATCTCCCAGCAAGCCACGCATAGATTGCTGCACAATATCGCCGGGCGCAGACATTAACAACCTCTCCAACACCCTCTGGCTTCATCCCCGCATTTTCTGAAATGAACGTGCCGCCTCCGCCAGCATCAAATATACGGACCGAATAAGTACTCCAAACCCTCTCCACGACCACACAACACTCCACTACCCCATACACGCTGTGCAACGAGGAACCTTTACGGCCAGACTCATTGAAGAACCCACCGCGGAGCCTATCGTGTCCTGGCTGGCTCGAAGTGACGTGAACTATCGTCGCCGCCAGCTCTTCGCCATGTCGACGTCGGTGAAAAGGGCCTGCGACGCCTGCCATCGAAGAAAGGTCAAATGCGACGGCATCAATCCGTGCCGCAATTGTGCCTCTGCACAGCTATCGTGTACCTACCACGCCATTCCGCAGAAGAAGGGACCCAAGGGATCGAGGGCGAAGGTCATCAGCGAACTGCGAGAGACGCAGCGACAGACAACCCTCTCATCCAAGGTTGCGAACCGTCTGAACGGCGTCAGCAGTCCGCCATGTAGCCCGACTCTAGCGCCCACGCCGGGCCTCCTCACGAACGAGATGATCAAGGAGTGTATCGAATTCTTCTTCGCCAACATGTACCCGAGCATGCCAATTTTGCACCGAGGACGCTTGGAACAGCAGGCGCTGTATGCCGATCAGAATGTTGATACCTACTGTCTGATGACTTCGCTGTGTGCGTTTATGATGATCCAGCCAGGCATGGGAATACCGGGGGATCCACTAGGGCTCGATAGCCTTCCGGGAGCGAATTTGGTTTCCGGTACGCTGTTGATGGAGGAAACCTTGAGAGTCAGAAAGAGTTATGATCACCTGGAATCGCCAACTCTGAGCAGCCTGGTAACGAGCTTTTTCCTCTTCGGATGCTACTTCGGGCTTGATCTGCACAACAAAGCGTGGTTCCATCTGAGAGAAGCCACAACACTGGCACACATCTTGGGGATGCAAAAGGAAGAGACATATCTGCAATACGATGTCATTGAGGCATCGAGAAGACGGAGGCTTTATTGGCTACTGTTTGTAACGGAAAGGTGGGATAACTTGCCGCTTTTATAGACTTAAACTGACTGAATGTAGAGCGTATGCCCTCCAACGACACCGACCTCTGTCCCTTCAAGCGACAATAACCCTCCCACAACAAGGGGACGATCCTACTGATACCCAGTCCCACCACCTCCACGGATTCATTCATCTTGTTACTCTTTTCCGACCTTTCGATGACGGATTCGTTGCGTTGTGGAATAAGACTCGAACCGACTGTTCCCCCTCGTACCTTGCGGCTCTACAAAAGCAACTGTCGGATGCTCTCCCCACATACCTCAACGCGACAGAAAACCAGACAGCTGACCTCCGAACGAGTCAACAGTGGTTACGTACAATGGTTTGGCAATTAAGTATTCAGAATGGATGCTTAAGCTCTAACCACGACGATCCAAGCATGACATTCCAATATCCAGTAGAGATTGCCAGGGATCTAGTGTCTATGACCTCACAATTCTCACAGCAGAGTATGGAAGTGCATGGTCTTGGCTTGGTATGTAAATTGGTTGTTTTTTGAGGTTCACCGCTGATCTCTTATAGATTGAGAAACTTTTCGACGTCGCTTGCTCGCTCACTGATGTCCTCTCACTTCTACCGCCCAATCCCGATCCATTCTCTCTCGGTCCTCGGGACTACCTTCACCAATTCATGACTCTACTCTCAGTCCTACGTCGTGGTGACCATCGATTCCTCCCACTATTACTTTCCAAGGTGCACGATGTTCTACCTCGTCTTGTAAACCCGATGCTACAAACTGTTCCAGAAAAGGCGTGTGCTGATATCGACATTTTCGATGGATTCGGAAATGCCGGGATGGGGGTCGCTACGAGTATCCACAACGCAAATGACTACAGTGAAGTCAACAACGAATACAAGAATATGGCCAACACTGGTGGAATGACCAGCGAATACAAGATGCCACTTCCTAGTCATGGACTCTCCAACATGTATGAGAACAAGCGTCTAGAAGAGCTTGCAACCCCTTCCGCAGACTCCCATGGGGCCGTTAGTTCACCTTTTACGCCTCCTATGATGACGTCGGCCATGGAATACCCCGGCATGTCAGAGTTCAGTTTTCCCGATCTTAACAATACTGCCATGTCAAATGGTAGCCCTGGCCAAAGCAATTTTGGTGGCAGTGAGTACAAATCTGGAGAGAACCATCATATAGGACTCGGAAGACCTAGGCCACCGATGAGGCAAGATAGCGGAAGCAGCTTCGGTGGTATGAGTAGTGGCATGCCGAGAAGTATACCTGACTTTGTCAACGCCAATGGCCACCATCATTTACAAAGAGCGAGCAGCGATGTGAGTGAAATGGGAATGGCTGGCATTCAGAGAGCTGGTAGTCATACCGATGGTGGGGATATGCAGATGGGGACTGCGGAAATGCCATTTCGGTGAAGGAGGGAGAAGTGATCATATCCTGTTTACGCTTCATTTATCTGAAGCAGGACGTGAGCATCAGCCCACCTACGTCAAAGAATCTCCAAGCAAGCTTGGTCATTCTAACCCCCAATCCTAAACGACATTTATGACAAAAAGAAGGACCAACCAAAGTCGATCCGTGTCCATATAACCACCCTCATACGATGTCTACGAATATAAGAAGACAGGGGATCAACAGCACCTCTCATCAGAAGAGAGGGTATGATGATTTATTCGTTTCACGCACACAAAAATATTCAAGCATCATGTCATTTATCGACCACTGTCATATGTTAGTTATTGCATCCATGGTTTAGCGTCGTTACTTTAGAAAGGACAAAAGAATGAACCATTGAGAAGTCATCTCACGGTATGGATGGGTTTATGATAAAGAGAGAAGAAGAAGCAGTTTTAAGTATATAGCAATGAAGTGAAAATCATTTCAACCATGTTACCCTTGTCTTGCCTGACCTTGCGGTTATGGGTATCAAGTGTATAGGTATGTACTCTGTTGCTATTCTATACATGTATATTTACTATTGAACAGAAGTAAAGGCTATGGTATACCGATCCATCTCTTCCCTTTGATGATCCTCATTAGAGCAAGTAGCCACCAGACACAAGCCGGGCACCCGAAGACAAACAAAAGGATCAAGCCCCGATCCATCTCAGGCCCAGAACTCCTTATCCACGCTATTGATAAAGGCAATGCCCTCCTGCCTCCACGTGTCGTCCTCGACGAAGCTGGCATTCGAGTTCAGCACGACGTTCTTGGGCGCGCCGACGTCGTACTTGGGCCAGTACGGCAGCGTGCTCGCGTTCCTGCTCTCGGGATTCGGATCCCGCGCGCTCGCAAAGGAGATGTAGGCGACGCCGATGTCTCGCGCCAGGCGCGTGTAGCTCTGGTACTGCGGCAGCGGGCCCAGCGCGCCCGAGATGTTCTGGAAGCTGAAGACTACGTTGGTGAAGTGGCGCGCGCCGTCGGTCACTGCTGCGTTCCACTGTTTTGGGGGGTGGGGTGTTAGTATTCATCTCTTCTCTTGTTTCTTTACTTCTTGCGTCCTCTCGTCACTTTTCCTTTTTCCTTTTTTCTCTTCATATTTATTCTTTAAGGGGAGTAAGAACAGGTCGGTTACATACCAGGGGAGTATCAAATCGATAGCTATACACGTCCTGCCCGGCCTCCGCATACGCAATACACATCTTCCTCCTCTGAGCAATCATGACGATATCACCAGCAATAGCCGCATGCCTCCTCCACTGGAGGCCCTTATTCGGGAAGACAGTGGGCTCCTTGATATAATACGGCGGTTCATTCGCCGGATCATTCGGGTACAGCTCGAGCAGGCGTCTGATGGTGTCGGGAGCAATAGCATAATTCCGATACGCCAAGAGATTATTGAAGATGGCCGTCTCATTATCGAGGCCCGACACGCCAAACGAGCTGCCCTCATCACTATTGGCACCATCCAGCAGGGGCACAGCGACGAACTTGCGCGCCGGCGTGAGCTTCGACGGGAACGCCGTCAAGAAGTCGCCATCGACGAGCGGGTTCCAGACCTGCGACACGCGCGTGCGGTACAGGTCGTCGGGCGAGACGTCGCGCAGGCACTGGAGCTGGTTGCGCGCCGTCCAGCAGCCCAGCGCGCGCGTCAGGTTCTCGACGGGCGCCGCGTACGCGGCGAGCGGCTGCATGGCAGCTCCTGTCGGCCCGCCAGACTCCAGAATCGCTGCGTGGAACAGGCCGTCGTCTCGCCCGCCGTACGCGTGCAGCTGGTAGGCGATGCTCTGCGCGCCGGCGCTCTCGCCCCAGATGGTCACGCGCCCGGCGTCGCCGCCGAAGAAGCCGATGTTCTCTTGGATCCAGCGCAGTGCCAGGCGCTGGTCGAGCAGGCCCGCGTTGGAGCTCCCTTCGGCGAGCAGCTGGGGGGTTTGCAGGAACCCCCATACGCCGAGCCGGTAGTTCATCGATACTTGTGCTCTTCGTTAGCGAGCGGGTGTGGACATGGGCATGGGAGTTATATTGCTGGATGCGAGGTGGCTGGTAGCTATGATTACTTACCTGTGATCACAGGCTTCCCTATCTCTTGTCCTACGCGCGTTATCCCCGACAGGTTGTACTGCGGATCAGCCGTCGACCCGGCGTAGAGCCCTCCTCCATAGATCCAGACGAGGACGGGTAACCTGTCCGAGGCCGTGACGCCTGCTGGTCGTATGACTAGAAGGCAGGTCAGGAAAGACTCTCAGATACAAAAGAAGAGAAAAGAAAAAGAAAAAGGAGAGGAAGAGGAAAGGAAAGACACAGATATCCAAGCACCAAGAACCTCAAACCAAAGCCAGGGGAAGCGACAAGCAACAAGCAACAAGCGAGAAAAGAGAAGGCAGGAGAAAAGAAGAAAAAGAGACAAGAGGCTACAATACCATTCAGCGTCAAGCAATCCTCCGACAGGCTAAAGTTCGTCCCGTACTGGTAGCAGCTGAAGCCATAACTCGTCGCCTCCCTCGCCTCGCCAAACGACGTGTTGAGCGGCTGCGGCCACGCGAACCGCAGCGGCCCCGTCGGCGGGTACGCGAACGGCATCCCGAGGAAGTGCTCCTGCTGCCATTCTGGCACCGCCTTGCCGATGTAGGTCCCGTTGAGCACCGTGGCTGTAGGAGGTGGTGAGGTCGTGTTGGAGATTACTGCTGCTGCTGCTGCTGCTGCTGCTGCGGTTGCGGTGAACTGGAGGAGGGGGAGGAGGTAGAGGAGGGGGTTTGGAGTTGGGAAGAACATGACGACGAGAGAGGAGGGGAGAAGAGGGGGAGGATGGTCGAGACCTTCCTTTGCGAAGCAGGAGGAAGGAAGAAAGGGAGACAAGATCTCAGAGAGCGTACAAGTAAATAGACAGAGGAGAGGAGAGGGGGAAGGGAAGGGAAGAAGAAAAGAAAAACAGAAAAGAACAGAAGGTCCTCCAGGATGGATATACCACCATCCCACGCGTCATGCTCAAAATAAAAAAAACAGATCCCAGCAAAGAAAACCGAGCCAAATAAAAAAGAAATCATGACAAGAGATAAACCAGATCACCCCTCTCTTCTCCTCTCCTCGTGCACTGGTACCTTACCTCTCTCTCTACCCAAGCGATCCCCTCACCGTAAATGGACGGAAAAATTAGGCGACGGGAGAAATTATCCATTCATCATTATCCCATCCATCATTCCCCCATTCAGGAGGTAAGTAGCCTAATGCATGCATAGAACCCAGCAGGAGACAGACCCCTCCCACCGGGGGGACGGACGGGATACAGTAGATAGAGAGGAATGGATGCATGCACGTCAAGTCAACGTTATCGCCCCCGCATCTCCTCTGAACGGAGCGGCAATTGAGCTTGATTGAGCCTCTCGAGTCTCGAGTCTCGGACGTCATGTCGTGTCGTGTCAGCATTCTGTGCCTGCAGATACATGAAAGAAGCCTCCCTCTTCTTCCCGCACATGCACGTCTCGTACCTCGGAGATGGTCCCTGATTCCTGCACTAACGCAAGTAATGCAACTGCAGGGGAGATTGGGGCTTTCATTCATTTCGATATCCTCAATAGCCTACGCACGACAATGGGGTCCCCGAACAATTAATTAGCCGACCCCGTTTCCATTCATTCAGTCATCCAATCCATTCCACGGAACACCTCCTTGGCACTATGGAGATGAACCCACAAAGAGCGGAAGCAGCCGCCAACCTAAAATCCTCCCCTCTGCCACATAAAACCCCACCAGCGTCGAGCGGTATCTTGCTTCTCCAAACTGAAATTTCTCTCTGCCGCACAAAATTCCACCAGCACCGAACAACCCATCCCCCAAGCACGAACTGCCAACGCCAACTCAATTTCTGACCTCAAAGACGCCACTTCCAGAATCCATACTTCCCTCGCGCAATGCTGCCGGTACTGCAATGGGTCTGAATGGTGTCACCCCTGAGAACGGATCAACGCGTGGCCATGTAATCCCTATAGGAACCACCGTGGAACTCGAACAATCGGAATTTGATGGTGCTTTCTCCCATGGTGCTTCACATTGCGGTTGTGGGTTCATGTTCGCACACTGACCACTCAGACCAAAGTTGTCCTGCGACCACGCCCAATTCTGGTTCTCATTTTCTGATCCATGACTTGCTTGTTCCAACGCGTTGTTGACATTCCCATACCTGCATTCTAAACCCGCTGCGGGAACAGGTGGCGTAATAACCAGGATTTCCTTCTCTGGTTGCCAATCCATCTCGTCAAAGTCATCTGGACACCAAAGCTCGATCTGTCGTCTGCTCTCTTCGAGGGAATCCATCAGATATGACTTGAAGTGCTTGTTGCTGAGGCGGCACAGATCGTGATTGGGGTGATCAGTTGGAGCTCCTGAATTTCCGAACGGCCGATTTCTTTCTGAGTGTGGTTGGTGGTTTTTCTGTTTGTGGTGTACCTGCCCAGAGCGGTTGGTATAACCCGTGACCATGTGAGATCCAGAGCGCTGGTTCTGAAAACGACGTTTTCGTTGTGCTGAAGACCCTCTTCCCTGCTCGGAATCCTCAGTATCGTCGTTTCGCTGCTGATTTCTTCTTCGCCTTTTTCCTCTCATGTTTACAGAATAAATATTAGGGTCTACATCGACCTCATATACATCACCTGGCCAAAGGAAATGGTACTGAATGGATAATCCATCTTTGAAACATGGATGTTTTTAGAATAATCTAGTCGTTCGGACAAAGAAAAGGCAGTTATGAGTTTCATTCCACGGAATCCACGAATATTCCTGATGATGATAGAACATGCGACAAGACTCACAGAACTCGTGCTTGTCACCATGGAGAATGTCGTAATCTTTGGTTTCATTCCCATCCTTTCAGGAGTTGTTGGACGCGATAATCAGACGCCCATCCCAAGTCAACCTCGATTCCTCTTAAGAGATCCAAAACAACCTGTCGCTCGCGATGATCAGTGAGACACTGTCCTGCAACAAAGAGTGCTTGGACTTGATGAATCCTCACAGAAGCCTCGGGTCTTCCCAAAGCAATCCCAATGATTTCATGGATATGGTGCTTGACTTCCAACTCGATGGCGCGATAAGACTGCAATCGATTGGCGATGGTTGAACGCCGTGCTGTTGATTCATGTGGTCGATTAATGAGAAGAATTGTTCGTGCCATGTGATAAGACTGCATTGTCGATCCACACATTGGGATGCTGTACCATATTTCAGAAAACATAGTTCTAGGAGAATCATGCGGTATAGTTCCGTTAGTAATCGGGGACAGTCTAGCACATGGTGTGAATGTTTCCGGCAACCCTTGGTACCATATATCAAGTTCCTTCTCAAGCTCCTGCCATCTCTCGAGAAGAGTCATTTGATTGATACCAATGACGCCAACCGGACTTGAGCGATCTTGTGGGAATACGTTGTAGATGGAGTCACCAGACGCAATATAATTGATAATCTTAGACATAAGCCATATTAGCGCGTTGGAGATCATATCCTCTTTCATCGGAGCTGGTCCGTTTGGCGATTCCTCAAGATTGCTTGGTGTTACGAAGCCATGCTCATCGAGCTGAAGACCAGCAGCTTTCCAAAGACCAAAATCTTCAGTGTTGAGTCTCGTTTGGCCTTCATTGATAACTAAGTTCACAGTTAGGATGACTGCTGAAATTTGTAGCAGGGAACAAACTTACAGGCAGCTAAGAAGTCTTGCCGAGCAAAATTCCAGAAAGTAGCTTTACGAGCTCTTGAAGGCTTTATCCTCTCGTGGAAGGATCCTGGACTCGTTGGTGATTGTACAGCAATCATGCCCTTTTGGTCAGCTAAATCAAACAAAGATTTAGTCCCGCTCAAATGACGAGCCCAAGCAGTGCTGGCATTGTCCAAAAACTCGTACACACAGAGTATGGCTGCAGCCGCTAGTGTTTCATCTGCCTTGTCGGTCGTTGTAGTTCTTGAAATTCGGCGTCGTTTCTTTGCTTGGCTTTCTGGTAGACTCTGCGGTGAACTGCTGCTTCCTTGAGGGCTGAATGTTTCCTCGGCCATTGAAGGAGTCGCAGGATATTCGTTACCACCACTTGGATTCGATAATTCCGCCATCAAGAGCGAGATGGCTTTATCGTAGTACTTTGCACCAATATAAACCCAGTCAACTTTTTCTGGACGTGGGAAAAGCTCCATCTCTGCCTGATAACTGACAATTCCTCCCACAACAGCCTTTCTACCACCAACTCGGCCGAGGTGTTTAGCAGCATAAGCACATGCTGAGTATCGCAGAAGAGGATTCGTCAATGACTGTATTGGCACTTGAAAGGCAAAGTAACCACCCAAATCGAACAGGTCCATCCTAAGCGGTCAGCAAATGTATATCCAGCACCAAGAAAGGTTCTTACCACTGGCCACACATTTCCGAAAAGTGTCGCATAAGGAAAGCGACCTCATGGTCCGAGACTGCCAAGGAGCCTCTACGTGATAGTGGTCGTGAAATCAAGGCTGGGTCAATTTGAGGAGTTGCTGGAAAGAGTGTGGGTTAGCCGGGTCATAACACAGAAGTCTGATCAATGCCTACACATAGCTCTCTCTGGTCCGGTGGGGTTTAAGATGAAGTTGAGATTATTCGAGGCATAAGGAGAAGTTGTGGATTCCTGGGGTGCCTGGCCAGTAACTGAGCCTGGCCGCAGGTATTGAAAATCATTGATTGCGGCTGCGGAAAGAGCCTCCAGCCCCGGGGCATCGTCATATGGCACACGAAGGTAGTTCTCACCCTGCCTTTCCTCGATCTGCGGAACGGTGCTTGGCGTAGAAGCAGCGCGGTATTCTGGCTCTGGAGTCGCATCCATGTTGTACGGGTCGGTGATGTTGAGAAACGTCACTATGAAAAGCATTTTAGCTCTCGAGGAGACCGCAGAGCTTAAGGATATTCCGTACCATGTTTCGGCACCTCGACCCACACGTTTCTCTCGTTGAAAGTATTCTTGTATGCATAGAAGCTTCCTAGTCGGCCATTTCCCTCATTGGTTTCCACTTCCCCTGTACCATTCATCGAAGCATTCTGTTGATGGCGGAAAACTACGCCATCGCTAGGCCGGCATTCACGAGAGGCTTTTTTGCATTGTCCGCATTCGGGTTTGACTTCGTCGCATTTGAGCTTGCGTTGGCGGCATGTTTGACTGGATCGAAAGTATTGTCAGTATTTTCCATGATGGGTAGACGGGGCTCGAAATGCTCACCAGCCCGTACGAGACCTCATTGCCTTTGCATGGCCTCCCTAACGTCTTTCCGTCCTGTCTAGGTGTCGGATAGCATCATATTGTCGATATGTCGAATTGTTGTTGAGTTGATGTTGTTGATGGAAAGCGTACACCCCGCCATATCGAATATTTTCCCAATCGGGTTTAGCACAGCGAGCACTTCCTCCAACATCACCGTCGCCGTCGTGTCATCGACACGCATCTTCAACATGCTCATATATGACACGCAGGTCATGCTAGTAGCTCGTCTGTCTTTTGTTTGTATCCTACAGGGCCAATTTCTGGAGTACAGCCAAGATCTGAAGACATCACAGAAAAGTGGATCTGAAGAAGCTTCACTCCAGTCTCCAGCTTGCAATGTGGGGAATGGGGAAGAGGATCTACACAAACTCTACCCGCGGGTTGCAACAATACAGACATGTTTTGAAACCCAGAATGACAGCACTTGTAGCACTCGAGCGTTGATGTCCGAACCCACATCTTGGCACATGGAGCTGGGGGGGAAATGTCCTCACAATGCATTTCATACCTGCAATGATGCCTCCTTGTCTCTTGGAGCCTCTCGCATCTTTGGGGAGTGCTCGTTCTTTGGCCCAGACTCAAGGTAGACAGTTATCAGGGAAGTCTGTATGGTAATCCTTCGATTACCGCCGTTATCATTTTTTTGCCGTCTTTGGGCTGCAATGATGTAATTGTATGTGGTTTCTACTGCGTTATCAAGTGAAGCTTGGCATTCTTGTCAATAACGTCTTGAATTACTCAAAGGGCAATCAGCGTTTGAATAAAGACTCTCAAATACTGTTCGTCGATATCATCTCTCGAATCTATCTATAATGAATTAATGTAGCCTTGATAGCTCACCCAACAGTTCAGTTTAATGAATCCAGACACATGCCTCAAAGGAATACATTGAATGCACCCGTCTAGCCCTCAAGTATTGAGATCTCAAATGCAGTTGAGTTTCATCTTCATAAGACTTTACAGAATACCTTTTCAACAGAAATGAAGTGCATATTCTACGTAAGAAAAACTCTTCAGATTTAGTAAGTTGATGTTTTCATGCTGTTCAAATATCTATCTGCAGAACTGTATAAGCCTCCACCCATATCAAGTTGTTACAGAATTGTAAATTCTGGATCATTCTAAACATCCATCCGTTATACTTCCAGATGCATCAAATCATCAATTAGCCCTTTGACATCTGGGTAGGCCGCTAGTCAATCCACCACCCCCACACACAGAAAGCCGAACTTGAAAAAATATTTAAAAGAAAAAAAAAATTTCTTAACCTCCCTCATCCGTTGACCCCACACATATCCGATTATTAATTCCAGGAGGCAGAAGATAAAGTGGGATTCTTCCTCAAAAATACAAAAAAAAAGAAGGATTCCATGAATATGTAGTCAAGATATTTCTCAACTCGCAGAAGTTGCGGCTTCTGTGGATCGAACACAGTGCCTCCAGATTACATGATCTGAAGTTGACTTCAGTCTGGCGCTCTCCCAAGTGAGCTAAAGCCGCTGAATTGGAAGTTGTGTTTGGTTTGTTGAAGTTCCTAGGCTTATATTTGTTTATATCTGATGGATTTTGGTGTTGCATTTCTTTGAACTTTTGGTTGTCATCCAGCATCAATTACGATCTCCGTTTTATGAGGTATTCTTATATTTGGAATTCTTTTATGGTGATGTACTTTAGACCAAGCACGGGGATACGTGGTTTAATTTCTAGAACGTGGCGGTGGCTCTAACATTATTGCTTTTAACTCGGAGTGGCTGCTCTTCCTATAGACTCTACTTGAGAATTGTTGATTCGGACCTCCTTTTTTTGAGATATATTTCTTTTTTACGATTTTCAAAGACTCTTGTTGGTTTCAAGGGTTCCTGCAAGTGAGATCCACAACCAGGCTTGTCGCGAAAGTACCATGTGCTGATTGGCTTGTTCTTTACTGCGGACCAAAATTGGCGCATTGCAGCGCCAACATTGCCGCTCAAGCTTATCCAACTGTCGAGTGTGCCATATGTAACTCACGCTAGCTTTTTGTAGGAGTGTTTCATGAGAGCCTTTATCCGTCACTAGTATTGAATTGCACCTCCCCGCCAGGCCATCCCAAACCCCCGATATAACCTTCCTAGCTATCTGTACGCAACACTTTCTTGGAGACTTCCCCTGTACAGCTGTCCTCTGAGACCACATCGGAACTGCACTGGATTTGTTCTTGTCATTTTTTACTTATGAGCAGAACTCTGGAGACCGTCTCGAGTTACATGGATGTGGAAGATAAATTTAACCCCTAATTATCAAGTCACACAGTCTGTATATGTATACCTGCGCTACAACCGCCAAATCAACCTGGGAGGAGGAGTTTGCTTTTTTCCGACTCGAACATGCGTCTTTTGACAACATCAACTGAACCCTATCAGCTAATCCAATTTGCGCCAAACAACATACCTCCTTACGCAATCTTGTCTCACACATGGGGAGACGGAGAGATTCTCCTCGCTGATATTGAAGATGAGACTGCAAAGAACAAAGAAGCATATGGGAAAATCCGGTTCAGTTGCCAGCAAGCCCAAATCGACCACCTTGATTATGTATGGATAGATACATGCTGCATTGACAAAGGGAGTAGTGCTGAGCTTTCTGAAGCCATCAACTCGATGTATGTTTGGTATCAAAAAGCAGAAGTATGTTACGTGTATTTGTCAGATATATTTACAGCCCAAGATGGCAACCATACGGATATCTCGAATAGCAGATGGTTCACCCGAGGTTGGACACTTCAAGAGTTGCTTGCACCTTCAAATGTCATCTTTTACACCGCAGATGGAGACAGGCTAGGCGAAAAACGGAGCATGGCTCATACTTTATCAGAAATCACTGGCATCGACGAAGGAGTTTTGGATGGATCAAGGCTGCTAGAATCAGCAAGTATAGCTCAGCGTATGTCGTGGGCTTCAAAAAGAGTTACTACCCGCCTGGAGGATGTTGCGTACTCATTGATGGGGATATTCTCTGTAAATATGCCAATGCTTTATGGGGAAGGAGAGAAGGCATTCTTGCGGCTACAAGAGGAGATCATGAAGTATTCCGACGATCAATCTCTCTTTGTGTGGCTCGACACCACTTTGCCTGAAGATAAACTTCATGGACTACTCGCCCCATCGCCAGCCAAATTTCGCCATTCAAATACCGTCATTCCGTACCAAGACCGAGAAACTCGTCCGCCCTTTTCCATGACCAATCGGGGACTCTGCATTGATATTCATCTTACACCACTTGAGGACGATATATACATTGGAGCAATCGACTTCCCTGTTCCACCAGAATATGACGACTCTAGTTTCCTGTCCATTTACCTGAAAAAGCTTCCGTTTGGAGAAGGCCAATATGCCAGGATTCGAGTCGGCCAATTCGCTCGGGTTCAAGAACGAGGAGGTATAGAGACCATATATGTTCGTCAGAATCCTATCACGTTTGAAGCAGATAGTGTTTATTCAGACCACGTTTTACAATTACGAAAGGGTCCATACTCAAAGGATTACCGAGTAATCAACTATTTAGCTCCTGGGTCAACGGAGACTGCACCTCCGCCATTACTTTCGCATCGCTCCCAACGAGATTGGCTTCCAGATTCCTCGCCGTACACATTTCCAATGACAGAGGAGAACAATTGTCTTATCAGCGCCATTCTCCTACAAAGAGATGACAAAGTCAGTGTACTCGTATTGCTCGGCTCCTCGTCAGACTTCAAAATTGGGTTCTGCGCCATTGATCTATCTGATAAGCACGACATAAACATGTCCGATATTCAAAATCTACAGCCATTGTTTCGTCCCGAGCCCGCAAACTATACTATCTGTTTGCAAAATCATCTCGTCCGCGTGAGCACGGAAACAAGAATACATGCCGCGATAAAATATTATCTTGTTGATCTCAAAATTCAAGATGTCCCGGGTCCGTATATTCCGATTCTTGATCTTGTCATTGGTATTTTCCCTGGCCATGTCAGAGCTAGGATGCGTCGGAAGAAAGATAAACTGGTGAGGAAGTTCCGCCGTATGTCTGGTGATCGCAAGTCAAATTAATATTGTAATTTCATGTTGTACAGATACAGTATTTTATAGGAGTTTCAAAATATCACTTTTTGACTATGATGCACCTCTACCAAAACCTCTATGCGGCACAATCTCTACTATAAGTGCGGGCTCGCGCATTTGTGGGAGAATAAACTATTAAGAGCAATTCCGTGTATGGGCCTCATATGCTTGTTAAAAGCATTGAACCTTTGCCTTGGTATTGACAAGAATCTTCCTTCGAGAGAAAGTAAGCACAGGAAAATTGACAGTTTTTTCCTTCAGTATTCTTTACTCAGATTTCAACTCGTTAAATCCTTACTTATGTTGACAGAGAACTAGCTTGTGATGAGTCTCTTTTTCGTTGGTATAAAAAACTTGGAAATATCTTAATAATACTTTATTTGATCATCTTCAGTTCTCGTTTATCTACGTGCTATGTGACTAATTGAACATTACAATAAACCTAGAAATAAAAAATAGAGTTTCGATTCATTTCTGATGTAACAATCAAAGTATTAGAAAAGATAAATTGTAACTACAAAAGCTGTAAAATATCAAATACATGTTTAGAGATTGGATACCTGCTTACCTACCTTTACATCTCGTCGCTTAACCCAACCTCCCTGCACGCCCTCGAATGGAGGAGAGTATATGAAAAGCAAAAGAACAAAGCCATGGAGAATGTGATGAAAATAGTGGGTATTTCAACTCATTCTTTCTAGAAAGTTTAATTATGTTAATCAGACAATCAAACTTATCAGTGACCTGGAGCAAGATTTCGAGCTTTTAAAGCTAAACTCATATTGCCACTAACAAAACCACCTAACTTTTGACTCCTATATCATACAGCTTAAACTCGCTCGCAAAGATTATATAGTTGTCCATTGCAGGTGAATACGTAGAGCAGCATAAAAAGTTTCCAGCACGAGACCAACGAAAGGAGTAATAATAAAACACATGAAAATGATACAAGAATATT
Organism: Pseudofabraea citricarpa; assembly: GCA_029641185.1. Classification (NCBI taxonomy): domain Eukaryota; kingdom Fungi; phylum Ascomycota; class Leotiomycetes; order Helotiales; family Dermateaceae; genus Pseudofabraea; species Pseudofabraea citricarpa. The sequence goes on along the minus strand of JAPWGK010000028.1, from coordinate 310,318 downwards.
AGAGAAGAAAAGACAAGGAAGACAAAGGTTCAAGACCGCGATATATCCTATTGACACAATTCCCAACCTTATTCTAGGTTTCGGCGGCGGCTTGACTTCATTGCTCGCCCTTGCTTGACTCTACACGCGTGTGCAATAAACCTGCTGGAGACCCATACATCACAGTGGTAGGCCAATCCTCAGGTGCAGGTCGACTCTCTTGATGAATATCGTTGGAAAGCCCGTCTTCTTGATCTGGCGACTCGCTGATAGGCACATTGTGATTCTGATCTGCCAGGAAGAGCCTGGTGTAGTCGTTCTTCATACGAATACGCTTACTAGAAAACAGGTCCTTGCCATGATCCTTGTAATTCTGCCTGAAGTCGTTGCACCTCCGGTAATGATTGATGGGAAACGGAACACGGTTGTCGATCCAGGAGGATTCTTGCTTGTCGAGTTCTTTTATTCCATCCCACTCGTTGCAGAACCACTGGTTAGCTTCGAGCTCTGTCTTCCCCTCGACGGCTTCTTTGACGATCGGACATCTCTTGTCGGCACCTTTATCGATGGTCATTATCATTCGGCCTTTGTGAGGCAAACGAATATCTAGTTCGCATAGAATAACAAAGCGCTTGACGGCGGACCAGTAGCGCATGGCCTGGTATTGTGTTAGCTTGGAAAACCAGTGGTAAACATTCAAAGACAAGGGATTCGTGCGACATACGGCAAGAAGATGGTATTGAAACAAGTCCTTGGACTTCTCTTGAAGCAGCTCTCCATTTATCGAGCTCCTTTTCATGTTAATTTTGTCAAGAACGGCTCTCGTCTCGGCGCCAAAATAGCCGCAGATGAATGGGAAATTGTGAGAATCTTTCGTTTTGTCGAGATCCACCAAGTTGTTCTCATTTGAGAAACAGACAGGCAGTCTAAGAGACGACTCTCCCCTTTTGAGAGATGGTATGAAGGGATCAACCTTGCCTGGTATATCGGCGTTATGATATTTCCTCCAGATCTTGACCGAGCTGTGGATTACTTCTGTTGGGGGGATCTTGTAGTGGCTCCAGAGTTTCTCGAGACTGTACAACTTCTTCTCGGAATTCATATCTCCGTCGCTACTGTACCTTGGCCAGCATTGCATTTGGCACACTGTCCCATCGTCGTAGCAGACTCTGTATTTGTCTAGACTTGTCGCAGTGATTTTGAAATCCTTATCTTTTTTCCAAGGGCACATTGTATTATCTTCCGGGTATACCTTGCACTTCACATAGCATTTGCTTTGTGTAAGTGCGAAAGACACAAATTCCTCTACGAAAGCCTTTGTAAGATTCCTGGGCATTGATTAGAGTATGGATCTGAGGGGAAATGAAGAAACTTACCGCTCTGCTCCCACCTCTTTCTGTCTCAGCTGTGGATCTTGTCTTGGCCAGAATGAGTTCTTCATCAAGTTAACCATTGAGTTATTAGACGTGTTGATTTCTTTTCCCTCCATGTTGTCGTTCAGCAAGTTTGTGAGATCATGATTGTTCTCCCGGCGTCTGATAAAGTCCAGTTCCAGATTATGAGTGATTTGAGAAAATCTCTTGAAGTTTTCCTCTGTGCTATCACCACCCTTATCCCCACATTTCGTGATATCGATGGTGAGTTGCCTTGTCACATCATCCCCTTCCGGTTCAGATCTGGACTGATGATCGATTCCCAAGTAATTTACCAACTCAGCTGTCTGCATGCCCATTCTGACCAGTGGTGGTATTTTCTGCAGAACTGCCGCTGCCGGTTGAGCTCCGGGGATGAGGCTGACGGCCATGCTAAAGATATCCAGAAATAATTGAAGCATTGCTTCATTGGCAGCTTTCTTCATTGCGCATTCCTTTTCCTCTGTCGCATGGGCTTGTGGCGTGAAGTCTGTAATGATCCTAGCTAGATTACCTGTCATGTTTTCTTGGACGACCAACAACAGTTGCTATGCATCTTTAGCCTGACTTCATAATTCTGCCTGGGAGATAGATCAAGCCTATTACTTACATGCACGAGCGACATTTGACTATTGATTGCCTTTATTGCATAAAGCGCAAACCATACATCGCGAGTAGTAGCGATAAGCTCTTCCTCGCTCTTATCTTTCAACGTCTCTTGCTTTGAAAGATGTTCGAAAATATCATCACATCGAGGGAAAGTTGCACAGCCGTTACGAACAGAGCATTCAAAGGCCATGTCACCCCAATGTTGTCTGGCAAACAGATTGACCATACCATATTTCTTATATTTGTCGGGCGAATTTTCGATCTGATCGTTGTTCCATTTTTCGAATGCTTGCACGTACGAGGACCGGTGTGCATTGGCCAACGTGTACTCAAAATCTTCATCGAGACAAAAGGATGTGTTTCGAGCGAGGATAACAGTGGAATAGTGAAGGAGAAGCAGGAAGCTCTGAAAATAAGCTAGGCTACGCATGATGGGCTAGGTGACACTAATATTATATAGCAATAATAGAAACGAGAGTTGCGATGTGGGATATGGAAAGAAAAGAAAAACCTGTGAGAAGCACTGTCATATTTATCGGCCTGTTCGTACGATCAAGCGGGGGGTAAAGCTAAGAAGTGCTTGTGTAAAACGAGTAAGTGCAAGTACAACTTTTCCATCCCCCAAAGACCATCTTTTGTAATCAAAGTCTAATCCTCAGAAATTTACGCGATGAATCCGATGACCCACAAGCGAGCCACATGATTTCGCGTATGCTCCTTAAAAGCTGCTCCTACACCTTGTAGGTTAGCACAAGGGATCAACTAGTCCTCATTAAAGGAAAGACCCCTGCATTATGATGCGGTGGTGATGCAATAGCTTCTATAAGGGCCACTCAGTGGAGGATTTCTTTGACAAACTTGAGAAAACCACCCTTATAAAATGTCACGATGTCTGGAAAAATAAGCGAGGATGTTAAAATGAAGATGATGGTTATAAAATCAAGAACAATTAGAAGTGCAAAGATATCAGTAAAATACAAATAATACGTGGAGAATGCAAATTAAAATCAAAACTTGTGATCAGCCACGATGTACCACAGGCATCCGCAAATCCCTCCAACTTCAGAACTCGCCTCCAGAGACCAGAGCTTTTGCCCCCTTGTGGGTATTCTACCAAAGGCACAAGGTACAAGTTTGACTTTCACAGTCCAAATTTCATTATATTTATCTGCACACTATGTATTCTGACCCGCAACCGGCTCATCATCCCCAAACTTACTCGCCAGGCAGCGACTCACTGATAGATCACTTAGCGGGCACTGACATATGCCGGTACATGGAGTTCTCATCACCAGTCCGAAAATCGGTGGATCTACGAATACGGCTTATAGAGAAAGCGTTATAATTATGATTACGTCATTAGGGGGGGGTATAGATAATCTCTCCTATATATTATAAAGATATTTCTTTATGTTAATCGCTAGATATCTTTTATCGATATTATTCATTCCAATTATAAACTCGCGATTTAACTGTGAATAATATCGATCTACAACTTCCATTCTTAACAGTATCCATCCACTAAAATGCTTTCACAGGCTCTGCTCCATCCCACATGCTGACCAAAACCTTGCGCTCCCCGACCCATGGCCATCTTCCATGCGAGACTTGAAAATTGTCCACGAGTAACATGTCCCCTTCATCTAATACAAAGCTAACCTCTAATTCATTGATGACTTTAAGAAGGTTCTCTAGATACTCGGTCGGAATTGGTGTTTCATCACTGTATACGCAAGGAAGATCTGTGATTAGTTAGCAGGCTTCTCGTAATCAACCTGACCAACAAGATACATAACCAAGGGGGTACTCACAGGTCATTCCATCGGTTCCAATGTATGGTGGCTCAACTGCTCCTGCATCACGTGTCATACCATACCGACCTACTAGGCCATTGAACCATGTGGGTAATCCGCTGGACGGTACACGTCTAAGTCCTTCGCCATAATTAGAATCTTCGCGTATCAATTTAGTTTGAACTTACCGGGAATATGTTGAGTTAACTCTAATCCCCCATCTTCGGTCCAATGAAAATCATTCGTGAGCTTTCTGATCTGCTTCTCGGCCTTTTCCTTTTGTGTCCGAATATCATCACTTGGTAGAATCTCCTGACCAAAGCTGTGTTCTCCTGCCCAATCAAACCCATTGTCTCCAGACTGCTTGCCTGGAGCTGGGAAAAACATTTTCATGCCCAACCCACGCTTTCTTACTTCTTCGACAAGTTCTGGAATCTCTGCAAGAACACGTTCATAGACCTCTACACTATGGGCAACTGGAGTTTCCCCGCATGTGGTTTATTAGCTATCTCGCTCTAAAAGCCGTATTATAAAGCTGGTTGGTGTACCTTTCTCGGCTTTTTGTTCGCAATAGAAATGAATATTGGCTGGGAATCTAGTGTAACGAGAGTACTGAATCATCAATCAGTTCCGGTCCCTTTTTCGTGGTGATCATGAATTCATTCATCACCTCGTTATGTTGATAGAATCTGCGGTCAGGTGAGCCCTCATTTGCTGTCCACACATTATTTGCAACTGGATTTCTTTTCCCCGCCAATCCAATCTGAACATGAGGATATGAACCTCTTCCTTCTTCTACTGCAGTCACCAAATCCGAGAAAGCTTGTTTAGACGGACTTCCTAATCCGCTAACTAGAATAGCACCATGTTTCTCAAGGCGAGTTTTAATCTCCCCAGATTCGCTGAGAGATCGTAATTTGGATGCTAGCTGTGTAATTGGTGGCGATGAAGCACTGGCTGCCTTGACGCGGAGACCATATGGAAAAGTGACACCATTGATGTTGCGCGCGCCAGGTACTTCAAATGGTTCAAAAGAGATCTCTTCGCGGTCTTGAACTGAGCCCATTCTGCAGGTATTCCACGAATTCTGATTGTTTGGCTATGCGAAGTATGGAGTGCAACGTCAAAATGCTGGCAAAAGTTGAGGAAATTAACTAAGCTTCATAAGAAGTGCTTAATATCTTAGCCGGAAGCAGATCCAGTCGCAAGAAACATGTAAGTCATTAATAAAATTCTTATGTTCTTCTGACTCCTGATTAGGGGAATTATCAAGTACGGGAAAATCATGATTTTCATGGTAGGGTAGCCGAGTGGATCGAGCACGATATATATGCCCGTATGACACCTTACCATTCCAATGGTCCACCACCCCACACTCAGAATTAATACCACCTCCTGCCCCATAGAACCGAGTCTTAGAATCAAGTACCTCCGTGGTTCCTTCAAAATAAACATTTATCTCACTGCGTAACGGCATCTCTCCGGAAACTGCAAGGGAGCAAAGGGAAAGATCAGGTCGAACACGTCAAAACATGCATAAGCGATCAGTCAATTAAACATTAGAACCGATTTGCCTCTCATTGCGTGCTTTTCTTTCCATATCGTTAATCTGGACTCGGGCCATCTGAATGTCGCGCAATGGCAGAGTTTTCGAGAGGTTCGCAGAGTCGCAAAGGAATGCTCATGCGCTTATATACCAACGTTTGTTGCCTCTTCTTCTTTACCTCGATCACTCTCATTCATTACTGGCTTCTAATTGAAGCCCTGAAATCAAAATGGTATCAAATAAAGAGCCGGAAATTTGTTAGTTTGCCTTACTAGAATTTTCATGCGTAGCTAATAACCTTGTCATAACAGCTGTGGCGTCAGATCCAAATGACAGTCAATTGGCGACCAGTATTGGTGACGATAAAGAAGACAAATTAAACATTATTGAGGAAAATGTTCTTCAAGAACGGACAATTGGTCTTCTGGGAGCAGTGTCTCTTACCGTCAATAAAATGATTGGTGCTGGGTATGTTATGAGGTCAATTCTTCATTAAATCGATATTAATATTGCTCAGAATCTTCTCTACTCCAGCATCAATATTTAAGCTTACAGGGAGTGTCGGAATGGCACTGTTTGTTTGGGTAATCGGTGCAGTGATTGCATCTTGCGGAGTTTGCGTTCTTTTGGAATTCGGCGGAGGCATCCCTAGATCTGGTGGACTCAAAAATTATCTGGAAAGATCTTACAGACCTAAGTTGATGCAAACTTGTATTTATATTTTTTATTGCGTTTTTCTCCGTAAGTACCCAAATAGATGCGTTTTGATTCAGAAGCTAACATGAAATAGAGGTCTCTGCGAGTAATGCCATCACATTCTCCTCCTACATCATTGTAGCCGCTGGAATTAAATCTACAGAGGCTAGATCAAAAGGTATAGCTTTGGCTGGTGCCGCTTTTTCTGTGGGTATACATACGATTGCCCCTCGTGCAGGAAGAGCGCTACAAGATGTTTTAAGTATTGTTAAGCTCTTTACTCTGGCTTTTATTGTTTGCACTGGGTTTGCTGCTCTGGGTGGTCATTTGAGAGTACCGAATCCTCATAATTTCAAGCACGCTTTTGAGGGAACCACAGACAATGGGTACAATCTTGGAACTGCTATATTGAACGTTCTTTTTTCTTTCGGCGGGTACGATAATGTTGGTGCAGTAAGTGCGAAAATTGACAATTCAGACCACAAAGTTACTAACTGCCTATTTAAGGTCCTCTCTGAGGTGAAAAATCCAGTGAAGACACTGAAACGCTCCCTGCCAATTAGCATGGGAATAATTTCGGTACTTTACCTACTCGCAAACGTGGCATACGTGCGTATATACTTGGCACCTAAGGAAACAAAATAGCTAATATCAGCCTCCAGTTTTCTGCCGTTTCTAAAGACGAATTTAAAACCTCAACCGTCACTGTCGCCGCAGTGCTTTTCAAGAATGTGTTTGGAGATTCTGCTGGAACAAAAGCTCTTCCAGCCCTTGTTGCTCTTTCTGCTTTGGGTCATCTGCTTGGTGTTGCATTTACTGTTCGTAAGTAGCCTTTTCTGGTTTTCATTAAATCGAGTAATATCATATGTGTTTAGTCTCTATCTCAGCGACATCCAGAACTAACATATTAATAGCACGGCTTATCCAGGAACTTGCCAAAGATGGGGTTCTTCCATTCTCTAACCTTCTCATGGAGAACAGACCTTTCCGAACACCTGTAACAGCATTAATCCTACACTTGGGTGTGACTATCCTATTTATTTATGCACCACCTGCCGGAGATGCTTTCAATTTTGTGGTCAGCCTAAGCAGTTATCCAGGCTCGGTGATACATCTCGCTATCACCATTGGTCTGATTAAACTGCGATTCAATAAGAAGGAGAACTGGCGCTCGCCATTCAAGGCTCCTTGGTTTGTGATCGTGCTATTTCTTCTTGCCAATGCCGTAAGTTCTCCATCGTTCATAAAAGAAAGATTAGGCTAACGTGACCGTCGATAGTTCCTTGTGGTAATGCCATTTGTTCGCCCCCCAAATGGAAAAGGAAATACTTCATTACCTTACTGGCTCTCGTCTGTTGTTCCTCTCGGTATACTATCCCTAGGTATTATCTACTATCTTGCCAGATTTGTAGCTTCTCCAAAAATCTTCGGATATACGCTTGTAACAAGACAGGAAGAACTTAGTGATGGATCAACGGTTTCGAGATATAGGCGTGTAAAAGCAAAATAGTAATGCGCTGATAGTAGTTCACAAGTGGAGATGCTAGAAAATAGAAATTCCACTACTGATAGGGCTTGATTAATTAATCAATTGTATAGTTTCTTTTAGTGCTCGTCGTTTCACAGTACAGATAATGAAAACTTCTGCGAATATTTCACTATTAACTTGAACTAGCAAATTCCAAACTAGCATTGATATTGCACATACTTAATACCACGAGTATTAAGTTGAAAACAAAGGCTAGGTGTTTTCAAGCAAAGGTATAATCTCAATGTTGTAAATGTCAACCTTGACTTCGATAATATGTTAGTTGTTATTTGTTGCAGAGATGGTATCCCTACTCGCTGAATCATTACAAATCTTCCGTCCGGACAAAGTAAGGCATTAGTCGCGAAAACTGGGGCAGGAGCAGAGGGTAAAGAGGCGAGAATAAAATCTTATATGGAAGTGAATATACAGTAATGACTGGGGGGCTTGTGAAGGTGCGATAAATTGACATGATTTATGAATTTTTGTTCATTCCAAGTTGCAAATATATGATACATTGTGTTATTACGAACAGCTTTTGACCACCTTTTACGTATGAAACCATCTGTCTTTAAGAAGCTCCTCTGCTGAAGGTCTGTCCCTAGGGTCTAACTTCATAATTTTACAGATGAACTCCCGATCGGATTTTGAGAGTTCCGGGTCTTCAGCTAATTTGAAGGGCTTTCGTGTGTTATTGTCGCTGATGTAATTATTAATTATTGTCAATGTCGCAAGTCTTTCATCATCCGCTATTTCCTGGTAGCCTGGGTAATAATCAGTAATTTACAATTGAATACGAGTCGAAAGGCGTTTATGTGATCATTAATGGCTAGCAATTAAACTTGGTAGAATGTTTATCCACTTACTTAAGGGGAAAGGTCCAAAGTGGCTGGCTTGTTTTATCAGAATATAAGCGGGGTAATTCTCATCATCGATTGTAACTTTATCAGGTTTGAACATGTGCCAATTCTTTCCCCATATCAAGCTTATAAGCTACAGTAATGGTTAGCAATAGTAAAATATGATTTCGGGATATCTGCTTACAGTGGCACCGAATGACCAAATATCGGTTGCAGTTCCCCATTTCAAATTTAGCATAGCTTCCGGGCTTCGAAAAATAGCAGCTCCAATGAGATGACCATCTTCTTTGGCCATATCTTTAGGGTTCGCTTTCAAATCCACCCGAAATGAATCCCCCAGGTCTCCAAGAACGGCCCTACTAAAACGTGAGCCGAATGCGGCATTATGCCCATAGTCAACCAAAATATTATCTGGCTTCACATCTTTTCGAGGTATTAGTCTCTATTTGTAGAATACTGAGAGTCGGATTGACAGCACTTACCAGTATGTACATAGCCATCTTTATGAAGAGCACTCAGCGCCTTAAGAACATTCCTTGCGATGAATTTGATATCAGAATGCTCCAACGTCTTTTTGTTTGATGCAGCAAGGAGGTTCTCGGTCAGATGCTCAAGGATAAGCGTGGATGGTTGTTCTATGACGTCGATTAAGTGCCGAAGGTAGGGAATGTGATCAAAACGTTCGAGAACTTCCTGTTCTTTATCCAATCTTGATTTTGGCCCCGTTTTGGCAATGACAGTCTTTTTTTTCTGGTTCCTGCATGGCAGTAGTTAGGGAATGATCACCACAGGAGCGAGGTTAAGTTGTCCACTCACAAAGCAGTCCAAATGACGCCCTTAAAAACATTTTCGGTCAAATTATAAGTTCCGGATTTGCCTTTGAGAATCTGGCCAGTTTTCAAAATTGGTGACATCTCTGGTGAAAACTCAGATAGGAGATAGTGTTATTGATTTTCGTTGATAGAAAAGGTTGTTAGTGACAGGAATTTGACAACACGAGGTCGTGCATGGAACGACGTTTTTATTAAGCGCCTTCACCACCCCTCACCGCCCGCGGGACCGAGCGCACCCACTCCCGAGCTGGTACAAGCGAAGTTCTGCCGTAGCCGCCAGGTCGCTGGAAATAGGTTCTCGGCTGAATCTACGTGCTCTTGTTAGACCCATTAGATCATTTAGGTATTTTTGCAAAATATCAAGTTATGGCATCTAACCTGTGCCAATAAAACTATTATTGGGGTGCAGCTTGCTGCGTTTACAGAATTCTATCGCAATTGTACAAATAAAGTCAGAGCGAAACCCACCTACTAGCCCACCAACGAAGCCATTAAGGTGAGAGAAAAGCACAACAGGCTGACTGTAAAATTAGAGCGTATCAAAGTGGGGAACCTGAGTTTCATCGATACAAGGATGCTCATATAATATATCCACTCAGGGTATTTGGATTGTTCAAAGCCATTGCGCAGAGTTGTTGGAAGTCTTAAAATAACACTACTGGCTGTGATAATCATTGAAAAGTTGGATCATGCCATAAAAACATGCCATGTTTTCCTGCAGGCGCTAATCGCTGATTCTTACCTCTGCTACAGATCGTGTTTCTGGTAGCTGAATCGACATTAAATTCCCATAAGATGCGCGAAGATTTCCAACAACTTTGCTCTTTAGCAGTTACCAACCCTTCCATTCTCATCCAACAATAGAATTTTATTTCTTCAATTGTTCTTGAATTCATATTGGGCGTTCTCCAAATATTTTTTATCTCAGTCTCCGATATGTCTTCCAACCGTGTCGTGCGTAGCATGAACCTCTCACAATTGACGAAAGGCGGGCAACAAGTCATTCTTGCGGTGGCTACCAAAACCGAGCTCTGGGAACGACCAGAGGAAGTTGCCAAGACTCATGCAGTTGGGTTTCAGAATTCTGTGGAGAAGGACGTTCGGCCATTGCCAGAAGGGACTGCTAAGTTAATAATGAGGTGAGGTGCTTGCCTCGGAGTTGAATTGCTGAATGCTCACAAGACTTCCAGAGAGGGCGATCACCAAAGCGAAGGTGACAAACGTGATCATTATACTGTCGTTTGTGTTGACGCACAAGGCAACTATATTGCGACTGAGCATGTTCCGGCAGAGAAGTAGGATGTGTTGCATTTTTGACTGCCTTCTGCAAGGCATAAGATGGATCATGACTTGTTTATTACATGTGTACTTGGAATGATATAAAATGGTTACATGTCAGGATGTGGGGGAAGCAGCCGTTTATGCTACCAAGTAGAGGTGTATGAGCTTTCTTTATCAGTTGATTAGTTATGATACTATATAAAGTGTTATCGCCTTCCCTTCTTGAATGTAATACATACACTAGATTTTCTCTAACAATGTTGAGGTTTAGTAGAAGTGCAATTTCAACGTATATTTTTATTTGATATAGAATAATAATTAGCATGATAATAGTTATCATAACTCGCGCTTCCTCCTAGTAGTGCATCTAAATTTTCACAAGTATAGGCTCTAATAGTTATTAAGCCAGACTTAGCGATAGATCGATAGCGTCAAGATATAGGCGTGTGAAGATTATAACTTAGATTCAGTATATAAATATTGTCAGAAATATAAAATAGTATGTTATACATTTGTGGGATTATTACCAGGCTTGTTTGTTGCTTTTAATACTATTTTCTTAGAAATAAACGCCGGAGTTCGCCCCCTACAATGTTAGTTGAGAGCGAATGCCTATAATACTTGGATGGAAATTTAAAGTATAAGAGTTAATACTTGCTATTTTGCTAAATGAGTCTTTCCGTCAACCGGTTATTTTCTTCGCGGATTTTGACCTTTGAACTCTGAAAAGCATATAAAAGCGCATAGGCAGCTATAAATACCTCGTCGCTTAGCTTTTAGACCCCAGGCGTCTGAATCAAGCACATCACATTCATTTATATGGCAAAAGTATAAAAGAAAAAAAGGGCAAAACATAAAACAGTAGGTATTCGCTGGTGGTCACCCACCCAACTACTAATCTACCGATCTGAGGCTTATGTATGGCAGAGCGGACGGGATGCCCAGTTCTCCGCAGTCTATGGTCGTATGTGGTAGTTTATGTCTCATAGTAGTTTATATCCTACTGAAAAGGCGGCTGCTCTGCAGTACTCGTGCACTAAGCATAGGCTGTGTTGGGCAGAAAGCCGGGCGGTTTACTAAATATTAGCTCTCGCACCAACGTACTTCATCTTCAGAGCCCTATTGTACCAATAGGCACTTGACATACAACCCACCACCAGCGATTGAAAATCCCCGCATACCATTTAGAATCTTGAATGCGGTAAAATCTTCCTAGAAAACTAGCCGCCAGGATGACTGTGATCTGTGAGTTAATACTGCTACTTCGCTTAACCACTCATTCTGGATTAACACCACCTTAGTTGAAGGGGCCGAATTTCAATGCGCGAAAACAAGCCCATACATACCCTATACTCTATACGTCGCCGATAGCTATCTGCTCCTTGTTCCACGGGAAGTTACTAAGATCCACGGAAAATTTCCTCTTGTGCCAGAGCCTCGTCAGCAGTACAGATTACAATTGTCGGACCGCTGGACAAACGAATACAGGAAGAAATGTGGCTCGGAGCCTAAGTTTCATTACAAAAATGTAGACTTTGGGCTGGAAGAGGATGAAGTTGTTGTCACCACTTTACTTGATGGCAGTAATCTTGTTCCGCATTGGGAATTTCGCAGTCTGTTCCAGGGAGAGAAAGGGCACCTTATGGATATATCTTCGGATGCTAAAGCTACTTTTGGAATGATGTGTTGGGATTTGATGAGGACAGCAGGGGCCCCGGATGCTTAAATTGGAATGGATCATCTAAGGGGCAAGAGATATCTGATATTGGGTGCCAAGAGCTGAGTTTTGAAGTAGATAGGAACGGGAATGAGAAATTGAGCCCACAAGAACTGCCGAGTGATTGATCGAGAACTTCGAGATTATGTATCAGATTTTGAAATCGAAGGATTTCATGTCAATAGTCTTAGATTTCAATGTTATTCCTGACAGGCTATCAAATCATCACCACGCACTCTACGGCGTCTAAAACCGTACAAAATAGCGCAGCTTTTCTTAGTCTGTGGTCATATGTAGCATAGCATCTTTTAATTGCACACAGGAAGAGATATTTATATCCATGCTATTAGATTCTACTGCTGTAGTTAGTATATTGCCCTAAATCCACAAAAGACATCCTAGAAATGTCTCCTGCCATAGGTCTCCAATACACAACGGTGTAAAGGTAGATAAAACTTTGCGTATAGATGCTACCTCACCGAGTCATATTATTTAGCTTATCTTTCACATACCCTAGGGGAACTTGAAAACGAGAAATGTTTGATTAAAACTATGGCCCGTAAAGAAAGAAGACGGCTAACAGAAATCCGGACTTCAAGAAAAGTGATTATCACAGATGAATAGAACACGTGTTGTCTCCGCTTCGCTCGCTACGAACGAGGATATTCGAAACCAATCATGAAGATTACTCATACTCGGCTTAGCCTCAAAGAATTTGGCTTTCGGGAGGACCAAGATAACTGCTTTTCAGTCCTCCTACATCAATAACAATTCTAGTAATCACAACACCGGGTTCCAAAGCCCAATAAACGAGTTCGTGGCTCCCAGCACTAATAAGAATAGTTTGCGTAGACTGCCATGTACTCTTGTTCACAGCATCAGTCCAACCCGAAGGACTGGTACCCAACACTGTTGTTGGCACTGGCTGCACAGTTTTAGCCTCGCCTCCATCAAGGGAAAATGCATATTTGAGAGGGCGAGTAGGATCAGAGTTGAGTGAGGAGCCCAGGTAGAAAGTCACCTTAGCGTCACTCTTCGTAGAGAAGGTATGGAACTTGTAGTTTAATTTGGGGCCAGTAGATATTGTTTGCGAGGCAGCCGTTACAGGCATAAGGAGCAGACCTGACAGAGTACGTCCGTAGTTGGGGATTTTGGCATATGCTACGTTGCCGTTTGCTGATTTTGACGTGTAGTGCTCAGCTTCGATAGAGACAACACCATTCGACTCAATAAAACCTTTGTAGTTACTCGGTGCGGTAAGTTTGTTTACGGGAAGAGTGAGCGTTGTTCCAGTGCCGCCAGCGCGTGATATTGCTAGACTCACGTTACTGAGACCAGTGGGAGCATTTTGCCAATTAACGCTTATGTTAACGCGTATATCAGATGTCCCAGGTGCGCTTAGAGTGCCTGATGAGGGTGAGACAGATACGTAAGAGACATTAGGAGTGACCTTCCAATCAAAGGTTCCATTGGCACGGGTGTATATTTCCAAGTAGCGTAAATCTGAAGGAGCCATATAAGGATTTACTGGTATGAGAGGGAGTGCTGAGTCCCCGGGTACTGATCTAGTACTGCCCTGAACAGAAACGCCCATGATACCACTCTGTGGAACACCGCTGTTAGAAACGTATGTGACGCTTGGCATAATATTTTCTGGTGGGTCACTCCTGGAAAAATGGAATTAGCAAATGTCTTTCTACGGCAGAATTAGACAACGAACCAAGTGGTATACCCAATATGCTTCTGGTCCATCATATGATCCCATTTACCACCCTTTAGTCCGTGGTAGCGAGCAGTGATCGAAGCATCGGCAGAAAATGCGGAAACAACACCAGCAGCCATAACATTAGTACTGGTCCGTTTCTGACCAGCATATAAAGTATTAAGAGCTGTTTTGATATAAATCTCCTGTACTGTCTTTCCCGCCAAAATTGGATGGAGGACAGTCTCGAAGAATGGAGTCCGAGTGGCTGCGTCCAAAGAGTTGTACAAACTTTGGGCAGTGTTCAGCAAATCTGCCCACTCATTAAGTACCCTTTCTGCTTCATCATAATTCACAGTACTTAGTACGAACGGGGTGGTGCTCAGTTGTTCATATTTTCGTCGCACAATCAATTTGCCATACGTCGCTACTACTGAAGCCGTAGACTCTGCGATTCTTGTGCCAAACTCTCGAGTTGCCCAAGCTTTCAACCAAGCATCCGTACTGTCTGGGCTCGAGTGTTTATTTATATCGTAGGCCATATCAAAAAAGTGATTCACAGGTATTTCCTAAAACTTGAGTTAGGTCTTCGTTTGTGGGTCTTGAAAAGAGTTCGTAAACTAACCAGCCCTTTCAAGTCGCCGACATTGACTATCCAGATCTCCTTTGCTTGTCTCTCATAGGATAAGTACATTTGCTCCCAGGTTTTAGTTAGTTGTATTGTGTTGATCCATTTGTAGTTGCGCGGTGAACCGACGTAATCGAAGTGGTAGTAAACACCTGCTCCGCCACTTCGGCTGGTCTCATTATTCAGTGGAAGCCGTAGTAGATTTCCAACATTGTCGTCAGTCCAAAGCAGTGTCACATCATCAGGAACATTCAAGCCTGCCTGGTAGTAACTTCCGACTTCCTGCCCACCATATTAGTCTTCAATAATCAAGGCAAGTAGCAAGGAAGCAAACCTTATACAAGCACCAGGTTTTGGGGATATCCTCAATATCCGTGGCATTAATTGTGCTTTGCAGCACAGATTTTTGAAAGTTGATTATCTCTTCAAGTTTAGCAGCATCAAGAGTCGGTGATGCTTCATCATTGTGACCCCTCATGCCCAAAGTCCACAAAGTCTCCCAATCCTTTGCGCGTGTTGCACCATCTTCCATGAATTCTTTGACGTTGGCATTGTTGTTAACCCAGTCCCACTCACCTTCCAGAAGATTGGGCCTGCTTTGCTCCTTTGTCGCTCTGGCCATAGGCTCCGTGTGGCTGGTTCCCATGACGATACCATAGATGTCGGCTAGAGGTCCATTCTTCACATCATCTATGTAGAACATGTTGTTCCACATAGCAGGCCAGAGATAATTTGCTCGGAGGCGCAATAAAAGTTCGAACAATTTAGTATGGAACTGGACATTGTACGCTGCAGCCCCATCTGAAGTTGTGCCATAGTTCTTTTGGACCCATCCGGAAAGTGCTGGAGACTCATCATTCAGAAAAATGCCACGGTATTTAACGGACGGCGGTCCTTGGACTTTCACCTCGTCTTTGTAACAAACATGAGTTCTTGCCACAGCAGGAACATCTGCCCACCAGTACCATGGAGAGACTCCGATCTGTTCCGAAATGTCGTAAAGTCCATAAATCGTCCCTCGCTTATCGCTTCCCGCGATCACTACAGCACGCGACACTTGTGGAGTAGGATCTGAGACTACGAGAGTAGTAAAAGACTCCCACTTTCCTTTAATACCGGATACGTCTATCTTTTTTGCTGAGATCAGACCATCAATGAGACTGGACTTCCCGATTGTGCCAACAATAATAATGGCTTCAGTCGGTATTTCTTGAGTACTGTTAGTCAGGATAACAGTACCATTGTTCTTGGTAACCACTCCGAAATCTTTGGCTAGATCGCTAGCCGTACGAATAACTCCTGGCCAGTCTTTGTCATCGAGACGAAGTGTGGGGCTGATGTTTTGGCCTCCAAGCTGGTAACAATCCTCGCTGGGTGTGAAACGAATGTTGGTCTGTTGGAGTAGGGCAGTAACTGACGCTATCGAACATAGGCCGTAGATAATTTGTTTAAGGACCTTCATCGCAATAAAATCTTTCCGAATCTTCGAAGAGAATGAAAATATTTGGTTATGGCTGTCCAAATGATATCAGCCTAGGAAGGGTTTTGATATATATAGGCATCATCTAGAGACACAGGTCACATGGGACAGGTATCATCAACAGCTATAGATTGCTGAACCATTCAGCTCAAAATATGGCACGGATAATTCGAACTCATACATCCACCGGTTAAATACAGCAGTGGCATTGAAAATTAAGACAGTCAAATTTATGCCGGTGAGGTCTTTTGCTCTCTTGCATACTTCACATGTTTAAACCTATGTTTAAATCTAGCACAACATTACCCTAGTCTCTTTTGGGTTTTATATCATCTATCACAAAAGCCATGTCTACAGCAAAACATAATATATAAAAACGTTTTACCACGTTAATAGCGGAGTTTTAAGAGCAAACGACGTTCTCTCAAAACACCCTATGAAGTTTTTTTCTTAAGACTATATGCTCCTACATTTGTTCAAGCTCTAAAACCCTTAATATGACAGTATCTTTGGTAGGTTCAATATCATGTTTAGTCATCTTAAAGAACTTCTACGAACGAAATAGTTTAATAAACGTATGCTATTCATTAATACCCTTTTATTTCAACGATATTAAATCAAAACTAAATATATTCAATTATTCTATTAATATTAGATCGAATTTCTTATGAACAAAAACTTTACCTACCCCGTCTTTGCTAGCGCTGGCGGCCAAAGGGATACATACTACTATTGAAATAGCCTGTTGATATCAGGGTGTAGAGATCGTCGCCGCAAATTAAAAATGCTGCACCTGCATTGCCCTTAATCTTTTCAATCCCCGCACTAGAAACGTGGGGGGTAGATCAGCGCATGCAGAAGACAAGTGCTTCGGCACGTTCCGATTCAAATATCGGCCGTCACTTACCGCACGAGGCAGCTCAAATGACACCCGCGGAATCTTACAGGTGGGAAACCGAAATAGAGCAGTCATCTAAATAGCCTAAATTAATACTGTTCTCACGGCTCATCTTAGCCCCGCACGCCCAGCTATAGACCGCCGTCACACGCCGTTTACACATGAAGTGAGAATAAGCGAGTAACTTCATCTACAGGGGTGCGGTTATTCTTCCATTTGCTTATTCTTGGATAGTTCTTTTATTCGTCACCAGATCAGTCTGCACCTGCTGCGGTAATGGGAAGATTTGTTAGTCTGCCTCTACACTCTCAAAATATTTACTACTCATCGTTCTTGATCACAATTTCAATTTGAAGAGAAACAGTGGGAGAGTTGATTTATGCAATTCGGCCTTTTACATAGCTACTCTCCACAATGGATTAAATACAAAATAGTTTTTGGAATTCAAAGTGCCGCAGTATAGCATGTGTTCTTCAAGACTTCAATTGCCAGCGGTAACATCACCATAACCACCAGCGCCGGAACTAAATACACCCAGCGGCCAAGACTGTGCTATTGCTGTATATCCAGCTACATTTGGATGCAAACCATCGCCAGAATCGTACAAAGGGTTGAGCTGGGTGAGGTTGTTAGCATCTCGGAGGATTTTGTCAAAGTCAATGATTGCGTCGAACGTGCCATTCGTCCGTAGCCAGTTGTTGACCCTTTGCCTCGTTGCCTCACGGCTCGGATCTCCATACATTTTGCTTGAGCCGAAAGGTGTGATTGTAGATGCAAATATTGGAGTATGCGAGGTATGTGCCCGTATGACAAGCTGCTTGTAGGCGGTAATTAATTGGTCGCCAATGATAGATTGACTAGTTGTATTAGTTGCAGCTTTGCCGATATCATTGACACCTGCCGCAACCATAGCATATTTTACCCCAGACTGAGATAATACGTCTCGATCAAATCGATTTAAGACACTAGGGCCAGTGTTGTCGTTGAGTATTCGATTCCCGCCAATCCCTTGATTGATGACTGCAATGTTTGAAGTTGAAGATGAGTTTTGCATAACTCGGAAGAGAAGGTTTGGCCAGCTTTGTTTTGTTGCAGTTAGTTAACAACCACTAGGTAAATCAAGCTATGAGGAAATACCGGTTGTTTTTGTCTGTGGCACTTCCACTTCCATCCGTAATACTATCTCCGATAACAACGAATGCAGAGGCCGGTGGGGGATAAAATGCTTCAACGGTGTTAATAATATACCTGCGATATGTTACAAATATGTCAAAGAAGTTTTGATATCGAATATTCTTACCAGCGGCTCACACTGATTGTCGAGGAGTCGTTCAAACTTCCAGACGCGACGTGGTTGCCTAACGAAAGCCAAGAAGTTGTATGACTCGCGAGATGAGAGGTAAATGTGCTGGTCTGTTGGCCTTTCTCTGTGTATATTGAAATCGTAATTGGGGTTTGTGATTTCACTGATAACGAGATTGGATCCGATATGAGTAGAGCACCGACTGGAACTGTGCAAGACGCAGTACCGTTGAATGTAACGTTTGTTAGACTTGACCTTTCGATGACAGATGAACCTGTGATGCCATTGTACGAAAGTGCCACTGTCACCGCAGTTATATCAAGGTTTGTATTCCCAAAAATATTTGCTAAGCGGATACGAATTTGGTTTGCACCTAGAGACAAATATACTGTTTGACGAATTGTCGCATTGACAAGAATACCACCCGTGCTCTAGAATAATTGAGTAGATGATTTCATACTGATATTAAGCGGTTCTTACGAAAGGAGCAGGTGGAAGGCTTGTTCCAGTAACAGGTTGAGGAGCAGCAGCCCAGGTATCTACCCAATGACTATATTGATTAGCACCGCGGCTTTCGTTTCCCTGAACACAGTTTTCGATGAAAGCAAGAAAAATCAGAGCTGAAAGTAATGTTCTCTTCATAAGAGGGACCATCATGAGTAGTTGGCAGTTGATGTTATCGTCTTGCACTTCAGACTCAATGGACTGCAATGCCGAGCCTACTTATCAAATAAGAATATGACATTGTTCATAGTTCTGTAAACAAAAATAAATATCATACACAACATCCATTAGTCCGTAGCCTTTCAGGAAGACAAATCCAAAACCATAGGTGCATGTTCATCTTGTGGCCTGAAAGGGCCAAAGGCTCGGGTCTGAGGATGCGTTGGAAATGATTCCTCGAATGAAAATGAAATAAAAAATATCTATCATAAACAGGGAATAAACAAAAACGAGCTATTTAGCCTATTTGCAAGCAAACCAAGTCAAACCTGTGGATCGGTCTTTAAATAATGCCCAAGATTCTGTTTTCCTCGCTTAGAGGTTTCTGGAACTCCTACGCGACGTTTTCTTTTTGGCAACTTTACTGGCCGTCAAAGACCGAAACCAACGCTAATGCAATAATTTCTTAGCATACGTGCGTTCATCCCGTCGTGTACAACGCCACAGAAACTGCAATCATACTCTTTAAACCAATATTGTGACAACCGACTCGGTTTAAACAGCATCTACTGCGTATGCGTGTTGAAATTGGAGATACAACGGGGTGTAATAGAAGATGGCGATATTAAACCCGTCTCTCTATAACTGGTGGAATTATTTATGAGAATATGGTAGTACTGACAAGAGGTGAGGGTTATAATCAACCAAAGACTAGGGCCTCCATAAGAATTGGTCGACAAAACACTATCTTGAAAAGGATATTGAGATGTATTGAGGAAATATATGGTTCTTTTACCAAAGAAGTAAAACAGACATGTTTGCTCAATTTATTTTGACCCATTAAAATATCACCCTTCGAAAATTTATCGATTACTTTCGCGACCACCACCTTTTCTTCAAGGGTTTCTTCTCCTCGGATTGAATAATGCAAAACCTAGACTTCAAAAAATCCTCAACAAGAGCATGTTTCTTGACATTCGCAATTTTCTCTGGCGTCCCTATCTTGCCTTTTCCCACTGACAAATTTGCACCATGTTCAACCAACAACCTTGGGATCCCTAATTCATTCCGTCTATCCGCAGCCCAGTGCAAAGCCGTATAGCCAACATCACACACTGCATTCACATCTGCCCCACTTTGCAACAGAAATTCCACAATGCGATGGTGTCCTTGAATGACTGCACCGATCAAAGGCGTTATTCCATATGGGCCTTTGGCTTCGAGGTTGGCGCCGTGCGAAACGAGAAATTTCACCGTATCGAGTTCTCCCGTAATGCTAGTTAGAAGAAGAACTGTGTAGTTGAGTTTATCGCAAACATTGATATCCGCTCCTTGTTTATAGAGTAACTCGACAGTCTCGATGCTGCCTATGCATGATGCCTGGCAGAATGCGGTTTTGCCGGCCTTGTTCGGAATGTCTACTTCTGCGCCTCGGCTGATGAGGTATTCGACGATTTCCTTGTTTCCTCTCCATGCTGCTAGCAAGATTGCAGTACTACCTACCGCATTTTGAAGGTTGATATCAGCTCCGCTAGCAAGAAGTTTTTCCACGGCTACTGTTGAGGGGCAGTATAATGCTGCAGAATGAAGAGGGGCTCTTCCGATCGAACATTGTTCATTGACGAGAGCTCCTTCGTCAAGAAGGAACTGTATGGTTGCTAGGTCGCCCTTGGAGACAGCAGAATGCAGAGGAGTGCACAAGTGCTTTTTCTTGGCGCCGTTTTGAACCAGTAGCTCAACAATTTCAGTGTCTCCTCGCTCAGACGCAACGTGTAGTGCTGTGGATCCAATTTGAGACTGGCTATTAACATCTGCGCCATTGTCAATAAGTAATTTGACACACTCTACGAACCCTTTGTCTGCCGCAGATTGGATTGCACTCCAACCAAACTTGTCTTGGTGGTCTAGATTCGCATCGGCATGGATAAGTAATTCTAGTCTACGCGTTTGACCCTCTTGTGCAGCCTTGATCAGAGCTTCGTCTCGATCTTTTTGTGGTAGGTTACGAAGGTACGAGTTTCCTCGTTGTGATGCAGGATCTGAAGAGGCATTTAGTACGGTCCCTTGGTCTCATTTTAACGATCAAAAATACACTTACTAATGTGATTATGCGGTGGATTTAAGAAGGATTTATTGTCTGCGCCAGCTGCTCGCTCTTCCATCTTAGACATGATAGGATAGTCGTGGATTGTTTCGCTCATTGTGCTTTGTGCGCAATCTGCGAAAGCAGCTTCGGACTTGAAATCTTCTTGGTTCAATGCCATATTGTGTCTTTTGTAGTAAGGCTTAAAAGGTCTCTGGTGCAAACTCAGAAATTTTCAGGGTATTTTCAGGAAACCATGCCTCTAAATTCAAGTTAGAAGTCCATGAGGTTGATCAATGTGACATTGTCGCGGCGTGCGGTAAGCGCCTAAAATGTGATCAAAGCAAGTGAAGCTATTGCCAGTCGCAATCTATAATTTTGAATCGAGCGCACGACAAAGATAATGAGTAGCAGAATTTGCTTTTGCATTTGGTACCGCAAGAATGTAGAAACGATTCTTGATTCTTGATTCTGACTTTAACAATCTTGATCTGGGGAATGAGAAGCTACGTCATCATATATCGGCTATTAACTAGGTGATATCGTCAGGCAGATGTAAGTAAGCCTATTAAACAGCCCATGTAAGGCTCCTGCTAGATTGTACTGTTTAGCTACACTTGTTCCAGCTGACCACCTGTCATGCATACGCCTTAAGCAGGGGTTGGGTGATTAGGCGAGGCAAACCGCTCAGCTTACTATCTAGTGTGATTTTGCATGCAGAAAATCTTCCCCATCCAATCAAAAATATCACTAACATAGATTACTTGTTATGTTAAGTCCTCAGCTTGTGAAATGGTCAAAGAGGTAGTGCTGGTTAAGTTCGAGGACTAAGCAATTATTCCCTACTGGCACATTGTAACCTGGTTATCGAGGACACTTCATTATATTCTGTTGAAATGGATTTTCTAACGCCTTGCATAAATATTATAGTCTCCCCTTATGCAGAAGTCTACAAAGGTTATTTGTAGGGATAAGAAAGCCCGCCTATTGGTGAACTGGGAACAAGAGTTAACATACATATTGCTTGCAACAACCAACACCTTACTAGTCTACAACTAATGGAATGCTTTTGATAGAGCTTCTGTAGCATCGTTTACCAGTTTCCTACCAATGAATAGTACGCTATGGCATGTTAGTAGATATAATTTCATTCACATATTTATAACTCACCCTGGCTGAATTAGCCTATAACCTCATAAATATAGGGATACAAAACATACCATCAAGAATCAACAAGGAGTGCGTCGAGCCTGAGTAAATAGTGAAGGTCGTATCTATCCCAGCCTCCTTTAACTTCTCACTATATAATCTTGCTTCTTCGCACAAGATATCCAGTTCCGAGGCTGCAATCCAACTCTTTGGGGATTTTTCTAGAATCTCCCTAGGAGAAAAATTCGGCGATACATCCCATTTTGTCCTATCATCTTTATTTGGGAGATACATGTTTCGATACCAGGTCATTCGCGCCGGAGTAAGCCAAGGTGCATTAGCATTGGATGCCCATACTGTTGAAACAGTGGCCGTGTTATCGATTACTGGCAAAAGAAGCAGTTGAAAGATAGGAGACTGAAGCGCAAGGAAAGCTGTTTTCAGTGAAACAATTGCTGCCAGACCACCACCACTGCAACTTTTATCAGTCATTGTTTGTTCACGATTAGGAATAACTTACGCGGATAGACCACCAAGCGCAATCTTGGAAATATCAATATCAAGCTCTTTCTGTCCGGCCATCGAAGTAATCCACTTATAGCCATCAACGCAGTCATTAATTGCGGCAGGGTATGGATGTTCAGGTGCATGTCGGTAATTAACAGATACCACAACGCACTTTACATTTGCACATAGCCGAGTCAAGAAACTATTCTCGCTGCTCAACCCACCCATCGTCCAACCTCCACCGTGAAACCATACCAAGGCCGGCCACCCATTACCAGGCTTTTCTCCAGCCGGAGTAAATATTCGTATTTGTTCGTTACCACCATAATCAAAATCCCTGATCCCACCCACATCAAGAAGTGCGGAAGTTGCAGTTGCGAATGGGGATGGATCTGATCTACATACCGGATCCCATGGGACACTTTCGGAGGACGGAACGTATTGGAGGTATTCTTCGTGGAATGCAACGTATTCGGGGTCGAGACGAGAGCGAATAGAGGGATGAATCGGCTGAAATACTTCTTTTGGTGATTTTTCACTCATCTTGTATGATTTCAATGACTCTGTTTTTTTTTCATGTGAAATAATACCAAGGATTGGGAAATCGTTGTTGTCGATAGACTTATCTTCCACCAACTTTTTTGCCGGCGGCAAACTGGACCCACTACCCCACCATTGTGGCCGGCAAATGAACCGCAACTGATTTCGTATCTCTAATGAAAGAACAGCTTCATCCCTTTGCTAGCTTTTATCTATCCTCCAAAAATCGAAAGAAAAGAACATTTATTAAAAAACTTACTCTGAACTTTAGAATCTGCAAATCGTCGCCATTCTACAAATCTCACACGCCCTTGGAATCTCCCATGCCACTAAGTACCATCATTAACCTGCTACATAATTTCAAAATTAAGCTACCATGTCTACTTGATCATCTCGAACGAAGTGTCATCATGTAGCTACATGACTCCAGGATGGATGCAGCAGCCGTTACCCACCGCCAGGCGGCTATATATAGCCTCTCGTAGAGAATATCCCAATCGATCCACGGCATTTTAGTAAAAAAATAAGCCAGAGTCGAGGTCCAACTGGCAGCATGCCAATACAAAATCAATGGTAAAATTAAAACAATGGGAAAGTTACAGGCATATTAGCTGCGCAAAGATTTGATGAATTCATGATCGAGGCAGTGACATATTTATGACATGAAAATCTACTTTGATGCACTTCTCTTATACCTCGTCTATATTAATTCGGATATGGCTCACTCAACCAGCATAAAAGCTACTGACGTATATTTTATAAAAAAGGAAGGCGATACCGCGGAAAGAATACTTGGGTCATTTTTAGGAAGTCGACGTTGGCCTAAGTCTACACATTCTTTTGTGGTGATGCTCCTTTAATGGTCTTGATTCAACATCCATGGTCGACCAAAGAATAAAATGTGGAATCTAACTCTTCTTGTCAAAGGTGTATCCAGCATGTGTCGACATAAGAGAGAAGGCAAGATGGACTTGGATATAACTTTGAATCCAAAGTGCCGTGCTGCTACTAGATTATTAGTAGCATACGAGATAAATATACATGTTGGCACTAATAAGCAGTATAATCTAACGATTTTGGAATACCAGGGTTTCAACAAGACCGATGGCAAGAATTTGAACTTTGCAGAAAAGTTATGATAATTGGCGACGAGGAACGATACTTTCACCAAAATGTGAAGCCAAGTAGACCATGAGTTTTTTTACAAGTATTATAGAAGATATAAATAAAAGGCTATAAAACTGATGCGACGCTATGTGGAAAATGATACTTGACATATGTATTTTGGCAAGCTTAGGTGATGTAGCTGAACTTGGGCATGAACAAGCATGGTATCTTCCCTGGTTAGAGCAAGAGAGAGTCAGTCGAAGATTGAAAGTAGGACTCCTCTCAACAAGGTACATCATTTTCTTACCACGATTTACCTAGCCATGTTCTCATTATGGTAATCATCATTTAAATGACAAGTACTCAGTGTCGGCCTACCCTCTTGATAACTAGCAAACTGTGTCGCCTATATTCAGGTATTATAACTTGGTATTCTTTGAACGACATTAACCTTGTGAAATGCCCGCTATTATTTCCATCATCTAGATTTGATCGAGTGTGGCTCCAACTACGCAGAACATTGGAAACGAATGATTCACTAAAATCAAGTCCCTGGTTCCTTATTATTAGTGTAATGACCTTAATATTGATATAATAACAGTACTCCGATATATCGCAGTTTATAAGCTTTACTTCCGAACTCATTTCAAAAATCAACGAGATAGATATAAGTAGGTTAGCAAAGAGATGTGTATACTCGCGGAACCTACTGAAAGGGATACTTTAAAATGAGTCTCAGTCCTCCAGATTCTTTCCGCATTAGAGAACTCGACGCATCTATCTAGTAGCTCGAATAAGTTCTTCAAAGTGGACTGCTCCCTTTAATACTCCACTATAGCGGAGATACAAACATAGCGATCTTCAGAGGGTCAGGTGTCCCAAACTATGCCCGTCTAAATAAATTTCGTACTTTCATCATTCTACATATCACCAGAAGGATAGAATCGTCGTACGAGAAGTATTCTCTTCAGGTTTTGGATTTTTCCAGTGATACAAATGCTGATGTGCGTATTATAATAGGACGCCTTAAGCTAGGTGATTGAGCTGTTCCCTTCTCACTTTCTTTCAAGCTTCAGCAAATAATCACAATCAGATGAACTATCATCTTCTCCCCAGAGTTCTAGGCAGACTTTCTCGTCGCGGGGAGAGTTCTCCTGTCCAAGATGGAGTACCACTCGCCCCTTTCAGAAAATTCAACTCCATTATAAATGGTATCTGAATTTTAGAAGCTGCTTTAAGAAATAGTACGAAAATCCGACATCTTGGCCTTCAATTACAAGTACAGAGATCCGAAAGCGAAGACTGCAAGACGACCAAGCCGATCAGCTGAGCTATGAAAGGCTTGGTTCATGAAGTGGCACGCCATGTCTTGAAAAGCCATTGTTTCGCGACGTTGGCGCTACAAAAAGAGAAAGCAAATATCTCGGGTACTAGAAACAAGAAAGTGAATTTTGAACTCGCAGAGTCATAACAGGCGCACTTGAAGAGATTGTCATCCCCGAGGCTATATCTCCTCAGTTGACTAGGATCCACCTATAGAACGCTTAGATAATATCTGGCTCAGCTATTATTTCGACTTTGTTAGAGCTCCGGTCGTCACTCAACGCTTCTTTTAGTCCTACTACCATCTTGAACCAATCTGCACAGAGGATGACATAAAGAAATTAGAGAGTCGCCTATTACGAGGACGAGGAATCATAGTAGTTGGTGAAGGAGCATCAATCACACTATCTTAGCCCATGCCAGCTTACTCCGTAAAGCTAACCCGGGATCTAATACTCTGGGATTACGGTGGCTTTGAAGTTGCTAAGCAGTATTCCATTCGATCAGAGGACTGGAAATCCAAGACAAGTGGTCATTAGCAGACATGTAACCCTGGCCAGGAGAATAGGTTTTACTCTCTCTCTCTCTCTCTCTCACAGCAGAACCATCCATAACAAGAAAGCCATCCCTTACTCTGCGGCGCCACCCAAAGTCAAACAACAAAAAGTCTACCTCTGTACTACAAAAGGGGAGTAGAAGATAAAAGAAGCCAATTTCATTATAATTACATCCCAAGTTCCTCACCTTATCTGCGCTATTCATACATCCCACCTCATCTTTCATGGCGCTACTAAGTAGCAGCAGCAGAATCAAAACACGCGTAATCTGATCCAATACCAAGTACTTTTGCCAACACACTTTTAAGGTTAAGGGCAGAAGCGAAGCACACAGAGAGAGGAACGTCACTTCTTCACCTCTGCGCTCATCAACTTCTTCTCTCGACATACGATCATGACTCCCGAATATTAAGAAAAGGACGAATGAGAAAATGAAGATGGCTGAAGATTGATGAAGGTACGCTTTCGAGCGAGAAGATATCTTGGCGGTGAATTTTCTTCTTTGAAATAAGATATAAAAAAAGGCCAGCAACTCAGAATAAAGGAAAAGAGGAAGGAAAAGGAAAAGAGAAAGAATTTACTCGCTCACTCACGGATAAACACGTACGGATCGTTCCTTATAGCGGCAGCCTCACTACTCTGACACGGCTACAGATTGAGAGACGGCCCAGAAGCGCGAACTAAGAAGTGTAGCTACTTTGTGATACGCGTGAGCCGTTTCTTCGCAGCGGGTACAAGAATATCAACACTCCAGTCACCTGGTGAAGATTCGTTGATTTGCAAGAAGCCAAAAATAGAAAGAGGCAAAAGAAAGGAAAAAAAGACAGGAAGGCCAACGCATAAAAGTAAAAACAAGCACCACGACGAAAACCCCCAGCTTAGCCCGTATAACAATGACCAAGACCTAAATCTCACAACAAATAGCAATAACAAACCCGAAGCTTTCCTGGAGTTGTGTAGAGGAGAAGGAGAGAGCAAAGAAAACGAGGGATTCTCAGAAGAGGAAAAATAAAAGGCCTACTGGAAGCTACAGCACGACGTAGATAGATCTTCGCTCCTTTCCTGTCTTCCTTCCTTCCTTCTCTCATCGAGCTCGCACGTGCGTACGCACAAATCTCAAAAGGGTTTCCTGAAAAGGAGGGAAGCACCCTCTCAACCTCCCTTCATCTCCCAACCCCTGACATCTAACACCTTGGGTCCTTGTCTCCGTACTTCCACAGTAAAACAACTAGGAGACGAAAAGAAGAAGAAGAAACACACTCTCTGAACTCGAGCCATCTAAACGACATAATGTAGCCTCCCCCTCAGAAAAAGAAGAAGAAATAAACAAAAAGTAGATGCAACTCCCTCCCTAAAGCCAGGTGCCAAACGAAGAGAGACCAAAGAAACAAGAACAAACCCACACGTTTTGACACGACACGACAAAGCAAAGCCAAAAGAGAAAAGAAGAAAAAAAACGAACGAACAGTCGATCGACCGATCTGCTGTAACGCGCAAGGGACGGGAGGGAGGTAAAAAGGTCCAAAGGTAAAAAAGGCAAAAGCAAAGAAGAAGAAAGGTAGACGAGCGGGCGAGGACCAAGCTACAAACTTACAAAGACCGAAGTACGGAAAACTCTAAGAGTTCGGGAGCCGGTCATGCGAGAGTCTATCTGTATACCGTAATTCCGGTGGCGCTGGGAGATTAGTGACTGATTGTGCGCTGGACGGAATAGTAAAGTAAAGTAAGGTTAAAGTGTGTTGAAGGGTCCAAGTCTCTAAGAGAAGAAGGAAGAAAGAAGGAAAGAAAAGGCTGGTTGGTTGACAAGTCACTCTTCCGACCGACGTAAATTACAGCACAGCACAAAATACGAGGAACCTTCTTGATATCAAAGTCTAAGTCTAATCCTTTCTCTCCGGGTGGTTAAGATACCCATCTCGTAAAGACAAAAACAAAAATAAAATAGTCGACTTGGTGTTTTCGAGACTCGGTGCGTCGATCCAAAAGGCAGCAGCATGGCATGCCAAGTCAGTATATCTCTTTTCCCCTCTCTCTCCTCTGCATCGAGTCTTGCGTATCGAGCGACTTCTCAAGCAAAGCCGATCGCCGATTGAGTTTTTCGGTAGTTGGCTGGTGCGCCGCGGGAGGGCCGTGGCCTTGGTCGTATCGAGATTCGAGAGACGACGACAAGAGGACGAGAGTTTGCCTGCTGTCAGTGGGCGAAACGGGAGAAGAAGGTTGTTTTTGTTGCTGGGTTCGGACTTTTTGTTAAAAGTAAGAAGAAGGAAAGAAAGAAAGGTTCGTCTTCTGTTTCAATGGCTTTTGGCCTTGGACTTGGGCTTGGCGGGGTTAAAATTGGGATACTCTGACTGTGTATACTTGTACATGACTGACTCGATTCAAGATACTGCACGGTACTGATGATGAGAATGTGTGTTGAGCACGGGAATATCCGTAGTCTGCTAGACACCAGCAGTTTTTTTCTTTGGATCTTAAAATGTTGTCGTTGTCAAGAGCTTCAACTTTCCATCTGTCGCCTCGCTCGCTGGTGGTTGGTCAGGTGATTTACCATTGATTGCACCAACGTGGTAAGCAACCACTCAGATCACAGCCAGATTCAAGATCGAGATCGAGATGGGGATGGGAATGTCTTTTCTGCATCACCACAAAAGGCAAAATTCCATGGCGGGTGACCACAATGCCATGAGACCTTGCATTGACGGCGACGAAGTTTCCACATGGAAGCCCGTCGAATATATGCGGAACGCGAGCATGACGACTTGACGTTTGACAATCTGTACTGGAGGTTATGCCTCGCAAGCAGCTGACGCTTCACCAACTGATCGGTGGCTGGGCTAGAGGGAGATCCTGACGCCTACCGTAGCTCTACGCCGCCTACAACCACACCCTCTCGCTCTCGCTACCGCTCAACTGGTGCCGGCCGTTTGTTCAACAGCAGACTTGTGCGGGAGGGAGCTTCAGATGATGGTCCGAGGACAGACAATGGCTTTATGCTGAACCGTGAGGGCTGGCAGGAGAAACGAACTTGGTCGGGTCCGTGAAGAACCATACCGAGTTATGCTATTATGAAGAGGGAGAGAGTGATTCTTTTTTTGCAGATGCACATCGCACTTCCGTAACACTGGCTTCTCGTGATGACTCCTCACGATGATTGGCAAAGATGGTTAGGACGGCAACAGCATACCTCGGGGTCCTCGGAAACGCTTGCGGATTGTTGTTTCGCAAACGGACTTCGGCTTTGCTGCTTCGGTGTTGCATGTGCATGTATGTGTGTGTGTGTGTGTGTGTGTGCAATAGGTAAGGCCCTCTTCAGCGGTTGTTGCCTACAGTGTACATACAGTACAATGCAGTGCAGCAGAGCCGATGCACCCACTGGACTCTGCCGGTTTATCCAGTGTTTGGGCAGAACTCTGTTAATAGCCATGGTAACCGTATATCGTACGTGCCAATGCATGCATGTTACTGTGGTTACTGTACTTGAGTGTAGGTAATTTATCTGATGGCCTGACGAGACTGGGAGTCAAGAGTTTTTCGATAGCGGGGTCAAGTCTTCAAGAGGCTTGGGACATGTTGGGCTCTTGGAAGGTAGAAGAAGGTGGTGGGTGGTGGATGATGAGGCCTAAAGACTGTATCCACTCCCTCCACAGTGCAGAGCAGAGCAGAAAACCATCAGCTGGACGCGGTGCCGAGACGACCGGAATCAGATGTTTGGGTTGGCGAGGTTGGCGTGGTTTAGGCATCTCGCTCAGTAGTCGTGTAAGACTGTAAGTGTCTTGTTCGGGTCTTGTTGCTGTAACTCGCAACTTTGCAGCCGATGGACCCGTCTTGACGCTGCACAACCCTGTAGGAAGTCGCCAGCCATCGCCGTGAAGAGAGAGCGATCTGAGTTGCGGGCAAGGGCTCACGGGTGCGCAAAAGCTTAGATGCATCGATCTTTGGGCACCAACCTATCACGGTGGTCTTGGGGTGCAGATAGAGCATAGCCATAAGGGGTACGCGGCTTTGGGTGTTGTGTGAGGGACGAAGTCAACTCAGCCATGCCGCCCAACCCAACCCATCTCATCTCTCATCTCTCATCTCTCGTCTCGCTGAAGATATAACAAGCCCGTGTCTCCCCCTCGCTTTACTATACACGTCTGGAGAAAAGGCTCCGGAACCCTATTACCGCTCTTCATCTTCACGTTCACCTCGCACTACAAGTACACTACACCTTTGCCACTTGGCGTCTCTCTACTAATACGCCCTTCCATCATCACCTCCCTCACCTCCATCATCTGCATTCCAGCTTCCCTTCTTTTCCCGGCGGTGTATCTGTCGCAGAGAATCTCGAACAGTCTACTCGTGACTCCACCGCTTGATCTCTCTTCTCCTCGCCTGTCACTCGTCCCCCCCTGTCCCTCGTCGCTTCCCATCTGGAAGGGATCAGCCGCGACGTGTCGTCGTAAGATCGGGATTTTCTGAGGAGATCGCAATCTCGATCGCTAAACTGGTCTCGAAGCTCAGAAACAGGAGAGAGGCTGCATGACTGGACCAAGACGGGTCAAATTCGCATCGCCTTGAATCTCCCACTTGCTTCCTTCCCTCCCTCCCGCCAACCCAACTACCTCATCCTGCAGCCACCACCTCCCGAGGGTCCTGTCAAGGTTTCACCAGCTTTGTATGGCAGTAAACTTTTCTCGTCGCGCAATCTAATTCCTGGCCTGCCCCTCCCTCGCTCAACTATAAACAACCAGTCCAATCTATCGGCTACCTGCAGATAAACTACATATATCCAGAGCAAGCCTCCGTGGACCCTGGATTTTTCCAACTCTATTCCGACTCGACTTGTTCACTCCCACTTCCTCCAGTACAGAACATCAATCATGTCTTCCTACAACAGCTACTCCCGCTCCTCGTCCGACTCGTCCAGCTCGTCGGCTGCCTCGTCTATCCGACACTCGCTCGATGCCCAACGTCCAGCAAGAGGCAGCCCGGCCGTCGAGGTGCTCCGCTGCTCGCGGTGCGCGAAGTGCGTCGAGACCATCTCGACGGGACGCGTGAGCGAGAACGATGCCAGCGCCAGCGGCATGGTGCGATTCGGTCACAACTTGTATTACTGCGAGAGGTGTGCGAAGATGGTCGGCTTCTCGAGGGGCTGAATGAGAGATAAAGCAACCGACGACCAACAATCAACAAATCAACAATTCTACGAAGAGAGCAGGACGAAAGATGATGGATGACCCCGCCAAAAAAGAAACACAAAAAAAAAAAAAACATCTCATACGGCTCGAAATCTCCAAAAACTGTTACAACACGATCCGACTCACAAACCCCCAGAACATCTCAACACCCACCAAAAAAACGAGCGCCAAAAAAAGCAACGACGTTGACATACCTACCTAACTCGTCCATCCATCACTACTGGGGTGTGACAGTGACGATGGCAGTGACGATGGGAAGGTGGGAAGGTGGAAAAGCAGGATGACAGGCACCTCACGACAACCTACGCCATCAGGACCAACTAAATTGACTACGACGTGCATGTGCATGTGCAGGCGCGTCTGCTGCTATATTAGCCTGCAGGGCAACATCTAGCGAGTCCACTCACGCACGCCGGTCGGCCAGAAGCCATCCGGCGGCTTCATTGACGTCACAAGACATGTGTGGGGGGAATCTTGGGGGATCTTGGGATCTTGGGTCACTGGTCTAGAACACCTGAGCCAAGACCCGAAGCCGAAAAACCAGAAAACCAGAAAACCAGCAAAAAAAAGGAGGACGAGATCATCTTTTGGTAGTATGTGTTTCGGTGTCGCTTGCGCACATGGGTCGTGAGAGGGTGCTGCAGGGGCTTGTAATTTTAGAAAGGCGAATGAGAATGAGTGAATTGAATGAATCAGCGATTCAGCGGACCCGCCTTGTTTTTTTTTCTTCTTTTCTTTCTTTCCTGTTTAGAGAGATGATGGACGACGAATGGATGGATGTACGATTCTTTTGTATGATACGAGATCACGAGGACGAGAACAGAACCAAGGACGAGGATAAGGAAGAGGTAGAATACCCAACCAACCATAACAAAAGTATCCCCTTTTAGGAAAAGGGGAAGGGAAAAAAAGCAAATCCAAAGAAGATACCAAAATATAAAAATAAAACCTTTCATCTCCTTCTGCTCGTGATATCTTATCTGGTATATGCATATAATACCAGACCCCCTTTTCCCTCTCCTCTCCTTTCTCTTCTCTTATTTTACGTGATGATAATATCACGACACAAGCGAGGGGGGTTAGCATTGACTTTATCGAACTTTTTTTTTCTTTTCTATTCCTCTCCTCGTGTTTTCCCTTCCTTTCCTTATCTCGCGTTCGTATCATATCACACGAGAGAGGATTCGCTCCTTTTTGGGAGGATGCTTTTTCCTGTTCGGTCGGTGAAGGGGAGGAGAGGAGAGGAGAGGAGAGGAGAGGAGAGAGGGGTGGGGGTGGAGTGGAGTGGGGGATCACGTGGGTACCCAACGACGAAACGACAACCAAAAGAAAAAAAAAGGGAAGAAAGGAAGGAAAGTATTAGTATCCTCTAATATTATAAGGTTAATATAGTGATTTACTATAGTAACTTGTAATAATTATAGTAAGATAATTGTTTAATTATAAGGATTATAAAAGGAAGACTACTAATATATTAATCGTATAAGTAATAAAGTTAAGAAGTTAACTTATTCGGTCGGGTTAATAAAAGTATTATTAGCCTCTAAAGTAATTATATTTCGAAGTATATATTACTTACATATAATATATATTATAATACTAGAGTTACTTAGAAAATAACTTAATTTTATTTTATTTAATATCTTATAATATATTCTTAATTTTTTTATTCTTTTATTTTTATATTCTTTTTACTTATTTTATTAAATATAAATCGATTTTATTAGTTAATATTAGTTATATAAGTATATTATAACTCTTATCTTTTATTATAATATTTACTAAGTTAATATTATTCTTAATCTACTTAATCTTTATAATCTCTTTATATTCGTATACCTAGTAAAGGTATATTATATTAATTATAAGACGTTTTTCTTATATAATTCTTAGTCGAATAAAATAATTAAATAATAACTTTAAATTTATATAAATAAATAATAATATAATAATAAAAAGTATATTCTTAATAATTAATTTAATTATTTTAATAATATTAAACTTATAAGCTATCTTATATAACTTAATAGCTAATATATTTCGTATTACTTTCTTATATTTTATTAATAACTAATAAAGTATATTTGTCTTTCTTATAAAATTAAAAAGTATAATTATATATTTAATTTATAATAAAAAATTCTTATTATTATATCTATAAAAATTTGGAGGCGTCACGTGCGTGCGCTTGGTGTTAGTAGCACGTTACTAACGTTAGCCGCATAACAAGGGTTAGTCCCTGTTTATAGTACCAGACCAAAAGGGCTGACGCTATTGACGTCACGTGACAGGTCACGTGACCTATTATATAACTTTTATATTCGATTTTTTACACGATTTTCAGTTAAGTACTTACGTTCTTATAATTATACTTCTAAAGCTTATTTTATAATAGAAACAAGAGTTTATATTAATATTCTAAGACTTAAAAAACTTAAAAGTTACTAAAAAAGATATTTATAAGTATTTAGAGTTATATATTAAGTATTATAAGTAGCTAAAAGATTCTTAATACTCGTGTTACCCTAGGAAATATTTAGCTAATAATAAGACTAATAAGAAAAAATATAATTATTATAGATTTATATTTATTAATATATTAAATAAAACTTTATCTAATAAAATAAAAGAAAATAATTTTATTCGTATTATAAATTATAAAATATATTCTTAGTTAATTATATTTTAGGATAAATTCTATAAAATCCGAAACCTAAATATTATTTTATATTAATATTTCCTCTTATAAATAAAATACTCGTATTTTAATAAAAATATTTTAGAGCTTTTATTATTTATTCTTCTTTTTATAATACTTATTATTAGAAGAGTTAATAATCTTCTTTTAATAATAAAAGTACTTAAGAGAAAAAGTTAAAATTATAAGACTAATAATATTATTAAATCCTTTTAATATAATATATTAGAGAGTATTTAAACTTTAAATATATTATACTAAGTAATTCTTAAGAAAAATAAATCGCGTAACTAGAGAATAAAAAACTAGCTAAATATATATAAAGTATTATATTCTCTTAAGCTTTTTATAACTTTTAGTCTAATTATATTAAGTTAATAATCTATTAATTTATAGTTTAATAAGTAACTTATTAAATTATTATTCTTATATATTAATAATATTATAATAATAACCGATCGCACGTATATATAACCGATCTAGGATTTTATTAATATTATATAAAAAGAAGTAAATATAATATATAATATAATTATAATAAGATAAATATATACTAGAAGAAAAAGCTTATAACTAATTTAAAGTATTAAAAGTCTTAATAAATCTATATTATTTTATTATATATATTATTATATAAGCTTTCTTACTTATATAACCTTTTTTATTATTAGCTAATATAAACCAAGTAATAATCTTAATCTAAATAATAAGCTAGTTATAATATACGATTTATATATTATTATTAGCTAAGATATTATTAATAATACCTAGTACGATCGTCTCTTATAAGGCTTACTAGTTAATAGTTATAAAATAAAAAGACTTATAAGACTTATTTAAAGGATAATAAGTAGAAATCCTAATATAAAGATATTAATTACTTATATTTTACTTATAAGTATTATAATTATATAATTAATAAGTTATTATTTTAAGTTATAATTAGATATAATAGCTAATATATTATATAATAATTAAGTAATTCTCTAGTTATTTCTAGATCTTAGGATAATAACCCTAAGTTCTTAATTAAGTAATAATACTTATATAAGAATTATTTGTTCCTTTAATTTATAAGAGTTTAATAATACTTTTAAAAAACTTATTATAATAATTATAAAAATCTTAATTACTAATATTAATCTTATTAGTATAAGCTATAATATTTAAATAATAAATTATATTATTATATTCGAGTTATTATAAACGTTTAATAAATATAAATAAACCTTCGGATATATATTTTAGAGCGATTAAACTAAAAAAATATTTATAACTAAGCTTATTTTAATAAATAATAATATTAAGTATTATATCTAATAGAATTTTTAGTTATAATAAAAGATTACTAAAATCTTATATTAAATTATTACTAGTAAGATAAAAGCTTAATAACTAAAAGATTAGGAAATAAATAAGTTAAATAAAAAAGTAAATAAGTTAAGTAAACTAAATAAAAGAGAAATATATAAGATTTAAACCTTATATTTTTTCTTCTTCTTTTTTTTTATTAGATTATATAAGTATTTATAAAAGTTAATTATTTATTAGATTATATAAGTATTCCTAGTATAATAGTAGTTTTATTACCTAACTAATTAGTTAGCTAGTATACGTGTTATTATTATAATATCACCTAGTAATTAGGTTACGTCTAGCTTATATATATATTTTAAGAGTAAATTTTTTTTCTCTTCTTAGAGATAAATTATATTATAATATTATAATATTCTACTTATAATTACTCTTATATTTTTTATCTTTTTATCTCTTAGGAGAATAACTTATTATAATTATATAAACTTAATATAAAATTAATTTGAAATCGAAATAATATTATAAAATAAAGTTAATAACTTAGTTATCTAATCTTAAGCTATTACTTACTTTTAATTAACTAACCTAGGTAATAAGAAGAAAAAGGAATAAAACTAAAATAATAATAACCTTACTTTAATCTTATTTATTAGTAATAATAAAAATAAAAAAACTATAGAATTAATATAATAAATTAATACTACTAAGACGAATATAAAACGAAAGCGTAAGGCTTTTATTATAATTAAAGCGAAAAAGAAAGCTATAAAAAGGAGGATAAAAGAATTATAATATTTAGAAGAAAAGTAATAATACTTAGATACTAAGCTTAAGAAGTTACTTAATAATATAAATAAGAGAAAAAGTCTCCTAATAAGAGAGATACTAGTATTTATCTAACCTTAAAGCGATAATACTTATAAAAGAATACTTAATAAGATAAAAGATAAGAAGAAAGAAAAGAAATATTTATAAAAGTATAATAAGAGATTATTAATTAAGTTTTAAGATCTCTTTACTTATAAAAGTAAGAGTCTCTAGGAAATATAATTTTTTATAAGTATTATAAAATTTCGATTTAAAATTAATAATAATAACCGATTTATTAATAATATAATACGAATTAGTTATTATATAATAGTATTTATAAAAGCTCTAGTAATAAAATAGAAATAACTCGATTAATATATAAGTATTAAAATACTTAACTAGGAAAGCTTTAAGAAATAAATATTCGACTTTATATAAGATAAAAGTAATCGTACTTTTAATATTACTAATAAATATAAGCGGGCCTAGTAGAAATCTAAGTAATTTATTAATAAATTTACTAGTTACCTTAATAATTTAGAATTAGAATTAATTATTACTAATAATTATAATAAGAAGGATATACTTTATAATAAGTTAATACTAGAACTTAAAATAAGTATAATTATATATAATAAAATACCTTAAACTTATATTAGACTTATATAATTAGTAACCTAAATTAAGAATACCTAAAAACTTTTTTTAAGGTAGTTTAATAATAAACTACCTAGCTATAATTATTTTAATAGAAACTTATATAAGAATCGATTTAACTAAAATTATACTAGATAAAGTAACTAGTATAATAATAATAATAAGAGGGTAATACTTGCTTATAAAATAAATAATACGCTTATTACTAGTATTAACTTAAGAATTTACTAGAATTATAATAAGGTTAAGTATTTAGCCTAGGCTTATATAAAGCTAAAAAGAAACTTAATAATAAGATATTATAAGTACGATTAAGAAGATTATACCTAACCTAATTACCTAAAATAATTAGGCTAAGGAAAAGATTAAGCCCTAAGAGTAATATAATATTATTTTATATAAGCTTAATATAATATCTAATATACTAAAAACTAATTATTTTTATCTAGATTACTAATACTAATAAAAACTAGAGGATAAAATAAGCTCTTATTAATAATAAGGCTAAGGTAAATTATATATAATAAAATCTTATTATTAAGTATAAATAAATACTAATAAATAATAAAGATAAAAAGCTAGTTATTATTAATAATTAAGAAATTTAGACTTATAATAGCTATAAGATTAATATTAGGATTACTAATAATAAAGATAATACGATTATATACTAGTAATATTTTATAGCTTATAACTTTAATTTTCCTAAAGTTAATATTATTCTAGGATATTTATAGTTAGTTATAATAAACCTATAAATTAACTAGACTAAGAGAACTTAGTTATACTAGAAGCTAGGTATTATTTAGATTATTATTATCTTAAAATTTACTAAGTTCTTATAATAAGAGATACTTATAAGTTACCTTATAATAATACTAGTATTTTATTATAAAAGAATCGAGGCGCTTATATAAGTATAACTACTTATAATACCCCTAGCTTATAATAAATATAATAATATTTTTAATAATACGATTATTTTTATATTCTTATAATATTACCTTATAAAATATAAGATTAACCTAATAAAAGATAAGAAACTATTATAAGAGCTTATTTATATACTTTTAGAACTAGAACTTAAGATATTATAAGAGTATTTTAATATTATTATAATCTAAGGTTAGATTTAATACTTAACTAGCCTAATAAGAGTCTTAATTATATTCGTCCCTAAAAAGAATAAAAGACTTTAATTTTATATAAATTATAAAAAGCTAAATTAGATAATTATTAAAAATCGTACTCTCTTATTATTAATTAGTATTAGTATAATTATCTTATAGCTATATATATATATAAATAATATATATATAATTATAAATATATATTAATACTTAGTTAATTAATTAGTTGATTT
Organism: Pseudofabraea citricarpa; assembly: GCA_029641185.1. Classification (NCBI taxonomy): domain Eukaryota; kingdom Fungi; phylum Ascomycota; class Leotiomycetes; order Helotiales; family Dermateaceae; genus Pseudofabraea; species Pseudofabraea citricarpa. The sequence goes on along the minus strand of JAPWGK010000028.1, from coordinate 272,099 downwards.
ATTTATAAATACGTTAACTTATATATAATATATTATTTATATAAAATATTAAGACTTAACCGAATATATATAATTTAAGAGATATAAATAAAAAGTATATAATCCTTCTAATATTAGTAACTTTTTTCTTTTTTAAAGAATATCAAATTAGGTTATATCTTATATAGATTAATATTATATAAGTATAATATTATAGATAATTAGTACTAAGAAAGTATAAGTAACTAAGAAACTAAAGATAAATACTTATAAATATTAAACTTATAAATATAAGAAATATAAATAAGAAAATACTTAATATAAGAAAATAATCTATTAAATAAGTATAAGAAAAATATTATATAATATTAGTAAGTCGCGTACTAGGGTTCTAGAAAGTAATTCTAGCTTAGATAAATTATTAACTTTATCTCTTAATAAATAAAGCGAATAATTATATAAATTAATATTTAATAATTATAAATTACCTTAAAAGTTAAATAAATTACTTTATACTAAGTAAATTATTACTTAAGTAGCTACCTAGTCTCTTTATAATTATAAATACCTAAGAATTTTTTACTTAACTTCTTTCTTTCTTTCTTATTAATAACTAAACTTTACTTTTTTCTTTTTTATATTTATAACTAATTATTTATCTCTTTTTTCTTCTTCTTTCTCTTTAACTTTATATATATTACTCTTATATTATATACCCTTACCTTAGGCGTATTTTAGGTTATTAACTTAGTCTTATAAAAAATATAATATCTAACTATAAAAAAGATCTTAATCTTCTTAATATAATTAATTATAATAACTTTAAAGATTTTATCCTAGAAATATAAGATTATATATTTAGTACGTATAATAAAAAAGTAATATAAGTTTATTCTTAGTACTCTTAGTTACTTTTTATTTATTATTTTATTATTATTTATTATTTAGCTAAAGCTAATTATATTTTCTAGTAATAATACTTCTAAAATATTTTATATAAAGTTATTTTTCTTATTAAACTTAGAAGGTATAATCTAACTAATATATATATTAACTAGACTTATTCTTAATATATTCTTAGTCTCCTAGTTTAGTCTTAATAAAAAGTAGATTATTCTCTAATAAACTAATAATATATTATATATATTCCTAGTAATTATTATAAGTCTTACTTTTTATCCTACTTTATATACGAACTTAAGATTAATAATAAAATATATAATAGATATCTAGTAAGTTAATCTAGTAATTATTATAAGTATTATAAGTTTATTTCCTAAATAATTCTTTTATATTTTATAATTAATTAACTTTAGGTAATAGTTTCTTTCTTATTAGGTTTATAAGTTATAATAGATTCGTATAATATTTTTTATTAAGATCTTTCTAATAAATATTATCTTAGTATTTATAAATATTTTAGTCTTACTCTTACTAATCTTATTATATAAGTAGAAGTTATAACTATTATATAATATATATATTAGAAAACTTGTCTTATTATTTTAGCTTAATCTTTTAATAAAAAGGAAGACTCTTCTTATAGCTTGATTTATATATCTTCTAATAATAAGAATACTATTAACTTTATTAATACTTAGATTAGTCTAGAGAATAATAATAATAATAATAATAATAATAATAATTCTAATAATAATAATACTTATAAGAGTAAAAGCTTTATCTTATAATTTAATTTTTCTTTTACTTAGCTTTTTATTTCTATATAAAGAATAATATCTATTTACTTTTCCTAATTTTAAATAAATAAATATTTAAATAAGTAACTAAAAATATAAACGAAAATAAATTCTAAAAATAAAATTAATATAATAATATATAAAAATTCTTATCTTCTAGTTATTTTTCTTCTCTTTTAATTTACTTATTAATTCGTATAAAAATCTTATTATTATTAAGGAATTTTTTAAGAGTATTATTAGCTTTCTTCTTTATTATAATATTAGCTAAATTATTAAGTTTATTTATCTAATAAACTTTTATAAGCTTTTTTCTCTTATATAATTAATATAATATTATAATATTAATTATTAGACGCTTTTTCTTAGTAGTTTTAAGCTTTATAAGATATTCGTATAATAAGTATAAATTAGTATATATAATTATAAGTCTTAGTAAAAGGTTTAATTATAATATTATTTTATTAATTATATTACTAATAATAATAATAATATTAACTTTTATTATTATATTATAAATTTCTAATACGAGTACGCTTCTTATAACTCTCTTACTCTTTATATTATTCTAGTAGATTATATTTCCTCTAAGAGTAAACCTATTTAGTTTATATATAAATAAAAGAGTTATTAAATCTTATTTTATTATTATTTAAGATTCGGTTACTAGTAAAATAATAAACCTAAGTTAAAAACTTAGGTTCTTATTATTTATAAATAACTTATTTATAAATACGAATAATTTTATATAAGATAAGTTAAGAAAGATATAATAAATCTCTTAATCTAAATTATTTATTTATTATTTTAAATAAGTATTTAACTTTATAATTTTTATAAGAATTAGCTTCTAGTATTAAATAATAATAAAAAGATCAAAAGTAATTTTAGGTTAATAAATACTTGCTACGTATATATCTTAGGTATATTATTATTAGTAATCCTCTTAACTAAAAGGTAAATTTAAGTTAATAAGTTATATCTTCTTATCTTACCTCTTTTAGAATAATAATAAGAAATTATTATAATTTTATTAGAGGATATATCTATTAAATATTAGAGATATTTTATATATAAGTATTTTTAATAGTTTTACTAAGAAATTAGTCTTTTTTAGCTTTCTTTTCTCTTAGTTAATAAATATATTATTACCTAAGATTAATATATTATTAGTTTATATACTTATAATTCTAAAAGCTTTAGAGTTAGAAATAAGTAAGTATAAATCGTATATAAATATTTATATTTATAATTAGTTAATATAATACTTATAATATATTACCTACTAATATATATTATAATAAGGCGATAAATATTAGGGCGTATTTAAATCTATAATATTATAAACGTAACTAGTAACTAATATAATATATATAACTATATATAAGGTATATTTAGTAATCGAATTAATAGTTATAATAATAAGAGATAAAAGAAGTAGTTAATTAATTATATAATTATAAAGTATAAATAATAATATATAACTCCTAGAATACTTAAAAAGTACTTATAAAACCCTTATATAATAATACCTAAGGTAATAATAACTTCTTATAAAAGTAAAAAAAGTAATAAAATTAAGTATATAATCTTATTATATTCGTTCCTTATATAATAATCTTTCTTATAATATTATTAGGTATCTCTTATTTTTAATAAATTAAAGTTAGGATATAAGATATATATCTCTTATAACTTTAAGCTATTATAATTCGCTTTTCTAATTATTTCCTAAAAGATAATCTTATAACTCTTAGATTATTTTTCTCTTATAATAAATAAACTCGTATTCTTTTAATAAATACTCCTAATAATTAGTTAAGTTATTCTTAGCTTAGATCTCTTATAAGAATTATTACTTCTAGTATAAAATTAAGTATTTTAACTATAAAAAATCTTTTAACTTAAGATATAAAATTATAATTCTCTTTTCTTTTTATTTAGATATATTATAAACTCTAATATTTATTATTCTTACTTTCTAAAAATTAATTTAATATTATACTCTTCTTTTTAATTATAATTATAATACTTATCTTTTATTATATAAAAAAAGAATACTTTATAATAATCGAATCGCTTTTTACTTATAAATTCTTTTATTTCTTTTATTCGAACTAAAATAAAATATCTTTATAACTTTAACTTTATAATACTCTACTAAGTTTTTATTATTCTCTTCTTTTAATTTTTAATATATTTATTTCTCCTCTTTTAAACCTAGTAAATTCTTTTATAATCTTTATTCTTAGTTCTTAAACTATTTATTATTAATCTTATTATATAAGTTAATAATATATATTAATCTACTTTTATACTAATTATTTCTTATATTATAATCTTAATCTAAGTATAAAACTCTTAATCTTATTCTTAAGAAGCTAATTATAAATTATTTTAATATAATAAGTTTATTCTTCTTTCTTTTATTATCTTTTATAAGAGCTTAATAAAAGTTCGTATAATTAATTATAAGCGCTTATATTAAATATAAGAATCTATTATTATTATAAAAGATAATATATATACTAGTATTTCTTTATATAAGTTTTTTACTTTATCTTATTTTATAAAAATTTTATTAGATTATCTTATAAAAAATAAGTAATATTTTATTAAGGTATTTTATATACTAAGTAATTATAAGGATACTTATTACTTTAAACAAATATATATCCTAAATTATTATATTTAGGCCTAAGTTAACTTTTATATAAATTATCTTTATCTTAAAAGAAAAGATAATTATAAATACTAATAAGTTAATAAATATATACTTTAACTTAGTTTTAATACTCTTAGATTTTATTATCTTATATAATACTCTTAATAAGCTTAAGAATAAGTTTTATCTTACTAAATAATAAGCTATCTTTAAGCTAGTAATAAAATATTAATATAAACTTTATATAAAGCTAAGCTTACTCGAATATTCTTTTACTTTTAATAATTCGGTTATCTCTAATAATCTAAAAGATATATAACTTATAAAATAAGATATTATTAGTAAAATAATATAATAATAAGCTAAGATTCTTATAACTCTAGAGTATAATTACTTTTTATTTAATATATTTAATAATAAAGATAAAATAATTACTTTTATCTTTAAAGTTTTATATAATATATTTCTAGAGAAAGATTTACTTTAGATATTAAAAGATATATATTATAAATTAGATTTATCTAATAATACTTAAAATCTTTTATTAAAGTATTATAATTATCTAATTATTATTTATAAGTTTTATTATATTACTTTTATAAAACTTATATCTTTTTTTATAAGTTTCTTAGCTTTCTTATTTATTATCTAATTATTAACTCTAGTTTTAGAAGAAAGTTCTAAGTTAGAAAAATAAGAAAGAGATTATATTAAATATCTTATTTAATTTCTTAAATAAGAATAAGTTAAAAGTAAGAAAATATATTTACGATCGCTTAAAAAAGATCTTAGTTTTATAAAAGAATCTTTATACTAAGAAGTAAGAAAAGAAGCTTTAGTTTATTAATTATCTTCTAGTAAGTTTATTCTTTTATTTTATAAGATCTTACTAAGTATTAACTAAGTATTTATAAAACTTAATATATAATATAAAGAATTTATTTTATATTTATTAAAAGAAGAAAATTATTACTAGTAATCTTAAATTTATTTAAAAGAAGTTTCTAAAGTTTATAAATATTATCCTAGAAAATTAAGTTTATAAGTTAAAATAATATATAAACTTTATAATTAAGAAAATTACTCTAGTAACTCCTAAGTTAAAGGGTAATTAATTATTAAGTAATATAAGCTTTTTATTTACTAGTATTTTAACTCTTAGTTATTAGACTTAATTATAAAGTTAAGTTTTAATTTAGCCTCTTACTTCTAATACTAGGATTATATTACTTATTATTTTAACTAAATTAAGAGGAGATTAATCTAATATTCTAATTAAGAAGTATAAGTAATTATATTATTAAGTTAAGTTACGCTTATTTTTCTTAATAAAAGAGAAAGATAATAAGGCTATAATTTTAAAAGATCTAGTTATAAATCTAAAAGATAATATAAATATTTCTAAGAATATTATTATTCTTATAATTAATAAAAGCTTTAATCTTTTTAATACTAGTAACTTTAATTATATTAATAAAGCTATTAATTAATAAGCTAAGAATATAAGTATAAATATTAATAATAATTCTTATAATAAAAATAATAACTAGAAAGAAAAAAAAAAGAAAAAACTCTTTTTATTTTCTTATCTTATAAAATATATTCTTAGTAAAAGATTCTTATATACCTAAAGAGTACTTTAAAATATTCTTTTAGTCCTAATAATAACTAAATTTCTTCGCTTTTAAAGCGATTATATTATAATATTTCTAATATTATTTTTATTTTTTTATTATCTTTTAGAAAGCTAAAAACTCTTATAAAATTATTCTTATATTCTCTTTATATTAAGAGAGTCTTTTTTATACTTATTATATTACTTAATTATTTTTATTCTTTAGGTAATAAATATTATTTTTATATTATTAGTTTTAATTACTTAAAGTATTATATTCGTATAAGTAATTTATTCTTAACTTATATAACCTTAGCTAATATTATCCTAGCCTAAGTATCTTAATAAGCTAGATATTTTTATTCTTAAGATTCGAAATAAGATATTTATATTATATTATCTTTATAATATTAAGAATAAAAAAGATAAAATAACTAAGGAATTAAATAAATACTTAAATAATCTTTAGATTTTAGTTAATATTATATATAATTTAAAATAAATTATACTAGTAATTTATAATCGCTTTTATAAGAAGAACCTTTTATTATTTTCTAAGGGTTACTTAGAGTTTTATAAAATTTATAAAAAATATAATAAGACTCTAGAGATTCTTAAGAAAGCTAATTATATAAAAAAGAAGCTTATTACTAATACTTTTATTATTATTATTCTTATATTTATCTTTATTATTACCTTTACTAAACCTAGTAATAATAATAATTAAGATAAGTTAATTTATTTTTATAATAATTTTAATAAGTTTAAGAAATTTACTAAGTAGACTTTATATATAATCTAAGAGTCTTAGTAAGAAATCCTTTTATATTTTATTCTTATAAAGTTTTTACTTAAGCGTTTATAATAATAAATTATTTTTAGGTTTAGAGTTTTTATTTTTTAATACTTAATCTTATATATAATTATATATTTAAATAAATAAATAAATTTATACTTATAAAATTAAAATATTATTTTACTTAATAATTTATAATATTCTTATCTTATATTTATATAAATTCTATTTAAAATTATTTAAAGAATTATCTAAGTAGACTTATTAATAATACTTAGAGTACTTAATATATACTTAGTAAGAACTCTTAGAGTCTTATTATACTTTTAATTCCTAAAAGACTTTTTATAATTTAAGGACTTTTTTTTTTTTCCCCTAATATATTAGTCGTCCCCTAATTATAAAAAAGAAATAAATAAAGAAATAATACTTAAATTAAGAAATTAAAATTAAACTTAAATAAATAATATATAAAAAATAATAATAATAATATAAAAGGAAATTTATTAGTAAAATATTAAATAAGAGAAGCTTTTAAAAGATATTTAAACCTTAAGCCGAATATAACTTTTTTTTAAAATACTAGGTATTAAAATATTATATATTAAGCTAGAGATAAAAAAAATATCCTAGAAAAGATTATCTTACTCTTAGTTTTTTATATATTATTATTAATATATTATAACTAATTTCTTATCTAATTATTATTACTAGCTTTTTTTTATATAAAATTAATTCTTATTATTTATTAAGTTCTTATTATCTAAAAATCTTTTTTATATAAGTAGCTTATATAATTACTTAGGATTATATAATAAAAGCTTTCTCTAATATTTCTTTTTTAGTACTTTTAATAATTATATTAATCTTATTATTATTAGCTTCCTCTAAAAAGGTTTCTTATATATTATCTTATTAATTTATCTTAGCTAATACTTAGGAAGTTAGCCTAAGATTATTAGGTTACTCTTATAATTATAAGAGTATTTTTAAAAGACTAGGTAAATTACTAGTAAGCTTTATCTTAGGGCTTAGTAAAAGCTTATTAAAGTCTCTAAAGTCTAAACGTATTAGTATTCTAATAATAGCTTTATTTTTAGAAGGCTTAATATTATTAGTAGGAATATAAATATTTTCTTTTTAAATAAATTTCTTTAATTTATATTTTATATAAGTATTATAAAAAGGAGTTATATTTATTTTACTAAGCTAATAGATATTCTTCTTATTATTAGCTTTTAAAATTATATATAAGCTTTTTTATCTAAAATTAAGTACTTATTATTTTAATATATTAGCTTCTTATATAATATTAAATATAAGAATAATATCCCTTTAAAAAATAATTTCTTTTATAAGATATAATTATAATTAGTAGCTTCTTTTAATTCTTAGCGTTTATATTATTTTATTAGTAAAACCTTTAATATATATTTATTATAAATTTCAAGTTACTTAATATATAAAATAATTAAAGACTTTTTATTTATCTTTTTAATTAGGTTTTATCTTAGATATTATTATATTAGATATTTACTTTTAATAATAAGTATAATCTTAAAGCTAAATTATAAATAAAATATAATAAGCCTTATAAAAGCTTTTACTATAATATTATTTATAAAGTAAACCTTCTTAATATATCTTAGCTAGTTCTTAAATATCTTATTTATAATCTTAGATAAAGCTACCTTAATATTAAAATAACTTCTTTTAATTAAGCCTTAGGTATAAGGATTATAAATACTTACTTATATCTTAATAAACTTAAGCTTAGATATAAGATTATTAAGGCTTTTCTAGTTCTTAGGTTTTTTATTAATAATAAGTATCTTAAATATATTATAAATATAAAGAATATTCTCTTTAATAAAAGTTATAATATAAGTTAAGTTTACTTTAGAGATAATATATCTTATAATTATATCTAATATCTTCTTATACGTATTAATAATAAATAACTTACTTATACTTAATAAAAGATTAATAATATCTAAATATTATTTATAATATATATATATATAATACTCTAGTTATATAAATTATCTTATAAGTAATATTATATAACCTAAATTAATACTAAGAGTATAATATTATATATATCTTTACTTATTTATAGTATCTTTCCTAGAAGTAATACTTTATTACCTTTATATATATTATCTCTTATCTCTTATATATCTTTTTATTATATAACTTCTTAATAATATTTACTTATTTTTTTAGATTATTAATAATACGTCTTTTATATTTACTCCTAGTAGGTTTTTATTATAATATACTTTAATATACTTAGAATCTTATAATATATTATTAAAATACTAATTATTTTTTATTTTTAATATTAGCTAGTCTCTTAAGAGTTATAAGAAATATTATAATTTATTTTAATTTAAAGCTTTATTTACTTTAGAGGATAATACTTATTTTAGTATTTAAGTAAATATAAAATCTTAAAATAAGTATTATTTAAAAAAAGCTAAGTTAAAAGATAATATAATTATTAATTTCTTCTTCTTATTTCTTATCTTTAAGTTTCTTTTTTATAATAAAATAATAAGATAATATATTTATAGCTTTATTCTTTTTACTAGGTATATATATAACCTTAAAATTAAATAACCGAATCTAGATAATTTATCTTATTAATAATATATTAGATATATCTAAAATAATATTATTAAGTTAAGTAATAAATATATTAGTATTTATCTTAAGAGTAAAATATATTCTAATAATATATTCTTTTACTTTCTTAAGTATCTTAAGAATATCTTTATACTTACGTTTAATAATATTATAATTATACTTAGCTAGATTTTATATCCCTAATTTATATTTACTTAGATATTTCTTCTTATTTTTATTATTTTATAAGAATATATCTTTTTAATTATCTAGACTTATATTAATAATAATATAAATTATTCTTACTCTAAGCTTATAATTAATTATAATAAGATAAGAAGCTTTTACTAATATCTTAATAAGCTTTAGTTTAGCTTTCTAGTATCTTTTATCTTACTTAAATATTATATTTTTTTTTAATAAATTATATAATAGTTTTATAATAAGTATAAAAGTTTTAACCTAGATATAATAATATATATAAATTCCTAAAAAGATACGAATCTCTTTAGTATTAGTTAGATCTAATTAATTAATTAGCTTTATAATCTTTATATTAATAAGCGATTTACTCTTAGGATTATAAATAAATCTAATAACTTTAATATCTTTTATATAAAATTTAGACTTAGGACTAATAATTAAACTTATTCTCTTAAGCTTAAGTAATATCTTATTAAGGTTTTATATATATTTTATTATAAATTATTAAACCCTTAAAAAAACTTTTTTATTATTATATTATAAATAAGATCTTTTAATATTAATATTATTAAGGAATAATTTAATAATATAAAGATTTAAGGAAAAAAGTACTTTAGATATAATACGTATAAACTAAGCTATTAAATTAGTTATATCTTATATAAGAGTAATAGCTCTTAGTAGTTTAATATTATTTATAAAAAAAGCGGTTAAGTTTTTATTTTATTTAGCTAATAAAATCTAGTTATAATTAGAAAATAAATCGATTAAACTAATAATCTAAAGATATATAAATTCTTTTATAAAAGAATCTACTAATAAAGAAAGATTAATATCTCTAATTATTATTATATTATATTTTATAATTATACTTATAAGTTTATATTTATTTAGTTTTTCTTTTATTACTAGAAACTATAAGTTTTTATATAACTTATAATAACTCTCTAGTATATTATTAGTAATACGCTCGCTTATTATCTTATATATAATCTTATAAAATCTCTTAGTAATTAGAAAGTTTTATATCTATTATATTTTATATAATATTATCTTAATCTCTTATAACTTAATAACCTTTAGCTTTATAAGTTCTTTCTCTAATTAATTAAATAAGAATATTCTTTTCTTATTATAAAATATCTCTTAGAATATCTTTTTCTCTTTTAAGATTAATATATTACCTATAAATAAGTCTTATATTCTTTCTAGTATAAGTTTTTAGTCTTTTAGAAATTTTATATATTAAAGCTTAAATTAGTTATTATAAGAACCTAAAATAAGTAATAACTTCTTTAATAACTTAATAACTTCCTCCTAATTATTAAGACTAAATAACTTAACTCTTATATTTCTTTTAAGATTTATAAGTTTTATCTTTTAGGCTTTTTACTTATAAAAAGTTAAGATTTCTCTTTTATATTTTATCTTAAAAAGAGAAAATATTATATTTTTATAAAATACTTATAATCTTAATAATCTTTTAAGATAAATAATATATAAACTACTTTTTAGAAAGAAAAAACTTTATAAAATTACTTTTATTATCTTTTTACTCTTAAGTATCTTAGGCTTATTTTCTAATATTAAGGTTTCTAAGAGAATTAATAAAATACTTAATAAGCTTCTAGTAAATACTTATTAAGCTCTTTTAAGTCTTAGAGCTTTAACTAAGAAAACTTTCTTAAGCTTATAATCTAGCTTAAGTATATCTTAAATCTTCTTATACTTTTATTATCTTAATAATAAATATAATAAAATATTAGCCTTCTTATTCGTATTTATATTTATAGGTATATTATAATCTTCTATTATTTTTCTTATATTAAGCTTATTTCTTTTCTTTCTTAGTAAGATTTCTTATATATATTTAAGAGATTTATTTATATATCTTTTAACTTATTTTTCTTATAATAAATTAATATCTAGTTTTCTAAGTTATTTTTAGAGTCTAAGTTATTCTCTAGATCCTATTATTATATTACTTAGGTCTTAAACTTATAAGTAATAATATAAAGATATAAAAGTTTAATTTTACTAATATTATTATTAGTTATAATTTATATCTTATAATTTTTTTTTAAGCTTTATTCTAAGCTTACTTTTATCTTATATATAAAAGGTTACCTAAATACTAAGCTATAACTTAATTATTATATTATATAAATATATAAGATTACTTATATATTACTAATATTTAGTTATATATTATTATAAATCCTAAGAATTACTTAAGATATTTCCTTATAATTAATAGTTATAAGATTCTTTTCTTTCTTAATATTAAGCTTAGCTTTTCTTTAGATATTATAAGTTATAATATTAATCTTAGTATTTATATTTATTATACTTATTACTTATATTAACTTCTAATTATTATAATTATAAATAATAACTAGTAAGTATAAGTTATTAATATAATATAATAAAATATTAATTCTAGTAATTATATTTTATATAAGAAAGCTTATACTTATATAAAGTCCTAGCTTTTTAACCTTTAGTATATTAATTTAAATTATATTACTTAGAAGTTAATAATAACTAATACTTATAACTTAAGCTAGGTTTATTTAATTAAAGATAAAAGCTTATTTATATATAAGTATAATCGTTTAATTTATAATAATATATTATATCTTTAATATTTTAGCTTATAAAATATAAGGCTTACGTTTTTTTTTCTCCTTAGTTTTAATAACTTCTAAGGTTTTATTATTATCTAGGCCTAGTTATATTAAGTTTTTAATAAGAGTTTCCTAAGTATTTAAAAGCTTCTTATTATACCTAGATATCTTAGTATTAATTAGTTTATATTAGTAAAATATTTACTCTAAAATATCTAAATTTATAATTCTAGATACTAAAATAATAAACTTAATAGTTTTCTTTAGCTTTTTAATATTCTTTTAGATACTTATACTTAACTTAATCTTTCTAAAGATATTAGTAATTATTAGGGTATTTCTTAGGCTTATAAGTATAATAATAAAAGTATTAAGTATAATTTACTTAATCTTATTATTTTTATTTATTATAACTAGTTATAACTAATAATAAGAATTTAGCTTTTCTTTAAATTTAATAACTAGTATTATATATTAAAAAGTTATAATATTATCTTATATACTAATAAAGCTAATTATAATATCTTTCTTCTTATATTTACGAATCTTAGTAAGCTTATATTTACTTATCTTAATATTAATATTAGATTTAGTTTTTATATTCTTCTTAAGTTAAAATATCTTAAATTAATTATAATAAGGAATCTTATTATTATTATAATATAAGTATTATTCTTTTATAAGGATATCTTAAGATATCTTAGCCTTCTAAAAAGATATTAAACTAGATCTTATAAGTCTAAGATATACTTAGCTATTATTTTTATTTTTATAAACGATTTTAACTTTTATATAATAAGTAAATATTAGGTAATTACTAAAGAAGTAAAAGTACTTATTATAATATTAATAAATATAATCTTAATTTATAAAGTTAAATTATTAATAGCTAGTTTATAAAATATTAATATAAATACTAGTATTAGAATTTATATTTATTATATAACTCGAATTATACTTATAATTATATATTTTTATTATATAATATATCTTATTAACCTTCTCTTTAATATTATAATTATTATATTACTTAAGTAGCTCTAGCTTATTATTATAAAACTCGATTTCTAATATATTAACTCTAGTATTACTTTTACTAGTAATAATAAGTAATTTATTTTTCTCTTTTTAGTATTTAATTATAATAATCTTAAAAGTAATATAATCTTCTAATAATATCTTAGTTATTATATTAATAATATTATTAATTTTATTATAATTAAGAGTCGCTTTAGAAGCTTATATTTTTATAGTTATATTACTAAGTATTATACTAAGGGTTATAATAATTTAGGTAAGGTTATTAATTATTAGTATAAAAAGTATAATTAGATTAAAGGTCTTATTTAAATTATTATATAACTAGAAGTCTAATAACTTATTAATAATAATAATATTATTATTATCTTACTTAAGTAAGTAAATAAGATTCTTCTTAGCTTAGATATATATCTTAGTAAACTTATAAATCTTAGTAAATATAAAAGTTCTTAGTTTATTATACTTAATTTTCTCCTTTTTTATAATAATAAGAATATAATCTTTAAGAAAACTAGAGAGAAGCTTATATACTTATTTATAAGAGCTTAATTAGCTATTACTAAGTAATTACTTAGAGCTTAGCTTATATATCTTTAGGAATTCTAAGATTTTAGTTATATCTTCCTTTAAATAATTAACTAATATATTTAAAAACTTAATAATATATTAAAGTTACTTAAAGTTATAATTAGCTTATTCTTTTAGGAATATTTCCTTAAAAATAACCTAATTTCTTTACTCGAATTTATCTAATATTTTAATATAAGAATAAACTAATAAGTAATAATAATTAGAGTATCTAAGAATTAGCTTAGTATTAAAGAAACCTCTATTAAGTATTATCTATTTATAATATTAGATAAATTTAGTAGCTTTTATTTTCTTAAAAAAAGAAGCTTTAGTAAAACTAAGAGAATAAACCTTTAAAACGACTTATATAATTTTATATATTATCTTAGGTTAAATAATTATTTATTTTCTTTTCTTACTAGGAATTCTTATACTAGATAAAATTCCTAAGTTTAATAAGTTTAGAGAAGATATTAAGAGCTTTCTTTTCTTCCTTTATTTTCGTTTATAAGAAGAAATAAATAAGAGAGAAAGATTAATAATAAGAAAGCGTTCTTAAGATAATATTATAATACTAGATTAAAGTTATATAAGCTTAAGTTAAATACTAAGCGAGTACTAAGAAAGGATTAAATAAGATAATAATAAGTTATAAATTATAAAATAATTAGAAAAACTTAAGTAAAAGTTTTTCTAATTAAATATCTAAGGCTTTTATTTTATCTAAATATTTATCTTTTATATATATATAATATATAACTTTAAGAAATAAGTTATAAGATAAGATTAAATCCTCTTAGTCTTATATTATTAAAATATTAGATATAAAAGAAATAACTTAAAACTATATATATTTATAAGTATAATCTAAATAAGAAAGCCTTACTTCTAAGTTTTTATTATTTACTTTTATTATATATTTCTAGAAGAATAAAATTAATATTATAATTAAATATAATATAAGATTTACTTTTTTTATATTAATTTTCCTAGAAATAAATAATTATTATTTTACTACTTTTATACTTTTATTTTATTAGTTATATTATACTTCTTATTTATTCTTAGGCTTTTTCTAAGATAATTAATTCCTTATTTAAGTATTCGAACTTAGTTTTATTTATATTTTAAAGCTTAGGTCTTAAGTTTTAGAAAATCTTAGTATTATATTTTCGATTAAATATTAGATAAGCGAATAACTTTAATTCTTATATATTCTTTATATTAGATTTATTATTATAAGAAACTTAATATAAGTAAGAGGTAATTAAAATCTAAACTTAAGAATATTATCTTCTTATTAAAATATTATTATAATAAATATAATTTTTATAATAATTTTAATAAACTAAAGGAATACTTATATTAAATTATAAGTAATATTTATCTTATAAAGTTAACTAGAAAATAAATAATAATATAAATAATATAAATTTTATTAATTAACTAAATAAAATAAACTAAAAATAAATAGATAACTAATTAATTATTTATCTTCTTTCTAGTATAATAATATATTACTCCTCTTATCCTCTTATATTCTCTAGCTTTAAGTATAATTTATACTTGCTAGTACTAACTAGAAGCTTTTTTTATCTATAAACTAGGAAAGTTATTAATAATACTAAAAGTATACTAATAATACTAAAAGGCGATAATCTTATATCCTACTTTCTAGTATAATTAGTAAGAGTATAAGTATATTTAGTAAGCTTTTAATAATAAACGTAATATACTAAGTACGTTTAATATAATTAGAAAATTATTATATATAATTAATATTTTTTATTAAATCTCTAAGTAAAACTATAAGCGAATCTTTTTTTTATTTTTAAATATTATTATTATTATTATTATTATTATTATTACTATTATTATTATTATTATTATTATTATTATTATTATTATTATTATTATTATTACTTATATATTATTATATATATTATATAAGAATAAATTTATATAAATCAAACGAATATATTAATTATTTTTATATAATATAATTATTTATATATATATATAAGTTACGAAAAGGGAATTATATTAAAACACGTACGGGCCGATATTATTCCGGTCACGTGACGCGGGCTAATATAAGTCCGACCTGGAGGGATATTTAACCGTTAGGGTAATAGTTACTCTGACGTCACGTGACCTCCCTTTGATATAATTAGCTAACTAGTACGAAATAATATTATAATTAGCTAGCTAATATAAAATAATATTATAAAACGTATATTATAATTATAAGGTATACTATTAATAATACTAAACGCGACTAAAGCGCTTATTAAACGTATCTTTTACTTAGTAAGTAAAATAATATTATTCCTAGTAATTTCTAGTTTATAAATATTATCTTAGCTTAAGCTTTTAGTAAAGCTTTACCTAGTTTAATATAATTACTCGCTTTATACTTATATTAAGATTAAGGTTATTTCTTAAAATTATTATTTATAAATAAAAATACTAGAGCCTTATATCCTTTTAGTTTTTAGTTCTTAGGATCTCCTTAATACTTATTATTATAATATCTCTTTTAATTCTCCTTTAACTTTAGATATTATATCTTTCGTTTAAACTAAGGCTTATAAAGATATATCTTTATTATTCTAATAATAATCTTAACACTCCTAGTAATATATATACTTACGTACCTCTAGATAACTCTTAAAATTATATATATATTCTTATAATTATAATTATCTCTTATCTTTTATAAGTTCTTAATCCTCTTAATATTCTTATTATTCTAGTTATTTTACTTTCCTAAAGACTTTAACCTTCGTATTATTATATTATTTTAATTATTACCTATTATTTATTATAAGTTCTTAATCTTCTAAGTACTCTAGTATTATTCTTTATATTTATTATTAAGTATCTAGCTTATAAAATAACTTAGATTAATATCTTATATATTTAATAATTAATTATATTTATAAGTTTTAATATCTTTAGCTACTTTTACTAGTAATCGTATAATTATACTCTAAGTACTTTAAGAGCTTAGCTTATTATTAAAGGTTAATATCAAATAAGTTTATTATATTAATATTATAAGTTATAATCTAGTTTACGTTTATTATATTTAAAGTCCTTATATAAGTTATTAATATAATAAGATAATAAATATTAGGGCGTATTCGAATTTATAATATTATAAATATAACTAGTAACTAATATAATATATATAATTATATATAAGATATATTTAGTAATCGAATTAATAATTATAATAATAAGAGGTAAAAGAAATAATTAATTAATTATATAATTATAAAGTATAAATAATAATATATAACTCCTAGAGCGCTTAAAAAGTACTTGTAAAGCCTTTATATAATAATACCTAAGGTAATAATAACTTCTTACAAAAGTAAAGAAAGTAATAAAATCAAGTATATAATTTTATTATATTACTAAAGTATTAAATTAAGGTATTATATTCTTATATAAATATATATATTTAGAATAAAACTTAGTATAAGGAATAAGGTTTATAAAATAACCTTTAAACTAGTTTTTATAAAATAACCTATAAACTAGCCTTTAAACTAGCCTTTGTAAAATAGCTTTTAAATTAGCCTTTATAAAATAACCTTTAAACTAGCCTTTAAACTAGCTTTTATAAAATAGCTTATAAAATAGCTTATAAACTAGCCTATAAACTAGCCTGTAAACTAGCTTATAAACTAGCTTATAAACTAGCTTATAAACTAGCTTATAAACTAGCCTTTAAAATAATTTTAGTAAAATAATCTAAGTATATAATTCTTATATTTAACTCTAGTATAATTTCCTAGTAATTTAAGTAAAAAGCTTTTAAAGCTAATTTAAACGCTTATAACTACTAGAACTAGATTAAAGCTATAACTAATAAAGAAAATAATAGAAAAAGCTTATTAAATTTTATTATTTCTCTTAGATAAGATTTTAATAGTAAATATAAACGTCCTAATTATAATTTCTATTCTTAAATAATAACTAACTAATATTATAACTTATAATTATACAAATAACTAATATTTATTAGCGTTATAAGCTAAAAGCTTATTTATTCCTAAATCTATATATTCGCCTAAAGCTTCTTTATATAATATAATAATTTAGCTAATAATATACTTAGTCTAAGTAAGTAAAAATAAACGTCTTAATTATAATTCTTATTCTTAAATAATTAATAACTAATATTATAACTTATAATTATATAGATAACTAATACCTATTAGTATTATAAGCTAAAAGCTTATTTATCTCTAAATCTATATATTTGCCTAAAGCTCTTTTATATAATATAATAGTTTAGCTAATAATACGCCTAGTCTAAGTAAGTTAATATAATCTTTTTACTTATAGTTCTTATTCTCAAATAATTAATAACTAATATTATAGGTTATAATTATATATATAAGTAATATCTACTAATATTATAAGCTAAGTATTTATTTATTCTTAAATCTATATATTTACCTAAAGCTCCTTTATATAATATAATAATTTAGCTAATAATATACCTAATCTAAGGAACTTATCTAATATAAAGTTTATATAAATTTATCCTTATTATTATATTATAAAAGTAATAATAAGTAGTAATAAGTAGTCTTTTTATCTTATAAGCTTAGGTAATTTTATAATATAATAAGATAAAACTAAATAATAATAATATTCTTTGTATCTTAATATATTACCTATTATATATATAAGCTACTAACTTTTTTACTTAGGAATAATAACCTCTTATATCTCTTATAAAATTAATTCTTATTACTTAATAAATTCTTATTATTAGAAAATCCGAATTATATAAAAAATACTTATAATTACCTTTAATATAAACCTAAAGTTAATTTACTTAGCTTCTAGAAGTTTTATATATCTAGTTTTTAACTTGATTAAAATAAAGTATCTAAATACGCTTCTTTTTTAGTATCTCTAAGAATAAAATAAATTAATCGTATTATCTTTTAGAAGTCTCTTTTAAAGCTCTTAGTAATACTTTTTCTAAGGATCCTACTAAGGCTTCTCTAATTTATATATAACTTCGTATATTCGGTTACTCTTAGTTAGCTTTAATATAACTTTTACTAAGTAAAAGTTAAGAGAACTAAAAAAAGAAAAACAAAAGAAGTTTTATTAAATCTAAATTAAACGATCCTAGAATATAAGTATTACTAGTAAGCTTTATTATAAGACTTAGTAATAGTTTATTAAGGTTTCTCCTCTAGGGATTTATTTCTTTTATCTTACTAGGTTAACTAAATAAAAAAGAATTAAATAACTAAAAAATAATAATTTAGGATTTTTTTATATAAATTTAATTTTATTATATTTTATATATTATTCTAAGGAATATATTTAATATTAATCTAATTTTTAATTTTATTATAATTACTAGATTCTTTCTAGTTAAGCTACGATTATATAAAACTTTATATAACTTTAGTAGATAAATTATAATTATCTAAAAATATAAGGGAATCTCTAAGAATAAGAATTTTAGGGTAATAAAAAATACTAGAATATATTTATAATACCCTTTTATATAATATAATTATATACCTGTTATTTAATTAGGAATAATATAAAGATATATTTAATAATTTAGGTTTAAGCCTTTAAATTAGCCTTTAAACTAATTTATAAACTAGCTTATAAACTAGCTTATAAATTAGCCTAAGGATACTAGCCTTTAAACTAGCTTATAAACTAACTTATAAATTAGCCTAAGGATATTAGCCTTTAAACTAGCCTATAAACTAGCCTTTAAACTAGCTTATAAACTAGCCTAAGAATATTAGCCTTTAAACTAGCTTATAAACTAGCCTATAAATTAGCCTAAAGATATTAGCCTTTAAATTAGCCTATAAACTAGCCTTTAAACTAGCCTTTAAACTAGCTTATAAATTAGCCTAAGGAAACTAGCCTAAGGAAATAAGTAATTATATACTAGGAACGCGACTAGCGTCTAATAAGTAATTAACTAGTAGAGTTTTAGTAAGATTAATATAACTAGTATATAATTTATAACCGGCTAATAATATAATAATAAGTTTAATATTATTAGTACGCTTAATATATAATTAATAACCTACTTAACGTATTACTAATACCCTTAATATAATCTATATATTTGATTTTAGCTAATACTTAAATATTTTACAAATAAATTATTATATTTTAGTATTATTAATATACTTTTAGTATTACTAATAACTTTCCTAGTTTATAGATAATATTAATAAGTAAATAAAGCGAAAAAGTAATTTAAGTTTAATTCGGAACCCTTATATTAATAATAATAATATATAATAGTTAGGTAAGACGAAAAAGTAATATAAATTAATTTTAGAATTTTTTTATTAAATATAATATTAATAAAATTAACTTCTCCTTAAAAATAATATAAGTATAATAATAAACTATAAATATATTAAGCTCCTAGTATAAAACCTTCTCTCTTTTTAATAGAGATTAATATAATAAATAATATTCGAGCGTATTTATAATAAAGTCTTTTAATTTATATATTTACTAATTAATATTAGTATCTTCTAATATTATAAGGTTAATATAATAATTTATTATAGTAACTTGTAATAATTATAGTAAGATAGTTATTTAATTATAAGGATTATAAAAGGGAGACTACTAATATACTAATTATATAAGTAGTAAAGTTAAGAAGTTAACTTATTCGGTCGGGTCGACGAAGGCGTCGTCGGCCTCCGGAGCAACTATGTTCCGAAGCACGTGTTGCTTACACGTGACACATATTGCAACAGAAAGGAAGAAGACAAGATGAACTACTTCTACTTGAACCTAACCTAACTCTGCTATACGAGCCAATCCCTTGATTTGCTATTTCCTCATCCCCACGAATCAGGTCTTAATCTGGGTTTAGGGTTTAGTCGGTCCACAAACACCCACCTCACCTCCTTCCTTCCTTTCTCTTTTTAGAAGAAAGAGTCTCTTCAACCTCTACTCGGACGAGTATAGGTAGGTAAATTACCTACCTACCTAGGTATACATACCAATTTCACCTGTACGCAGCTAGGAATCAAAGGAATGAGAAAGGCTACCTTAGGTACCTTAGTTAGCTCGTCAAGGCACGATATGATATATTTAGAAGCCTTCCATCGTAAGGATGCCCTGGATGATCTCTTCACACGGGTGTATATATGGACCATCAAGTATATCCATGCATCGATCCATCGATCCATCCATTCGTTCGAGGTAGCGTATCTAAGTGCACAGGTAAGATAAGGTCACATCTCACGGTCCGCATCACGTGTAAATCCCATCCCATCCCATCCCATACCCGTACCGTATTTTCTCTTGACTTTCCATTTTCTTCACGATATGCACGCGTAGTATGAAGATACAGAACTTCCGTGCAGCAGCGGGAAGGGGTTTCCAGGTAAGTAGGTAGGTACCTGATCGAGGGGATCTAGCTCCCTTCGAACTTAGATGTAGCGAGTAATTTACAGCACGAGTTCTTAAGCAAGAGCTCCCGTTTATGTAGACGTTAACTTTAGCAGCACTGGAACCGTTCGGCATCTATCCTCTCACCTACATGCACTTGACAGTTTCAGTTTCATTTTCAATTTCAGTTTCAGTGAATAATATTGATACCCACAGGTTTTTAGTTCTGGTTCTGGTTCTGGTTTGGGAATAGGATTAACAATCGAACAAAGGGGAAGAGAGACGCACAGCACAGCACACAGTACACAGTACAGGTAACAAGAAAACAAAAAGAAACAAACAAGAAAGAAAAAAAGGCTCTTTCCGCTTCAACTCCAACCCAGAACCCCCCAAGTAAAAAAGGCAGACCCCCCCTCCAAAGCAAGCGAGCAAGAATATTGAACTTGTTCATGCATGCAAAAAAAATCGACAAAATGAACGCCGTGTCTAATCGAATAATTACAAAAGAAAAAAAGAGGTTTGTAGTGACGACGTAGTGTAAGTAGAAGAAGAATCGCTGCGTTATCAACTCGTCCATCCATCCATTCTGCATCCATCCATCCATCCATCCATCACATGACTACACAACATCCACATCCCTTCTTGGATGTATCTTCCGCTGGCTCTTGAACCCGGACCGGTTGTTCCTTTTGCATCTTCGGGCTCGCTGGCATTCCTTGCGCCTTGCCCTGACCGTTACCTCGATCTTGGAGTTTGGGCATCGTGCTGTAGCTTCCCGTCCCCGTCCCCGTACCTGGCCGTCCTGTACTTAAAGCTGGACTCTTTGATCCACGTAGCGGCCATTCCGAGTTATCTTCTGGTTTTAATTCAGGCGCCTCGACTGTTTGCGGAATGATTTCTGGTTGTTGCTCGGGGAACCCCTCGTCGTTCAGTGGCCGGAATTCCTTATCATAAACATTGCCAAACTTTCCTTCCTTCTCCCATTGTTCCTGTTGTAATCGCTTGGCGACTGTTGGCAGGAGTTGCTGATCTGGGGGTAATCTTGGATCCGGCTTGTACATGTTTGCCAACCATGGTGGATCCCCTTCTGGTTTTCTCGTGTTGTTGAGTTCGCCAGATCGTGTTGTTGGTCTACCATTTGGTTCTCGCACAGATCCAGATCTTGTTTTCGGTCTCTGTGATCCGGATGTTACCCTTGGACCAGTCGCTGAAGGTTTCCGTACTTTCTTGGTAGGTGAATTCTCTGCTAAGGCCTTCTTTCCAGGTGTCGGTGTTACTTGTGCTTCCTCGTGAACACTATTACTACGACCCCTCGATTTCGGATATGCTATAGCATCATCTTCGCCTGTGTAACCTCCGCCTTGTTTTCTGACCACAGGTGTATCCCGTTCAAGAAAGTCGACGGGTATGGGAAGAGGGCTGGTCTTCGCGATCGGTATCCTCGAAACGCCTTTGATACCCCCACTCATATCCTGGTAGAATTCTCCTTGGTCCTGCGCGGCTTCTTCTGGAGTTCGCAGATCCCATCCCGCGCTCCCACCATTATCTTCCTCCTCTTCCTGTTCAGCAGGTAAAGATCCCATTCTCTGGCGCTTCTGCCCTGATTGCTCGCTCTTGCTGAATCCATTACTCTGCTGATCTCGACTTCGTTCTCGTTCCCGCCGGCTCGATTTGCTCGTGGCTCGGGCCCTTGGTAATATTATTCCTGCTGCTTGAAGCTCTTGGCTCTCAATCCGTGCCAGTTTGTCTCTGTGAATCCATCTGGAGTGTTCTGGGTCATCTTCGTCGTCATACAGCTCCCCGCTAACACCCCTATCTCCATAGTCCAGGCTGTTGTTCATGGTGCCTTTAGGTCCGTACAAATCCAACAGGCTGTCTGGCGTGCTTCCCGAATCGCTAATGCTGCTGTCTTTCCTACTAAGAGCATTTATACGCGCCGGAGCCAAGTAGGCCGGTTCGGAAGGGTAGATGGACTTTGAAGAGTGCGAGGAATTATCGGTCCGCCTTTGTGACAGATCGGGGCGGGATGTTTGGTGAGCAAGGGCATTTCCGTTTGTTTGAGACGTCAGAGGGTTTCGAGCACTGGCATAGGAGGATTCATTCTTTGTGGAGGGAGCCGGGGTCTGCAATATATCAACGTTAGCCCAAGATCGCCGCATGTAGATCGTGCAGGTTGCCGCGAAGGCCTTGGGGAAGTACTGACCTCTACTTGCGTGGGTACAGAATAATTCCAGAGGCTCTGATTGCCGTGCGAACTGCTAGGGGGCGTGATATTGGCTTGCAGTGCTGACACCGCAGCCATCTCGCCTTAGTGGGACCTCGAGACTACAGCAAACAGGCAAGGAGGCTGTTGGATCTTGCGTGCAACATGCGGGTGTAAATTCGGGGTTGCGGTCGATTAGGAGACGAGGCGGAGGTGTTGTTGAAGAGGGTGATGTACCTGCAACTGGAGGATCAGACAACAAGAAGTGTCGCGCGTCAAAGCAGATGCACGACGGAGAATAGGAATAAGGGTGGAGTGAGGCTTGAGCCACCGGCCGAGGAGGGGGTCGATTGTAGTGGTTGGCGCAAATGAAGAAAGAAAGTGCAGTGCAGTGGACGTGCAGTAGTAGTGTCGACGAGACAGAGATACCTAGCCAATTGAACGAGCGGACGACCGCTGCAGAGGAAGCAGAGTCTCGTGTGCGGAACAGCGGTGCGGGCGTGGGAGAGAGCGAGGGGATGAATGTGGGAGAGCAGACTTGGTGAGACTATGGGCGAGGGCGAGGGCGAGGGCGATGTGTTGTGGTTGTGGTTGTGTATTATTATTATTGCCATTCACACGCTGGAGCTGGACTCAGGGGAGCTGCTTGCCCAGTCGGGGCCGGGACTTTAGACGAAAATGGGGTCGATGGAGCCGAGAATATCATCGAGCCACCCAATGAGATATCTACAGCCGCAACAGCGAGATAAAAGGACACACTTCTACCGTGCACATCCACAATATCGTCGGGTCTACTCATAGCATGAGCCATCATCTCGCCTGGTGCGGCTTCGTCGTTTGCAGAGGCGTCCAGGCGTGCACCTGGTTGCTGTAGTTCTAGCAGCACAGCATTACTGCCGACTCGCCGACGCTGATGAGTGATGATGATATAGCACATGTCAGTCAGGGAGAGACCTCAGGGCAACTCACGATACACCTCAGCCAGCTGGCTAGGTCGTCCTTAACCTTTCCGGCAGCAACATCATGAGGCTATGGCTGAACGCAGAACCCGATTCGTGCTCCTCTCCGACACCCACAATGCGACCCCCAACGGTGCCTTCAAGCTGCCCCGAGGCGATGTGCTGATTCACGCAGGCGACTTGACAAACCAGGGGAGCTACAAAGAGCTGAAGAAGGCAGTTGAATGGATTGAGAAGGCCGACTTCGACGTCAAGATTATCATCGCTGGTAATAGCCTTTCGCATTCCTCGAAAACGACTACTGACATTCTCTAGGGAATCATGACATCACTCTCGATACTCAATTCTACGCACAAAACGGCCACTATTTCCACAATCAAGACCCTCAAGACTCTGCCAAGTGTCGCGCGTTGCTCCAAGAGTCGTCCATCGTCTGGCTTCAACATGAGTCCAGAGTCATCCAACTGAATGCTGTGGATGGGCCACGAACAAGGTTTAAGATTTTCGGTTCACCATTCTCTCCTGCAAAGGGGAGATGGGGGTTTAGCTACACACCGGACGAGGCACAGAGAATATGGGATGAGATACCTTTGGATGCAGACATTGTTCTCACCCACACTCCTCCGTATGCACATTGTGATGAGTCGAGGGAAAAGGTAGCGGCTGGATGCGAGGTGTTGAGGAATGCTCTCTGGAAAGTACGTCCAAGACTTGCGGTGTGTGGCCATGTTCATGAAGGCAGAGGTGCTGAAGTGGTGGAGTGGAATCTAAGCTCGGCAACTGATGCTCCCATGGAAAGAAGGACCATACCTTGGACAGACCCCGCACAGGATAATAATAGGCTGTCATTGATCGATCTGACCAGACGGCGTGGTCAGCGTCTCCAGAATGATGGATCTGTGAGTGACGACATTCTCCGAGGCTCGGGTTCTGCTAGAAGCTCAAGTTCAAGCTCGAGCCTCAAGGGTAAAGTTGACCCAGAGAATAATCTGCCCTGCACTGGGTCTGTTCCGCCAATCCCTCCCTCGAAACTATCAGTCGCTTCTAAAAGTCTCCCTCGACATGATACTAGTACATTGTCAAATGGAGAGGGCCGCCGGGAGACTTGCATCATCAATGCTGCCATCATGGCGTCTAGCTGGCCTCACGGGCAAGGTGGGAAAAGGTATAACAAGCCCATTGTCGTTGACATTGACCTACCAGTGTGGGGTTAAAGTCTAGCTATAAAGAGTAGCTTTTGCAGGCCAAGTTGCTATATCTTCGGACCGGTCGAATTCTTACCTCTCCGCCTGCTGAACCATGCTCCTGTTAATCCTTTCTCACTCTGTGCGAATGATGTAAGAGACGACAGCAACAAAGGGGCAGCCTCTGCAATAGATCCTGTACTACCTGCGTTGAGATGGGAAAGGCGTCGTCGCATTGTTGGAAATCGCGTTCAGAGAGCGAACCAAGATACGTTCTACGCACTGTTACACCAGAAATACATCCGCAATAGCACACCTTGCAATCCGACTCCCCAATCAAGTCCTGCTTTTCTTCAGGCCCTAAATTTCCATAAGGGTCTTAAAATTGTTTTTTTGTTGCCCTTTCCACCTATTTCCGCTTTCCTGTTTCCAGGCTAGCTTACGACGATGGCAATATACAAGTGAGCATAACGCTAGGAGTGGAGGTGTAAGGTATCTCAGACACTAGTAATGTGCAAGTGAGCACCACGTTGGGAGTGGAGGTTTGTAGTACTATTATAGAGGTATTAGGTATCTTACATCAGGGACGTTACAATATTTGCAAGATAATAAAAGATTTTCGGGTATCAAAGGCTTTTTAAGCAATTTTTGGCCTTGTAACTCCACGTACGATTTGACTTGTAGGAATCATACGAAACTTAATTAAGGCAGGTTTTATTCAAGGAATTTTAACGACTTCCAGGCTATATGGCCGTTAGTGTGATGTCGACAGGAGAGTAAACAGATAGAATCCTCCGCTCTCTTAGGCTCGGTGTCAATATCATTGAAGAGAGAAGCGGGTTGATTGAGTGAACTGCACAGCTAGCTACGGAGGTTGCGAGACTATATAACTCGAGAAACCATCAAACATGACAAACCAAACCAGGTGACCTTTCAGGAGTCGGATTCCCGTTCAACATTAAATAATTTAGTAGAAATAAAAGCACATTAGATTTAACTAATCTCTTGGTGATTAGGTATAATAACATGTACATGTACTTGTATAAAATAACATAAGAAAAACAGAGCACGAAGGAAAGTTAAATATTCAAGCTCGCTTATTATAAATGTACCTGATCGAGCAGAACTAAATATAATCTCGCGTTGACCAGACAATCAAATTTGACAATGTAACATAAAACGAACATTTAATACATATATGCTAAATGTTTAATGGTTGTTGAAGAAGGTAGATGGTGTAAGGATTCATATAGTTGTTTGATATTTGAGATGAATGTTGCCGACAAAGGATACTTGGAGATCAAGTCTCCAAATACAAAGACAGCTTTGTAGAGAGATTGCCTACGTCCTCTTGATTACGCAATGACAGGTGTGAAGCTTTTCACACCAATCTTTTCCATGGATATACTGACTTTCGGAGGGATAATGAGAACTTCATGTATCGGCATACCTCAATGCCGGCCAAGTACTGGTGATTGCGGACCAGAATACACGAGATGAATTTTCATCTTGTGAAAGGCAAACTGTACCTTGTGCGTTTGGTGGACTGCCCACACAGGTACACGAAATTTGGTCTCTCGCAGGTGAAATGCTCGAGAGACTTGAGGCTAGCGGTGAGATTCATCTCAGTCTGGAACTTTACTTGAATACTTTGCTCATGCCTTTACACATCTGATTCTTCTTGAAATTCTGAAGCACTTTCTGCTCTAACTTTTATCTGTTTGTTATTCTAATCGTGACCATTAACCCTGACCTTGGCGGGGCTATTTATTTCTAACAGGTTGATGCGCAACTTGTAGAATACATTACATCACCATAGCACATGCCAATGAGGGGATCTTTGGCCCGATGTACAGTAGCTAATTCTTTTTTTCCAATCTACATGGTGTCATTGCAGCATTGAGTAAAAGAATTAAAATGATATTGCACGGTCATGGTTTGGCGGATTCATGGTCGCCTTCGTAACGATACCGAAGTTACTTTGGAATCCACAATTGATAGCTACAATAACTCTATCTCTTCAAACAATATGGCCCCATTTTGGGGTGGATTTGGTATAAAACCACCTGATAAGGTTGATGTATGCAAACTGATTGGCTCAACTAAAATGTGTGACCAAATGTTAAAGCAGTATGAACATCGAAAGATGTCAACACGGTGCTTACCTATCGATCATAATAATGTAGAATGAGCATGAAGTTCATTCCATCGTCTTATACTTGGTAGTTTTAGGCAAGGCTGGTCGGCAGTCTAAATATTTTCAAATTCTTATTTCTACACCAACAGCTATCGTGATTACTCTCATGGTTTTCCAATCGAGGATTTTGCCTCTTGATTACTTATTCGAATCGTGTGACACAACAAGTTTTTGTCACGCGAGCATCGCCCTTTTTTGGTCCCTCGATACTTTTCCCTTATCGCCAAGTGCCACTTACTCGGTGATACTTTGTCGCCGATCGCTTGTCGACTACCCGTGGCGTTATCATAGTAAGACTTTAGCACCGAAGTTTAGAAATTAAGCTTATTACCTGAGGTACCTGGGTAGCTACCCGCTTACTGTCGTGTGACTTTCAAAATACGGCATTGGGATAAGTATGTACGTTTCATTTGAGCCGGACGGATATGTTTTCCAAAAGGGTTTCTAGGTTCATCTCCACAATTCGTATCTGCAACTTTAAAAGTTGGAGGTATATTTTCTCCGTTTCGTCCAACTCCATATACACTCCTGGGCATTTTGAAATTACTTTCTGAGTAGTAGTAACTTTGCCACCTACTGATTAAGTTTAATCGCTTCGATTATCATTCTTGCAAAGTATAACAGCGATATAAACTTACCATATATCAACGGCGTAATCCGTCTAGTGAGCTTACAATCTTGCAAAGCTTGGTTATCTCTAGATATATACTTAGGTAGCTGATGAAAGAGAACTATAACAAGCTATATTGATTTAATTGAAGTTAAGTTTTCGCGATAATAAGCCTTGGGGGAAAATCTCCCAGGAAGATTATCGACCTGGTATCTACAACGAACTTTTTTTTTATCTTAGCTATTTGTTAAGTCTTGACTCCTATCGATGAATAACATTGTAAAATAAGCCGATATACAGATTGTAAAGATAGTTACCGATCTACCCAAACTAGTTGGATAGCTAAAGCGAACTTAGATTTCAGGTTAATGGTAGCTTATCATGTTATCTTCAAGTCTACGAATAAGGTTATCGTTAGTACCTTTTCTACCTCAAGTCTATTCATTTAGCATTTTAGCATAATGCTACCCAGTTGGCCTAGTCTGGTTCAAAGACAAAGATGGCAGAAGCGCTTGATTGTTATATAAGAATCAGATTTCCTGCTCCGTTGGTTTCACTCACCAGTACATTATTCCTTAATCTCATATCTGTCTTGACCATTCAAAATGAAAACCTTTCTATGGCTTTTATGCCTCCAAATTACATTCGCGTCGACTTCCTTCGCTAGTGCCCTCATTCCTATCAACGAACAGTATGACACGGATGTAAATGTCACAAAAACCCCGCCAGTTAGGAAACTGAGAAAGGAAAACCCCTGTGTAGATGCAAGATATCGTTACAATTTCGAAAACGACCAAGATGCCGGTACTGCAGATTGGTATGCTGAGGCGGTAGAGAAACTCAGAGAAGAATACGGCGCCAAAGCTTTTAGTGAAGAAGGTGAAATAAAATTGTTTGCTCGTCGTTATTGGAACGGAGATGATTTCTGCAATTCAGATGGTTGTCACGGACCAGATTGCGAAAGAATATGGGAACACGTATCTAATGATGAATCAATCGAAGACCCCAAGGAAACGACACGCAAAGTGTTCTTCGCCTTGAAGAGGATTTCCAATTTGAATAGAATTTTCCGATTAGTTAATGTAAGCTTACATCTGCTACACTACAATAACATGCAGGCTCATATTAACATACTCACAGAAAATGCTCATCCTGAGTCAAGTTAACCTGGTGGGCGATCTATTTTCAATCATTGTAGATTTCACACCCCAGACCGATCTCTACGCTGAAAAGAAATGTGCTCTCATGCGTTCGGCTCTCTCTAGTATCATCTCCAGTGTACTAGGGATAGCCAGCATGGGAGTTTCGATTGGTGTTAAAGAGGCCGTCGATGTAATTGCCAGGACAAAGGAAATAGTCGAAATTACTAGGGTCATCATCGACGAGGCAATCAGAGACTCGAAATTGGCCGGTGAAACGTTGGAAAGCAATAAAGGAGTCGATTATTGGAAACGGCCCTCCTCAGAGGAACCTGTGTCATCAGAAACCATAACTCAATTTCAAACAACCTTTGGAAATACCGATTGTTTCTCGGCCGGGTATGGTCGCAAGGAAGAAAATTTTGAGCGGGTTGGACAACTAGGCAGATTTCTAGCAGGGAAGTTTATGTTGAAGCGCATAGAAAACAACAAACTACTCAATGAATTGAACGATGGAACTGGAAGCGGTACTACGACTATGGCGGCCTGGATGAAGAGGGCATTTATACCCGACTCTAATGTTCAGAGTCGGAAGGCAGAAGAGGGCTTAGAGACGTGAGAACAATACTATTCCTACAGCTCAATTAAATTACTGACAAATCTAGACGTATCACAGAAAATTTGCGACATGCAACTATCTCAAGCGCTTTAGCAACTAGCAAATGTTATGTCAAGTGCAACCGCCAAGCTGGAGCTTGGAAAGAATGTCCGTGGCAGTATCGCGGCAAAACCACTGATTCAAATCTTCGGCATTACAGAATTTGTACTGGAGATGAAGATGACGCATTTGGCGATGTATGCCAAGCTGAATGCTGGACCTCGGATGATAAGAGCCACGAAAGAGAGCTTTACGGATTAGCCAAGTTGCCGGATTTTGGTATTAACCCCCTAGATCTCATCAAGAATTCAGTTAGACTGTACGACAAGTACCACAACGCCCTATCACCGGAGACCTTTGATTTAGCTTCAACATTCAGTAGTGAGGAAAAGACTTACTTTCTCCCTGTGTGCAGGTCAAGTTACATTACAATTTCCGACATAACAGAAGAGAAGTATCAGAAGCACTTCCCTATTCCCTGTGGCGATTACGCAGCAAATGAAACAGCTACATTCTTACAAAGAATTTGGATGGTAAAGGGGTCTATAAATGGCGAGATCGACTTAGGAAAAGCTAAATATGTTTACGAGAATATAATTCCTTGGGTAAGATACAAAGCGATGATTTGATATAAAAGTACAAGGCTAAAACATAGTTACAGATATCTAGAGAGTATTCTCCAGTCTTACAGGAGAGCATTTGGTGTGCTTTTGATGGGCGTTGGCCTGTCGAGGGTGATGAGAAAGAAATCCAAGTCGACCGCAAGAGCCGTTACTGCGGTGCACTTAAAGCAGGCGTATTAGGTAAAACAGAAGCGGAAGCTAATGATTGGTTCTGCAACCAAGACACAACCATGGAAATGTGGAGAAACTCAGAGACCAAGAAAATCAAACAAAACATGGATTCAAGAACTCGGAAAAGCCCCTCTTACTATTGTGCAAGATTCAACAAAAAGCATTCCTCCTCGAAGAATAAAAATGGGAACTATCTTAGTGGAGAGGTTGCTGTGCCACTTTTCAATTATACAGAGCTATATTTTGCGGACAGGATGGACTTTACTGGATTTCCTTACGATATATTCGATGTTAGAGGCACACAAACGTATGAGAGGTTAGATTAAGGCTGAGAGTTCTTTACCGAGCCTGTGAGTTTCCTGGATTGATATGTTCTCGCTCGGATTTGAACTAATAGTCTGCATTATAGAGCACTTTTAATATTAACTTCATAAGAAGGGCTGAGCAGGTTTTGTAAATCTGTTCTCTGGGTGGGTGAAGAACAGAAACTCCCTTGTCGCAGGATATGGCTCAAATGTACACAGTGGCTCTGGGATTTCTTTTCTTGTTACAGTGTTTATATATAACTAGGTACCTAGGTAGTTATAGCGAACTAAATTAATGGAAGGTTTCTTAATACTGCAAAGGAGGCGTAGATACAAATGAAGGTAGCAAGTTGTACCTACCAGAAGGGTATTGATACTTGAGGCTTGAATCTACCTAGGCCATGTGCCTTTGTTTCTTTTTATCCGCACAGCTCCTAAGTTTTATATCAGATCAAAATTTGCAACCGAGGTTTAGAAAAATGGCCGTTTATAATAACATATTATTATTCTTGATGCATAACCAGTCTGTCTCTCGACTTGTATAAGATATAATATCTTCTTATATAATTACGAGGCACCCCCCTATTCCTAAATTTTTAGAGGGGGGTTTACTATTCGTAAATCTGTGGTTACTGAAAATAACTTTACTATTTGATATTCAAATTGGTTTTATTTATATTTTTATATTCAAAAGAAAAATATTCTTAAAAATGAAGTTTTACAAATTTTAATTGCCTATTTTCTTATTCTTTTAACAGTCAAAGTAACGTACAACAAGTTCAAATTTTGATTTAAAACTAGAATCAAGCATTGTGAAACTTTGAAATAAATTCTAATTATATTTGTTCCGTTTTTATACTTCGTATTTGCTCGTAGCTGCTTTTCTAATTAATTTTAAGATAAAGAGGTTGCTATAAAACACATGTAAGTTTGGCTAACGATAACTTAAAATGATGGCCCCTTCTTTGAAGTCGAAGAGGTTCTTATAAATCACATGTAAACCAAGCCTGACCCACTGATAAAAGCTCAAGCCCATCACCCACTCAAATCCTTCATTTTCCAGACTTATGCAGTTCCGCGTTCCCTTCTCTCCCCGTCTCTTTCGCCATACCTTCTTCTGCTAGGAGCTCATATCACTCGATCTGAATAGAAGGACCTTCTATTAGGCCGCCAACTGCTCATACCTTACTTCGGTACTTTGTATCCTAGCCTTTTAACAAATCTGGTACTATTAGCATATTTCCTTTCGGCCAGTATGTCTAAACATTCAAACTATTACTTAACATTTCTTCTAACATATTTCAATAGGCCATCCACACCTCTGTGTCATTTCGTTGGACAGTCGACCTTTCTCACTCGCACCACCGGTCAACTTCTTACTCCTTGGCACGAAATTAACATCATGAGGATTTTTCTTTTCCTCTGCCTGATGGCAACCCTGTCTCTGACTTCTTTCGCTGGCATAATTCCTCCGGAAGATCATAGCATGATTGAGATTTCGAGAGAGACTAACGACAACAAGAATGATAACAAGAAACGTGATAGGTTCAAAAATGCGGGAATGGACACTTACCGCAATATCGATCCATCAAATCACCCTTGCCATTCTCCCAAGTTCAAATATACCGCGGAGAACCTTGATAAATCTCAAGCCGTAGAGCACTTCGAGCGACTGGTGGACATTCTTCAATTTGAGTTTCCAAAGGATTTCAAGGCCATTGGACTGACCAGGTTATGGGGTTTAAAGGAATGGGGAGACGAAAATTTTGATTGCGATATGGATGGATGTCGGCAAGAGCCTTCTTGTGAGACTATTTTCGACTGGAAATTGAAGGCGCATAATGGCAGTGTGCCTCAAGCTACGGATGCAACACGCAAAACATGGTTATCACTCCGCAAGCTCATCGCAATAAATCGATATCTACGTTTGTCGCATGTAAGTTACTTGATACGAATCTCACTCCAAGTGGTGCTAATAATTTCGAAGGATATACTTCTTGAGGTACAAGAGAACGTCGTCAATGAGTTGCCAGATCTGATAGCTAGATTCATGCCTCAGAAGCACGACTACAAAAAGATGGTTTGCGGTCTAAAGCGAGCTTTTCTCTCAGCATTGATCGGTGGATTATCAGATGCGGCTGCCGCGGGGAACGTAGAGGTGGCTAAGAAGGCGTTCGCTCCTCAAATAACTCAACAGGCAATAAAAGCATTGCAACAAATCATGGCGATAAGTCAGAAGAGTGGGGAGACCACAGATCAAATGGACAGGGATGTTCAACAACACGAGTTGAACAGGGCAGCGGGAGATGATCGACGTCAGTTCTATGAGTCTATGGAAAATGACGATTGCTACAATCTAGCATATGGGAAAACATATGGGAATTTCCAGAAGCTGATACAATTTGGTTCATGGCTGGGTCGGAAATTCGAAATCAGGCGTGAATATTCCCACTATCATTGGAATGCTGTCAATGATGGGACAGGAAAATATGGCATAACAATGGTTTCTTGGATGAAAGCCGGTCATTTCCCATCGCGAAGCTTTGAGTTTAAAGACTTGAAGGTTAGATTGCCAAGGTATGCTCCACCATTTTTGAGTCTGGGGAATATACTAAATTCTATAGGTTGGTGGCCAAAAGAGTCCAGCAATCAATCATCTCTGTTGCACTGGCAGCCAGTAATTGCTATGTCAAATGTGCAACTCATGAAGCAGGAGATTTATGCGAGTGGACAAAAAATCCTCTAGCAGATCCCCAAAGGCTCGGAGCGAACATGAAAGAGTTGCGTGTTTGCTTTGGTGAAGAGGGTAAGCCCTCTGACATGGCATGCCAAGTCCAGTGTTGGAACCAGAACCAATTGGACTACGAGGTTGATCTTTATGGATGGACGGACCTGAAGACTTATGGCTTGTCAGTCTCAGAGTTGATCCAAAGTTCCAGGGAGATGTACTATAAGTACCACAATATGGCACATCCAGGCGAGGTCCGCTCTCTCCAATTGGGATCTTCGGGATATGGAATTTCCGCGTTTCTACCAACCTGCATATCCAGGACTGTGGTCCTCAATATGAAAGCATTTCCTATTAGCTGTGGTGGTCCCGACTCAAACGACACCATGGCATTTCTAAATGGGATATATATGCCACCGAGAATAACCGACGAGGAGAGTGAGGATCCCAAACTCACGTCAATTATAGGTTGGGTTGTTCCAAAGGTATGATGAGCAATACATTTACAATCTTGCCAAAACTAATATAAGCTACTAGGTCGCAGCAAACTTCCCTCCATTGAATGCAGAACTTATGTATTGCGAGATTCAAAGACACTTTCCAGTCAAGGGAGAGACTGGCGATGATAAATCGCTACCTCGTGGTAAAAGCCGGCATTGTGATTCTTTGAAGTCCCAGCTTACCAACGAGGATGAAACTCAGGCCAATACGTGGTTTTGCAATTCTGAGATATTTAAACAAATGGAAGACGAAGGAGCAGCAATCCACGAGATCGAGCCACCACGAGATCCACAGCTCTCAGATAACGATGAGACTGTGCCAAAGCAACCGACCAATTATTTGCCTGCCTGGTCTAATTGCGAAGAATGGCAAACAAAAAAAGGTTGGCGGCCGCTAGACGTCATGGATGCAAAGCTCAAATATGGAGCAGACGAGCAAGGAATCCAATGGGCCGTTAGACCCACACTTCATTATTTAACATATGGGGGTCAGCCAATGTTATCACCAAGGACAGATTACTCGAAGAAGCTCGACGAGGAACAAACACTTTCCAACATCTTCAAGAAGTATACCGGATGAAGTTGAGTCACCGGCATGACAGAAGTCGGAAGAGAAGACATTGTTAGCAATTTCCTGTGGCTTGTGCATTGGTTGCTTGATAAAGTAGCGCGTCTTGGGGGGGTAGGCTGTATATTTTGAAATCAAAAATGTAAAATAAAATGAAGTAAAAGAAAAAGGTCATCATGCCTGACCCGATAACCCAATAATATAAAAGGGAAGGCTTTTCCCTGATCACAAAAGAAAGATGCTACCACATTACTTTTCAATCATTCATTCATCCATACAATCCCCATTTTTACCCTTCATAACACGCAATATCCCCCCAACCTCACTATCCCAGTCCTCCCAACAGAAACTATAAACAACCACATGAGATCTTGATTTTTCGTTCCCATTCGTCCCATTCCTCTGTCCCCTCTTTTCTTTCTCAGCAGGTAATATCCCTGCCCATCTAAGTACCCCCTCTTTCACAAATCCCAATCTCTCTACCTCCTGCTGTAGGTCTGTATTCCCCTGGTTCACACGCCATTCGACCCTCTTGATGCCCAAGCTAAAAGCATATTTTAACATCAGCCCTATCGTATTCGATAAGGTGTGTGTTGTCTTCTGAAACTGGGGAAGAATAACGAGATACCCGATTTCCGTACTGAGATGCAAAGTGGAAGTGTTCATGAATGCCACGATCCCTGCTAATTCGCCTGCTGTGTGGTCAATTATAGCGAATAACGTATTCCCGCTACTAGGATGTATGACTTCTTCGATGAAGCTTTGGGTAAAATCTGCGGTTGAGTTGAATGGCCCGATCGGGTGATCTTTCCAGAGCGCGGCTTGTTGCGAGATGGATTTCTCGAAAAATGATGTGGCGTGGAAGGCGGGCTGATTTATTAATTGGATTTTTAGCAGAGAAAGATCATAGCTACTCACAATGAAGGGCGTTACTTTTACAAATTCGTTAGACATTTCCTGGATGGGGAAGCAGAAATTCTTGTCCGTCTCTGAGTTCAGAGAAGGCGCTACCTTCGTTCCAGTTCCGTGAGTAGAGATAAATCTGGTTAGGTTAGTGCATTACATATATAGGAAAATCAATTTCGACTTACTCGTCTTCTGTCTCAGGATAGGCCATTTTCTCTACATCTTGCCAGTCAGGGTTCCCATCATAAACAGCCCGAACATGGCTTAATAGCTGATTGATCGAATTAGCGACGGCAGTTTTCAGCGCCAAAGCCGGAATATTTCCTCGCGCATAATCCAACTCAAGCTCATCATAACTTCTATAATGCACGTTTGCTCCCTGCACAGACTCAATAGTAAAGACCGTACCAAGCGGTGCATCTTTAGTACAGAACGGTATCTGGCCGCCCAACTCACCCCGTCCCTCCGTGGCACTATAACCAACATAGTCTCTAGCTCTCTCGATCCTGAGCTCGCTTATCGGAATGAGCACCAACCGCACGAGTGCCAGCA
This sequence comes from Pseudofabraea citricarpa, assembly GCA_029641185.1. Classification (NCBI taxonomy): domain Eukaryota; kingdom Fungi; phylum Ascomycota; class Leotiomycetes; order Helotiales; family Dermateaceae; genus Pseudofabraea; species Pseudofabraea citricarpa. The sequence continues at coordinate 235,543 of JAPWGK010000028.1, read as the reverse complement.
AGCCATTCGACGAGCCATCTCCCTCTTTACACTCGACGGCAAATATCTTCCTCCGCACCGTCTCAGGGTCATCGAGGCAGTCGATTTTAGATTCCGGGAGAGACGCGGACATTTTGCCTCCGTTGAGACCGGGAAGCATGTCGTTCATGAGATGCGCGCGTTTCCTGTATCCCATCTTCGGCAGGAAATTTTCTGCGTATTCGAAGAGACCTCGCTATTTCTCAACATCAGCACCTCTTCTAAGGAAGAAATAGAAAACGAGCCTACCTGATCTAGACCACCAAAGTCGAAATCACAATTCTGGAATTCCTCATCTAGAGCTTGCAGGATGGGCGTGAGCATAGGACCAAACATGGTACTAGCACCGACTTCATCTCCTGTTCTCCGTAACTCTTGTTGCGAGGATAACGCGCAGAGTTTGTATATGTTGATGATATGCTCCTGCGAGAAGGCGTATGAAGATTCTTCGATGAAAGGAAGACTTGAAGAGGGGACGCCGATAGATTCGAAGACGGCGCCGAGGACGTATCGGTAGAACTTCTTGCGTTGCTGGACTTGTTCGAACGGGTATTTGAAATTGATCAGAAAGCCGTAGATATCTAGAGATATTTAGAAAAAAGGTTTGGCCTTCTGTATTAGATGTTCTCACCACCGAGACAAACGTTAAACTGCATACCTGCAAATTCAGCACCTGTATCTTTGTTCTTTTTATTTATTTTCTCTCGTGGAGTTAGGAAATAGGCAACATACATCAACACCTGCACGAAGGAAATCAACCATCTTCAATAGCGGTACATAATATCCCAAATGTGCTAGAGACAGATTCTCAGTACCCGCTTTATTGAATCTCGGGTCTCTCAGGAGGAAACTCACGTCTACCGGTCGGTACGGTCACTAATTAGACACGACGTCAGGAACTGGCTTTTTTTGCTTTTCTTCGTAGCTTATGCACATCTCCAAGGAAAATACGTACCCCATATCCCCTTTGGGTTATCGCCCCTCTCCAAGATCTCTCTTATTTCATCCCTACCTGGCGCTTCAGGCAGCCTGCGGGTGATGAGTTCCAACCTCTCGTCTGGGCTCAGAGAGATCGCCATGGTATGTTTCAATTGATTGAATCTAAATATTCTTGTTTTGTTCAATCTTTGATGAAGGCGTAGAGTGCTTGACAATGGTTGTCACAAGTCGACATGCCGCCTCAGTCTAAGCGAGGAAGGATACGAGAGGAGGAAGGTCCGTTCAAAGAAGCCGCCAAGACTGCCAGAATGCCATGTCAAAATCTATCGCTCTACTCAATTGGATACGAGGTCACGCATATGAGTTCGAGACTTTTCCTATTCTAGTTCACTGGATCGAACGAGTAAGGCTTACTTGCATCAGCTCGCGTAACCCACTGCCACACCACTCACTTACTTGATCCGACACATCGACTATCTGCACTCCCATATGAGCTAGAGCCATCTCGTCAGATCACCTTACAAAAGAGAGGGGTCCGTCAATAACCGTCGAATTGATACGATTATGGTGAGCAAAGCTCTCAACCGTGATGTAAGCTCCGTAGCGCGTTCCCCGCATTTCTTGGTACTGTAAGGGCCGGGGGGCGGGGGGCAGCTGCACGGCTCGGCTCGTCTTCCACAGCGTCGCATTTCGTTCGTCTTACGGTCCGAAAGTCCAATGAGAGAGCGCTTTCAAACCTCGTGATGATTACTCTCGACCTCATCAAGCATATAATGACCTCTGGAGAACATGACATGTGGCAAATCATTGGATATGGAGGGACCGTTCGTGCGATTCTCAGTCCATTCCCCGCTTTCCCCACGTAAGCGAAGCTCAAGTATCAAAAAGAAAATGTGACGACTAGCTGCAAGTTGGAAAACCACGAGACTTTTTGCTGCAAGTAATGGCCGTATATGCTCATGTTGTGCAACCACAGTCAGCCATCTCACTACCTTACACGCCCAATAACACACAATCCTTCAAGCGGCGAACACCCCGTGAACAGCACCTTAACCGTTCATCAATGCATCTTCCGGCCTCAAGAAGTAACTCAGGTAGTATCTCTCAGCCGCCCCATCACCAATCTGCGTGATCCGGTGCTTGGGCGAGTGATATCTTCCTCCGGAGAACCGTTGTAGCGAATCTGCTACGTTGACAACCACACACCCATCTTTCGGGGCAATAAATGCCCATTTTTCAACTGCAGGTAGGTATGACTGTAGTCCCCATGCATCATAGAACAGCATGGTGAGGGTCCCACCATCCGTGTGCGTATGATCACCCACATCGGCGACTTTAGCTAGCGATGGTTCCGCGATGAATTTCAAGCCGGTGTTGCTTGGTTGGGTTGCTCGGTGGTGTGTCATAAAATCTGGACTCAAAGCGTGAAGCATACTGAAGCTTGCTTTGTGGCACCCTGTGCTGAATCGCTCTATGGCGTCGCCATAATCTCGGAGCACTTGAGGTAAGAATGATGTCCCAATTGTAGACATTGCATCCCATGAGATCTAGCTCTGTGGTCAGCATCTGACCAGCGGTTTTGGAAAATACCAACCTCGAAGGTTTCATCGCAGGAGCTGGATTTATAACCCAAATCCTGTGATGGGCTTATGTCTTCTCTGGTATCCCTAAGCTTGACTTCTTGAGCCTGAGTAAAGTAATTCTTTGAGACAGTGTATAGGAAGGGTATATCGGCCAGAATGCCTTTGCCAATAGCATCAAAACGGAGGTCAAGATTGAAGAAGCCAATTTCGGAAGCTGCTTGTTGTAATTTTTCGATCTCAGCGGAGTCTTTCTCGTTAAGCTTGGCGAGTGAGATAGTAGGGATAGCCGCAACGCTGACCTGACGGTCTTCAACAAACTGATCATGTTCCAAGAGTCCAGGCATTTCGTAAATTTGTGAATTTTTAGACAAGAGTTCGGCGCAATTGCTATCCTTCGCTATGGCTTTGAGCGTATTTTAGCTACGATTGAGAGGTAGATCCACTTAACTCGCCTGCGCCATACTCTGAAGATCTCTTTCCAAATTCTATTGCTGTGCTGCTTTAACAACATTTTACATAAGAAAATGCAGGTATGTTAAATCTTTGAGTAAGTAGCTAACCGGACACCCGCGGCTTTCGAATATCTCCCAGTGGCTGCATATATCAGCATGATCCACGTGAAGTGCAAAGGTGGTTCCGATTTGCCAGACTCTGTGGGATGACAGAAATCTCAACTAGCTTGGTCATTGAAGTTATTAATTGCCAAATGCTTACAGTGATCTTTCATAGGCAAGCCTTAAAACTCGCCACGGTTACACGACGCCGAGATGGACATGCCTCCGCTCGAGAACCGTTCGTGCTCTGAACCATCACGCAATTCCAGAGAGCTTGAACGCAATCCAGCAAACCTCACACAACGTCAATCAATAGCTATATAGTAGGCGAGATGACCTACCTTCTCGTTGTTGTTATTACACTGGTCCTGTTTCCTCTTCTGATTTTCGTTCGGAGCACCAGGGTTCAAAATGGACGAAGAACTCGGAAATACTCATGTCCGGAGGTCAAGAATTCCGTTCTAGAAGACCAAGAAATCTTATCAGATGACTCTGCAAGCAATGGATATGCAGGTTCTTCTCAGATCTCGGACCTCGATACGCTGAAGCAAATGTATTACCAACTGCAAAACCTCGAAGAGTTTTCTGATGTGTTACCTGAAGCTCAAAAACTTCTTCTTTCCTTGCTGGAGACGACGGGGAAGGCTGCACGAGCAGTACCAGCTGACGAGACCATTTTGAGTATCGATCGATTTTCTCGCGAGAATCTTGATAGTTTCATGACGTTGCGAGATCGAAAGGTAGCCGCAGAATGGAATGATTATATAGACCGAAGACAAAAGGGCGGCCCAAGAGAGCTTTTTGAAGATCTCAATGAAGCAAAATGGTGGTTAAGGCAGATTGCACCAGTGAAACTCGTCGACGGTGCTTGGTTAGGGCATATAAATAGGGTAACGTTGCCCTACAGCCTGATAGGCATTATCAGAAGCGCATGGCAAGTATTATCTGAAGAGCTTGGGGATGGTGACCTAAAGAAGAACCACGTGTATATATATTCACAGCTTCTCGAATCGTTTCAAAGTCGCTTGCCTGCGTCTTACGATTTGGATTTCATCCACGACCGCCATCAACTCAACGAGCTCTCGGTTTGGAAGGCAGCTGTGGCACAACTGCTGATCTGTCTTTTCCCGCACGATCTTCTCCCTGAAATTCTGGGTTTCAACTTACACTTCGAGTCGATATCGTTAGAGACACTATTAGCGACAAGAGAATTGAAGGAAGTGGGACTTGATCCATATTACTTCGTTCTTCATGTTTCCATCGACAATGCAGACTGTGGCCATACAGCTATGGCTTTCGATACCGTATGCAGATACATAGAATATGTGAAAAACGCCGAGGGTGAGTATGCAGCACAAAAGGCTTGGCGCAGAGTCCAATCTGGTTATTTGCTTTCATCAGCTCTCCCGCCGACAACAGTTTGTCCATCGAGGAGAAACAAAACCAACGACTTATCTTCACAGTGCCGTACAAGAGAAAGGGAGATGATAAGAATATTCCAGGCCAAAGCACGGGTAGGACATAGTCTACACTGTAGCAGTCGGTGTAAAATCGGACGACGAAAGCTTTTCGATTGGCTTGACCCGGTAGCGCTCGAATCACAGCAATGGCAAACTGAATTTTTGCAAGATCTGAGTGACTCCAGGTACTGGATTTGCAAAGGCAATAGCGGGAAAAGCAGATTCGTCCAAGAGCTTGTCTGGGGAGGAAGAATGTTCGGCTCTTTTACGACAGCTGAGTGCGATGTTGTGAAGAACTGGATCGACAATTTACCTCCGGCTCCCGAGATTCTCACTATGATCGCTTCTAGAGATGCGGTAGATATTCTCTCCAGTTATCCAGTTTTCCGAGACGACTCTTTCACCGAATCTCGCCAGATGATTGAGGAAAAGTTGGAATCGCTGCAACCTTTGATAACGTTTGATGCCCTCAAACCACTGATTATTGGCACCAGACCAATTCCAGGAAAATTTCTGCCACTTTGGCTTTCGCATACTTGCCTGCTTCAGAATTTCATTTCGGTTCCCTTCAGGACCACCAATATTGCCACGTGCGCAGTTATCAAAATTCTAAGAGCGCAGGCAGGCTTCGGTATTGAGGGGCCATGCGTTGCAGGTATGGACGAAGTGAGACGTCTCATCAGTTCACGTCGTGCACTTGGCATTATTGGACTCGGACTTACTTTGATGGATCAGTGGGGGCTTTCAGAAGTCTACTCGCTAAAAGATGTGCTCACGATTTGGCCGTCAGATTTTACAGTTGAGATGCTACATCTTTCGATGAGTCACCTCAAGAACAGAGGCTTGCTAATCGGGATGGCGACCGCTTTCTACCAGCTTCATGGAGTTATGTCAAGGTCTGAGACATTTTCGGTTGCGGACCAAATTCTTCTCAGAGATATCAGTCAACGAGAAGCGGAAGGACTGCGGATTTGTTGGAAGGATCTAGAGTCTGATAAACTCAATTATGCGAAATGCTGTCATGGATATTTTCTGGCTCGAAACGAGATTGCAAAATGCTTCTCGGAGTAGTATGGATAGTGGTACCTGTATTTATTTCACCTAAGCAATTCAAGCTCTACGAAAAAATTAGCTTGACGTGTTAGCCAAACAAACTCCAAAACGAGTGCTTAAGAGTGTAAACTAGTCATCTATCAGTGCCGAAACTGTATTGCAATATTCTGAGGGTTCACCTTCGCCTAAGCAAGTGAATGGTAATGGCCCTCTCTCAAACTTCGAAAATACCAACGGTACGCCAAGATTCCAGAAGCATAGAAGGCAACAATTATCATTCCCTGCACAGGGTGTTCCACGGCACTCCGCAAAACAACCGCAGCGCTGAGAAAGCAGAAAATCATCGGGTTCGAGATGAATGTACGATACATGGAAGGGACATCTTCAGAAACCGGACGCGTTCGAAGGATAATTACGCCGAAGACAGTGGCGCAGACCGCGATATTCTCCGCCATGCCTGATTTAAAAATCAGCTCTCTCCTTTTCAAAAGGATTCTCACACATCCGCAGAGAGGGATTACCAGCAAATACGATCAGACCACGGAATTTCCCAATCAGGGCATAAGTGATTGCAAGGCAGGAATTCAAGACCATAGCTCGACTATGCAGCTCATCAGCACAAGTCTACAGATTAAGAGGTACTAAGACATACGTAGGAGTTTCTGAGCTTCCTGTAATAGCTAGAATGTGAGGGAACCACCGGCGTTTGGCAGCTGCTTGTGTCAATCGGCCCGCGGTGAATACTTTAACATTCAAAGCGCCAAAACATGACAGACACACGATCCAGGTATAGAACAGTGCACCTGTTAACCCATATAATTTCCTCCCAAAATCCTACATAAGGTTGGTTAGCTTTGACCTTATCAGATCAGGTTATGGAGCGAATGCAATGAGAATTATCCACAAACCAGTGCGACAGTATTCGTATTGTCCAATGCAGTAAAAGGCAAGACGATGAAATAAGCCGCATTAGCTAGCATAAAGAGACTGATGACCATGGCCATAGCGCTATGAAGTACCCTCGGTATATTCCGACTAGGATCTTTCAATTCTCCTGTGACAATGCTAAGCTAAAATATATCAGCCAATATCCAACACCAAGAGCGGAAATGACAAACAGTTTCCCATCCCGAATACGCCCAGAGTGCTGTAAGGACCGCATCTGTGAAAGATCCGGTGACGGCCCAGAAGTCACTATTCAAGTCAGAACTATGCTTTGCGACACCTGAAAAACATGCCCTCTCCACTTTTCCCGTGCCCGTTGTCTCGCGTGCGGAAAAGCAGGAGGAAACTTGAGTGAGACCTATCAGAATGATAGAACCCAGTCCCACCAGCTTGGTTGCGAGGAAGAAATTCGCTACGCCACTGCTTGTACGTGAGCCCATGCAATTGATAATGGTGATTGAGACAATAGCTGAGATGGCCAGCCCTTTCAAAATCCATGGCGATGGGTCGCCAGGAACGTCAAAGGCTCGATATAGGTACTCGGAGAAGATGAGTGAAATCATCGCAATAGAGCATGGCTTGACTAAGAGGACCAAAGACCAGGCAGCTAAAAAGCCCAAAGTATCTCCGTAGCAATAGCGTAGGTACTCTTGCATGCCCCCGTTTATTGGAATTCTGCTGCCAAGTTCGATGAAAGAGGCTGCCCCTGTCCATGCTAACAGACCGGCCAGAAACCAGACGAAGATGGCGACAAGAGGAGAGCCAGTGCTGTGAACGATGGCCGAGGGCGTGGAGAAGATGCCTGAGCCGATCTGGAGGCCCAACACAATAGCGAGACCATTCAGATAGCTGAGTGACCGTGGAATTCGCAACGGGGAAATTACACGGGGTAAGATTGGAGATACAAGGGGGGTTGTTGGTGACCTGGATTGTTCTGGCGATTCTTGAGGGAGTCCCTCCATGAGCAGAGGAAGAGCCTGTAGCCTTGAGAGTGACATATGGTGCTCCATATTCAGTGTAGAGAGTCTTTAGCTGGTAAAGTGACAGTGTTGTTATCGATGTCGTCAGAGGACTAGCTTCAAGCTACAGAGTTTTTGGAAGAGCAGGAAAGACCCGAATGTCGATAGAGTATAGGTATCGAAGCAGTCAAGATACAATAGATTGTGCCGTTTGTGTGCATGACCAGCACAAATGTTGTTATCAGCTCCCTGTCAGTTATCATCACTTGCCACGACGTTGACGTCCAGGTGACAAGTCGTGCTCAAGTCGCGACGCCCAACTTTGAAACAAACAGATGCTGTTTTAGTGACTGACTTTTCGTTTACCTTCAATTGAATAACTGAGCTCTTAAAATGAGAATTCTTATTGGTTATGAAGCTGGAACCTTTACGTAGTCTCAGTATTTTAACTTTGGTTCGTAAGAATATGTGGCGTTGCATCTTTGGCTCTCTTGGTAAGATAGAATCTGAATGTCCCCCACCTTGATCTCGGATCGTCTCGACATCTGAAAACATAATTATGATGCTTATTCTACCCCTGACGCAGATCCCGGGAATACGCAGTAGAGTCAGGTATAAATAACAACCCTAATATTGCAACTATGTTCTATTGAGCATTGACCGAGTCATCGAGAATAATGCAAAAGTGGCCGCTCCAAACAAAGCTACCTGGCCCAACAACCTCATCGCAACCGCCCGATCTCTCCGTCGCGCAGCACTTCGAAAGGCAGCTGGATCATTTCCTCTGGGAAACTCACACGGCGGTACATCTACACCGAGAAACTTGCAAAGCGGCTCCCAACCCTGTTGTACTCGATACTCGAGAAGCAAATCCTGGCGTACCAGGGAACGAACCTCGTCGTTGTGTTTCATGAAAACGCGCTTACCGTTTTTCTCGAAGTCACCGCCGTAGAGAGAGTCTTGGACAGTTCGAAACAAGGTTTGATATAAACTGCTAGATTGCCAATCCAGCTTCGAGAGCCATCTCAGGACGGGATCAGTGGCGCGCCAGCGGATCGTTTTCGTGCACGAACTATTTTATGCGACGCCGTCAGTCGATAATCAGATTATGCGTACGGTGAAAGGGAATTGGTAGGTTATTACTTACGAGTGCCACGAATCAGCATCTCTTGTTGTCAAGACAACTTTGGAATTCGGAAACGCTGCAATGAGTTCGGGTGCAAACGCAGCAGCTGGAAGACCACGCACAACCTACGGATGGACCAAAATGTCAGCGTCTTTTGTCCGTCGAAAAACTCAAGTTGACGAACCTCGAAACCTCCAATTAGTGGCTCCCAATCCTGCTTCTCGGTAGACTTGTTTCTACCATATTTGACTTCCAAAGCGTGGAGCCAGGCTGCGCAATCCCCAGCTCGGTCAGTTGCCAACCTGTCCATGCTCAAGAAATCATCATAGCCGAGGATTCGCAGTGCCTGTTCGAGTGCTGCAGACATCGGAGAATGAGTGATAGGAATAAGTGTGAAGCATGGTGGTCTTACAGGTACTGCCAGTCCTACTCAATCCCAGAAGAAACAAAGGGGAAGAAGCAGTTCCTGCCTCGTCCTTGGTGTTAGAAGACGATGGCATATCGAGCTTGCCTTTGCAAAGAAGTTAATGCTGAGCAGCGCTGTGTTCGAATACGAACAGCATCTCTTCCGGGGACAGTCATGATAAATGCATCAACCCCTCTCTCATCTCACCAAACACTTTCTCGGGCTTCAAAGCTGACCGACCATATTTGAGGCCGGCGGGGGAGTTTGTGTAAGGGTGTGATGGAATAATATCCAGGGCGTTCGCTTATCGGACGTTAGTTCTATGGGTTTTCTAAGCGAGGTGAGTGACTGCTGACCATGTACTTCCACTTCCGTACCATGCATTTCTGTACTCCAATGAAGCTCCCACACCTCACGACTCAGAAAACCATTTATCCCGTCCAATACCACATTACGTTTCCTTGCATCAGTTCTTTTCCGCAATCAACATGTCATCTGCCTACTCTCCCGCCCAGATAGCCCAATACGAGGCCCACGTCGGTCTTCCCTCACATCTTCGTCTCGCCAACAAACCCGCTCTCACAGCATCCTATCTCACCACACTACACGTGCATCAACTAAGCACAGTACCGTACGAGAATCTGCAGCTACACTACTCTTCCACGCATACCATCTCCCTAGATCCGCAGACTCTCTTCCAGAAGATCGTCATTGACGCACGGGGTCGCGGCGGCTATTGTATGGAAAACAGCATCTTTTTCAACCACATTCTCAAAGCTCTAGGATTCGATGCTTACACGGTAGGTGTCCGGATTCGTGCTCGCTATGATGGGATACCTCAGGGTGATTATATTGGCTGGTATGTGCTATGTCACATGTTCCCCCTTCTGAGTCACTCCTTACAGAAGAGTCCAGGGTGCACATCGTGAACATCGTCACCCTCCCAACCGGTGACCGGTACATGGTAGATGTAGGATTTGGCGGTGACGGAGCCACCAAGCCTCTGCTCTTGGTTCCGAATCAGATCACCACCAACTTGGGAACTCAAGAAGTGCGTCTGATCCGGGATTTCATCCCCACACAGACACGTCGCGTCGATGACAAAGATAAGTTATGGATCTACCAATACCGGAACGGGCCGCAGCGGGAATGGAATTCCTTCTATGCCTTCCCGGAGATGGAGTTTCTGCCGCAGGATTTCGAGGTCATGAATTTCTACACGAGTGGGAGTTTTGCTGCGACGAACTTTCAGACTAGGAGAGTGCTCGTCGTGCTGTTCTTGAGGGGTGAGCAAGACGGAAGAGAGGTGATCGTGGGGAAGGTCATGTTGGTTAATGGCGAAGTGAAGAGGAATGATGGAGGGAAGACGAGGACAGTTCTTGCTTGTAAGACTGAAGATGAGAGGGTGAAGGCCATGGGCGAGCATTTCGGTATCTCGTTGACTGAAGAGGAGAGGAATGGAATCAAGGGACGAAATGTAGAGCTGTGAGGGTAAGATATTGGGTTTAGATGACAGGGGCTTTGTTCTCGTCCTTTTCTATCGAAGGTTAGAGTTTTTGTGTTTTAGAGAATAGAAGGCCCTTTAAAGGGAGAGATCTGCGTCACTTTGAAGGATGGTACAACTAATACGGTTATAGTGCTCAATAAAGACTCAAATGGTGCTTAAATTTGATGATAAAGCATATTCTCATAGCGAACAGCAAGACACGGGTGACCCGGAGATGATAGTACAAGTAAATCCTTCAAGTAAGCTACGACAACATATGTGTCACTACTACCCACAGCAAAGTCAGTGAGTATCCCAGCTGATCATTCCCAAACTTGGGTTAATAAAAGCATAGCGCAGCCAACTACCATCATCTCGTCTTGTCTCATCCAGCTCGGTTAACAAAACCACTATTTTAAGCGATACATGACGAAGCTGCCTGCCCATAGAGGACAGGATACTTAATTACATCTATAGCAGTACCTTAAGGGTAATTTCAACTGTAGAATGTATACAAGTGAAATCAGTCAATGGCCTTCAGGATGAGCTTTCTATAACTCCAATCCTATCTCTACAGCACCAAAATCTCTTTTGGCTTCTTTCTTTCTTTCTTTAATCCTCATCCTCGCTCTCGCGTCTCAAGATAAAAAGGCAAGCCACCAAATATTTCACACCAGCTCTCTCCCGATCCAGTCTATTCGTACACTCGTGGATTAACCCCCCTGGTGATATACACAAAGCAGCTATACTTAGAGTAACAACACGTTTCGTTTTCCCCAAATAACCAAGCAAGCGTGACAAACCAGTCTTTTCACACTATAAATCCCTAAAGGAGAAGGATCTCCTATATGCTGGGTATTATCTATCAGATACCAGGGCTATTATTATATAAAAGCAGCCAAAGAACCAACCCTTCTTTCTCTTCTTTCTCCCCCCCACCCCCCCTATCTCTCTCCCCTATAATCCCACCCTTAAAAATCCAAATCTCGAATATACATACCTACCAATATACCACCTACCCACGCGCACAGAAAAAGCCCTCCCCTCCCGACCTGCCTTGTTAACAAACCCTCCTTGTTTCTCTCTCTAATTCTTATAACCATTCCCCACGGCCGTGGGGAAAAAAAAGCACAATCCAACTTAGCCTTTTCTCGCCTTTTTACATGTACAGACAGGTGCTAGAGAAAAACATAAAAAGACAAAAGAAGACATGCTAGAAATCAGTATTTCTACGTGCATCACCACGCCACGACATTAGTCTTCGCTTTGTATCTGCATCTGTAACTCAAACTCAAAACTCACAATCCTCGTCAAGGCAGGGTGAGAGAAGTAAACCGTTTACAAGCAGCAGGAGGACACTTCAGGGGTAGACGAGGCAGAGAAGTAAACTCATGATATTAAAAAGTGTGTGTGTGTGTGTTGGGTTATTTATCCATCGATCCATCGATCGATCGAAGAAGAAAAGAGACGAAAAAGGAAACTCCATCCCAGGGAGTTATTCCGTCTGGACCCATCTGAGATACGACGATAAGAGAGATTCAGAAGGGGAGAGGGGGCTTCGGTCATGCTCAAGTTCAAATCGGGAGATGAATTGATATCCAGAAACAAAAACAAAAGTGCTCCTCTTTCCCTTCACCTCTTCTCTTCACCTTGTCTCATTCACGTCCCGTCCCAGCCTAGTCCCATCCCGCAATTCCATGCAAGAAAGATCTTCGTTGTGATCATGTTTCATCATCATTTCCAGCCCCTCTTCAATCCATCTATCTCTCTCCCTCCATCCCTTCATCGCTCCCACACTTCATCTCGTCACGAAGAAAGATCCCTAAACGAGAGTGTGAAGAACGATTGCACGCAGGTAGGAGGGAAAGCGAGCGAACGAGCAGGCAGGCAAGCATCGCCTTAATACAAAAAACAAATCAGAAAGCAAATCCATGCGCCGAAATTCTCCATTATGCGCCAGATGCACTCAGAAAGCAGAAAAAAAGGGACTCCCTCTCTAGTGTATATGTTGCTCGTGCCGCTCGTTCTCATCAAAATTTCTTCAATTCGTCAATATGTAAGAGTGAATGTGTGTTTCGTTACTGTTCATAGGTATGGGGTTTTCGTAATACGGGTACAAGAAGTGGAAGGCGAAAAAACAGGATGTGAAAACAGCTCTACATGTTGATGTAGAGATAAATTGGCCTAGGCATATAAGCCAACCCGTTCTCCTCGAACCGATGGATAGGTGTCATATCGAGAGGTTGGCTCATTGCGGCGGTATTGGTCGGGTACATTAGGTGTGTAGACGACATGTTCAGGTCCGTAGTTTGGTGAGTACTTGACCTCTTGGTAAGTTGCTGTCGGTACCTTGACAGAACTACCGCGGTATGAGCTCTCACGTGGTGCCATCTTTGGTCTCGGGGCTGAGACAATGACAGGTTCTGGAGGATCGGGAGGATAGTAGGCTTGTGAATGCGAACTTGACCTCGGTGCTTGACGACTCCCGCCACTGCGAGTAAGGGGTGGCCGCATTTGTTCAGCGTGGCGACCACCTCGTGGCGATTCGCTGCGGTCACGTGCATCGCCGTAGGACTCCTCTCGGAGTTCAGATCGATGAGAGCGCACGGGCACGGGCACAGTGCGGCCTTTGTCGATGATGTATCGAGTAGGTTCTGGTGCAGCATGTCGGTGTTTAGGGGGACTTGGTGATCGTACCTTTGCTGAGGTGTAGACTGGCGAGTCAGAATCCGATTCGTCGGAAGACATGTTGCGAGCTTGTTTTAACTTGCTTCCATGTCCTCGATCTCCTTGATGGAATGTTGATGCTCTAGGTAACGGAGGAGGCGCGACAGATTCCTTTCGGACAAATGAAGGCTCCATGGTTTTTGAACGTGTCGGTTCTTTCCTAGAGACGGTGGGCGGCGCAGAGCTGTGGGTTTGCAGAGAAGGTTTCTTCACTGGTGGGGGCGATGGTGGTTCCACGATGTATGGATCGCGAGGTGCAGGTGGTGATCTTCTACTCTCCTTGCTTGATACTTTCGCATCCCGAGTGCGACTACTACTCGTCTTGGTCGCTTCCGATGCTCTTCGTGACGAAGAACGTGCAGACGAACGGCGGGGAGTGTCATCATCCGAGTACTGAGCGGGTTGCGTGGGGGTCGCATATCGAATGTTGTAGGCTGACGGAGGTGCTGCATAGGCCGTCTCTGCTCTCTGTAACGGTCGACGAGGCTCGAATTCCTCTTCGATGGGTTGGACCTGGACCTTTCTTCGAGCGGCTTCCATGTACTGCGCAGCATATGCCTTCTGATCGTTAATCTTTCTGGTTCTTTCCGATTCTTCCTTTCTGAGCTTCTCAGCATGAGCTGCCTCCGCATTCCGCAATCGAATCTCCTCTTCCATCCTCTGCTTCGTCTTCTTGTCTGTAGATCGGGGTCTCACAGTAGCATGATAATCATCAGACGACTCCTCGATATAAGTTGTTCTGTACTTCTCCTCAGCGCTCTTCTTCCTCTCCTTGCTCTCTTTCTCCTTCTTCTTGCTCTTCTCAGCACGTCTGAGCTCCTTCTCGTACCTCGCTCTGTCCTTCTCGCGCTCTCGTTCTCTTTCCTCGTCATCTCTCCTCTCCTTTCGGGCTCTTTCTTCGTCTCTCGCTGAAGGTCTCTTCCTCTCGTATTCTTGGCTCTTGGAGGCTCTTGCGGTCGGCCGAGGGGGATCGTAGAGGTCCTCGTATGATCTTGGCATGGGCCGCTCGTATGTCTTTGACGGTGGCGGTTGTGCATAGCTAGCAGCAGGAGCAGGCTTTGGTCGGGTGGTTGTTCGATCCGGTATCTTGATCTCGTACTCAAAGGGGTTACTCCTCGGCGTCGGTACACCTCTGCCCATCTCCTTCCGCAGCTCGAACAGCTTGACCTGATCATCGTAATTCGATCTCCGAGTCTCATCACTCAGAAGCTCGTACGCTTGTTGTACCTTCTGGAACTCGTCTTGCTTGATTGCCTTCAGAGCGGCGTCCTGCACCTTATCCGGGTGGCACTTCAGCACCAACTTCCGATGTGCACTTCGAATGTCGGGTAGCTTTGCATCTTTCGGTACGCCTAGGGCCTTGTATGGATCGGGAGGGAGTGTCAAGGCCATGATTGTGAGGTTGACAGTTCGTTGGGGGTGGTCGAGTAATGGGCCTTGTTGATGCTCGTCTGATGGCGAGCGTGTCTATTGCATAGTATTCATCAACCGTTGTCGAGGCGAAGATGAAAGATGTTGCAGATTAAGGAGCGTAGGAGTTTAGCTAGGAGCGTAGGAGGGGTGAATGCGAGGGCGTAAAGGAGCTGGTTTGATATGTATGGTGTCTGTGTATATGGCGCAGTAGTGTCCTGGGGGGAGACCGGGCGATCCCAGATGGAAGAGAGACAGCAATAGAGCTTCGATGAGGTCACGGGAACTCGCTTGTGGTGGAAAATTAAGAGGCCGCTTCTTACTCAGCAGGGCCAGCCGCAGTTCGTGAGTCTTCCGTAAGCTGTGGCAAAGTACTGTACGTCGTTTTGCCTCTTGGGTTGCACGGAAGGATATGGATGTGTTTGAAGGGATTCCAAGGAACCGGGAAGGCTGTTGATGATGATGATGGAAAAGGGGCAGCGAGGCAGAGAAGCCGGTGGTTCCTCTGGTGACAGTTCAGCACCGCACCAGCACCAGCGAGGCGGTGAATAATGTACCATACGAGTCGGGGCATGCAGCCTGAGATCCGGTCAGAAATAAATCCAATCAGGAAATCATTCTCTGATGCATCTCCATTATTGCTCCATGGTGAAGGGTTGGCTCTTGGGTTGGTGTATATGGTGCTCACTTATGCCGTTTCAGTCATGAAGTGGTCTTGGGTTATCATATGGCTGTGAGTTATTACTGCTACGACTAACAAACAACTACTAAGTGGTTCTGTTCTCCCACAGCCGAGCAGCAATTCTTAATAACCAACTTGCTCTTCCATAGCCAGATCAATCATCATAATCATAAGCAGCAGAGTCGTATTCCCAGGTTAGTCATCCGAAACCAGTTACCGGTAGTGCCTGTGCTGTCCAAGATCAGAGGAACGGCGGCCAAGGGCAAAAGCCACAGCAGACATCAGGCAGTCGGACGATCCTGATGCACAGCGAGTGACAGGATGCTGGGACTTGGAAGGAGAGGAGAAGAGAAGAGAGGAGAGGGTTCGTTTGGCTGCTGCGATGCACTGCACGGGCGGGAGGGAGAGTGGTGTAGTAGGTACGGTAGGCTGATAGATGATGGGCATTACATTCACTACCAAGAAGAAAGAGTGGATAAAGGCCTATGACGATTGATTGACCATCCCAACCCAGCTGGACGTGTGGGTTGTTGTCGGTTGTCTGTTGTCTGTTGTCTTCTGTTGTCTTCTGGTATTGTGGTTCTGGTTCTAGCTCTGGTTCTACAGTAGCTTTGGCATAAAGCACAACGCGAGGCTGGTCCCGAAGGATGCGACGCTGAGGATTGATTGGCATAACATCTCTTTCTCACTCTCTCTGGGCCTGAAGAAACACGTCCACACCCACACCCACAACCAGGGCCACGGCCACGCCCGTCCACGCCCTCAATACTATACACACATACACACCAATACAACAATACACCAATACCAATACACCACACCACATCAACCCTCGCAATCGAGGGCGCACACCATCGAACGCCCGTCTCGGTCGCTTTAGGAAGTCAGCGCGCAGAGCGACCTGCAATTGCTACGTACATGCTACATGTTGGGCGAGCGCACGAGGGGGGAAAGCTGAGCTGGCTGACCAGTCAAGTCCACTTTTTACGGTACAGTACGGTTCAGTACGGTCAAGCCAGACCAGGCCAGGTCAAGTCAAACCAACGCAGCGCAAATCAACGCCCGCCGCAAATGCGATGCGCATACTTCGGATGAAGGCAGAAAGCTACGGTACGGTACAGCACAGCACAGCACAGCACGGCTTTCCATCCATCCATCCATCCATCCATCCCATCATGATCCATCCCATCAGAGCCAGCTGCTGGCAATAGCGTGCGGCATGGAGACGGCATGGCCTTATTGGTAGGCTCGTGGCCACTGGAACCTCAGAGCCTTTCTCACCTGCAGGTCTTGACTGTCACTACTGCAAGGCCCCCTCTTTGCACAGCCATCACCCCCAATTATTGTTGTTGTTGTTGTCTACTACTACCACCTATCTTTAATCACATTCATCATCACGCCCCTACATAAGCATAACCGCCCTGTGAAACGGGTCGCTGAACTCTCGTCACGATAGCGATAACGAGCGAAGAAGCTGGGGGAGCAGGAGGCGGAGGAGGGGTCGTGCATCACCAGAATAGCTGAGGGGAGAATCTCGAATAATCAAGGAAGAGGATTGCCCAGCCAAGGCAAGGTACCTCTCTCTCTCTACTCGCACGCCACAGCAGCCATGTTGCCAGAAGCACAACAAGGACGAGGCCGGCGAGATCTGGCCAGAACCATCGCACGCAGCCGCATCCTGGAGAGAAAACTCAGGCCCATGCAGGAGACCCGTTCTGTGTGGCACCGCGGTTGGTGGTTGGCGCTTTGGTTGGTGTGGGTGGGAAACGCTGACGATTCATTGGCACCACCATCACCACCACCACCATCACCAAGACTTGACGGCGAGCGGGCGTTGGCTTCTGACATGCTTCCATCGTGGAACGCGGTGGGGAACTCGGTGGGAGGAGAGCCTTGTGCCTGGGCCAATCGGCTGCTCCAGCATCAGGTCCAGCGGTGTACACTACGTCTCACGATGGACTGATGATGAGCGATGAGGGACGAGTGATGATCGATGATGATATTGATGATGAGAGACGAGAGCCTCGAGCCGAGCATAAGAAAAGAGGATCCGCATGCTGCCTCGGAGGAATAAAGTGCCAACCAACCAAGCACGAAGGAATGAATCAGAAATGGCCCATCTGTATCAGAGCAACACTATGCACACACGCAACAAACCCCGCCATTCGGTTGTGGAGTTGGCATTGGTTTCACCTGAGGGGCACGAGATAGAGTGCCGTAGCAGCACAAGCTACTGTAACCCACTGACCATTATCATTCATCACTGTCCACTAACCAAGCCAAGTCAACAGAATCGCTTCCGGCGGCCACCGATCTGCCATTGCTTCCCGTCCCGTTCGTCGTACCCTACCAGACCAGAAAGTGCCTCTTTTCTGGTCACGCTACGGCGTCTGTGAAGTGTGAAGTGATGTCTGTTGAGCGACGTCGGCTCGCCTGGAGAAACGTTAACGTTGATGATCCAGAAGCCTTCGTCATGATGGGACCGAGTCAACGAGTCAAGTTCCACTCCCACCGGTTTTGCCGACTCTTAATGATGCTCCCCCGAATCTTCCGATTCATACTCGAGTAGATATGGAACGGAATCGCCCACTTCAAAGTCACGATGCCTCTCAAGAAAAATTCAGTCACCCCATTTTACTTCCGATCGAGAGTGGGCTAACAATCAAGACAATTGAGCATTCTGAAAAATCCCGCAACAGAGACAAAGAAAAAAAAGAAGAAAAAAAGCAATTCCCAAGTCGGTTCTCAATTCTTTGACCTTTCATAACCGCTATCACGATCCCTCTTCTCTTTCCAGTCAAAAGAGAAGGAAAAACGTGACTTGACTGGGTCGCAATATTTTAGTCGTGTCAGTCTGTTTTCTGCCTCTCGAGTTAGGAGCGAGAAGTAAAAACGTCAACATCTCAGTGGATGAACGACCCAAGCCTTGCACGTCACCTACCCGTTCTGCCTGTGGTTCAAGAGAGCTACAGAAAGAAAACGAGGCGGTTAGGGTTGGGCATTAAGGTATTAGTGACGACGAACCTGGGCGAAAGAAAGGGCGACTGACGCACGCCAGAACAAAGTCAGAGGAAGAATTCCCGGAACCCAAGGCAAATTTGTCTCGGGCGTCGCTTGAAGGCTGTATCCGTCGGTAGATGGTAGGTGCAGTAGTTCTTTGTTTCCAAGGCTGTCGTCGCGACATCTCCCGTCCCTCGTTCTCTAGCACGATACACGTTCACGTTGGCTTTTCCCTTGGGGCGTCAACTCTTTCTCTGGGCGGTTTTTTTCGTGCTTCGCCGGCCGGGCTACTGGCAATTCGTTGAGCATCTAGGCAGAAATAGGCTGTGCTATACCTGGGCATATATCTCAAGCCTCACTTGATGCCGTCTCAAACTTATTTTCGGGCGTTCTTTTCGTGTTCTTGCGGAATGGTCGGGGTTTTCCCGAAAGGGTGAGTCGTTCGAATCTACGGGGCTGCAAGTGATGGCAAGACCCGACTCAGTAGTTGACAACTTTCTCGGGTTGGATCTGGATCTGGATTTGAAGGGTTGCGAGTACGAGAGCATAGTTCTTCCTTACATGTGCACGTCTTGTGTCTATCGGTGCTGGGAATTCTCCGCAGTGCTATTTTGCTTCCATGTGGCATACCTGCGAAGGCTTGTGAAAGTCTAGATTGGATTCCCAGATGTGCTTGATACACTTTGTGTACCTTCTCAGCTCAGATGGGGTACGTACGGTACGAGTCGGGAAGCAGGCAGCGAGAATCAGATGAGAGGACGGTGGAGAGATATAAGAGGTATACCCATTCAATACCGGGAATGCCTCTAGCGAAGGTTTTATTATCATCAGTGAATTATATCATCACTTTTACTACTCTACCAAACACGCATCTCAACCGTCCCGCGTGCCATGAAAAATAAAATAAAGAAAATGCAACCTCAACTGCGCAAAAGAAGATGTATTCATCTATACCTGGGTACTTAACTTACCTTCAGCTTACTCGCTCAAGCCCCCGCATACCTCTCCCTCTCTCCCTCTCTAATCTAAAATTTTTCTTTTCTTTCTCTCCTGCTTTCTACCTCTTGTTATCTCTCAACCACCGCTGGGGACCATGACCATCCATACCAGCTAATTCTGAGAAATTTTCGCTCTAAGACTTCGAATTGAATTCCGCATTACATACGTATATACCCACCCAGACCATAGATAATCACGCTCTCTCTCTCTCTCGGGTATAGCTTCAATCTTCCCTTCTCCCTCTGCTTGCGCGGATGGATATACTTATACTTACTTACTTGTACGATCTATCTTTTTCGGACGCGCTTATAATTTGTCGTCTCATGTAAATTTGTATATATTTATTCGATGATTACATCCGAACGCGGTTTCATGCTGGGTTTTCATCGACACAGAAGCCGAAGTTTCACAAATCTTGGAATCACCAGGCTATTTTTTTTTCTTGCCCTCAGTAGAAGAAAAAGAAGGAGAAGAAGAAGGAGAAGGAGGGATCTAGAGATCTAATATCTCTCCCGAGCACGGCATCGCAAGTTTGAGTCCTCTTTTGAACCGCGTCGAAGGGATGGAGGAAGGGAGGGAGAGAGTTGGGGGTTTGGGGTTTGGGGTTTGTAGCTTTTTAGGTAGATGGCGGCTTAGATTTGATGATGATGATGATGTAAAGTTATACCCTTTTCAATTAAGAGATATGAATACGTTTCAGCGGTTATTAAGCGTAGCTTCTCTCTTATGCCTTTTTTTTATCTTGTCCTTCTTCGCTTTCGTCGTACGAACAAACTATAAAGTATTACTCTCACGCTCATCCTGGAAAAATTTGAGTTTCTGTTTTGTTTTGTTTTGTTGCCTTGTTCTTTTCTTTTATGTGTTGGATGGGATTGGATTGGTTTGGTTTCAATGGGTGGATTATACACGAATACAGACTAGGTAGGGTTCTTGACTCTGTCTTGGAGAGTTGTTGTATCGTAGTATGCTTTGATTTATAGGTAGGTAGGTAGGTAGGTAGGTGTTTGGTTGATGCTCGCTTATATGACGGGAATCTACTTCTCTCTTTTTTCTTTTCTTTTCTGGCAGATCAAGGAGGATTGGGGAGGATTTAGAGGGTTGAGGAAAGGTGGTATATAAGGAGGTGGGATGATTTGGAGTGCTTTGGAGATGTTTGGTGGGAGAGGGCGGGGTTTGTGGGATGAGATGAATCGGGTTTTATAGATTTTTGGGTTGTGGATTGGGGTTTGGAGATTAAATGGGGTATTTGCTATTCTTGGTTCAGGTTTATACTTCTGCCTGATGCTTTTATATATGATTATCTTAAGTCTGATGATAGGCTTGCGGTAGATAGAGATCTCATTTCGAGTTTCTTTTTCTTTTAAAAAATAAATATTCAAAAGGACTAATTCCGACTTCTTAAGTTTTGATCGCTTTTGGAAAGTAGACGTATTGGATTTGGAATCTTAATATGAATACGACTCGAAAGAATCACAGTTCAAGCCCGATTTGTTCTCATTTCTGTTGTGACACTTTAATATGTTCTTTAGCATTTTTGTTCCTTATTATTAAACGTCTATAAGAAGCCTTGCAAGCTTAAGCCTTCGATTTTGTGAAAGCTGGATTTAGAACGATACGCATATATTCATGCTTTCATAGCATTGTTATAATCATGTGCTAAAAAACTGTGTATATAGTATACTTGGCAAGTAAAGCTTTTTGGATTGTTTAAGAGGTTAAATATGCAGGTGGATTATACTTAGGCGCAGGATTCTGTTCTTACTTTTTCCCTCAAGCCAAATATATCACGTCCGTTCATCAGGTTCGAAGATAAAGAAACCAGTTTCTGTTTGCCTCACGGTATTATGTCTCGTTTTTTAGGGTTTGGAATCCTTGACCAGGGTGCTTGTTAATGGGACTTAGGGATTGGATGTTCATCACAATGGAACAGTATTTAGTCCGCTTTTAAGAGAAAGGATGGAAATCAACTACGATTATATTAACAATGATAAATTCTCTGCTGCTACTAATTCCAAAAACCTTCCACATACTGACCAGCAATTAGTCATCCAGCCTCTAAACTAAAGAGCGAGGTTGGGATTCGCATCACGTGAACATAAATTAAAGTATCGTCGCGACTTGACGCGTCTTCCATCCGAGCGCGTCTCCTTTGATCCTCAACACCACATCCCCAGCAGAACAGCACCACATTGCCACAATGATTAGACAAGAATTCTCACGCATAGAGCCCAAGAGGAAGGCCAATATCGATGCTCGCAGGAAGCAGCATGCACAATCTGTATTCAAGGAACTTACGTACGCGTCGCGTCTCAATTTCTACATCACTCCTCCCACTGCAGACATCACCCTCGAGCAGTTTGAACAATGGGCAATCGATCGTCTACGAGGTAAATAACCCCACATAATCTACACACATCGGTCTCTAACTCTTGATCGTAGTTCTCGCAGAGCTTGAGGCTTGCTCAATCAGGAACAAATCCCCCGCCGAGACGGCAGCACATATGAAGCCAATTCTCGACAAATACCTCCCTCTCGGGTCCGGTACCTCTGGGTCAAGTACATTACAAGCCGAACGTCAAAAGGATCACTATAGTCATTTCATCTTGCGCCTTGCATTTGCCTCGACGGAAGATCTCCGTCGTCGATTCTCGCGCGTGGAAACACAGCTTTTCCGATTGAGGTTTCAAGCCGACGACACGAATGAACGACAGGCTTTTGTCAAGGGACTAAATCTCGATTGGGAACCTGTGGGAGACGACGAGAGGAGGCAGTTTGGACAGGAGTTAATAGCCGCCGGTGGTGGATATCCTAAAAGATTGGAAGAAGAGACCTGGTTCAAGGTTGATTGGGAGAGAGTACCTGAGTTGGTAGAGAGCAGAAGAGTCTTTTTGAAGTATGGCAAGGCGTACGTTCCAGGCAGGGAGCAGCTGTCTATGGTTGTGGCAGAGTTCACAAACAAGCTGGACAAGGCTCTTGAGGTTTGCATTATTCCCTCCCAAAAATAGAGACTGGCTAACACGATGTCTAGCTTACATCCCGCGCACTTCCTCGAATCGATGAAGATGATCGTCTCACCCCAATCCTAGCCCACCTCTCACAGAATTTCACAACTCCCGATGCGGCTTACTCCGACTCGAGTTCTCTTCCAGGAGCTGACATCTCAGCACGAAATGTCGATACTCTCTCCTCTTCATTTCCCCTATGCATGCAAAATCTACATAGGTCGTTACGGAGAGATGCACATCTCAAGCATTTCGGCCGTTTGCAATATGGACTTTTCCTCAAGGGGATCGGGCTCAGCTTGGAAGAATCTCTCATCTTCTGGAGGAGTTCATTTAACAAGGTCACGGATGACGTCTTCAACAAGGAGTATAAGTACAACGTCCGCCATTCATATGGAGATGTTGGTGGAGACAGTAACAGGAGAGGCAACGGATACACACCATTCTCGTGCCAGAAAATCCTCACCGAGCGTCCTCCAGGACCAGGCGATTCGCACGGGTGTCCATACAGGCATTTCAGCGTCGAGAACCTGACGACGCTGCTACAAGCTGTGGGAGTCAAAGACCACTCAGTGCTCCAGGGCGTAAAAGAAGACAAGGAGAAGCAAAAGTTTCATCTGGCTTGTAATCGGTATGTTTTTTTTGTTCTCTTTTTTGTTTTCTTTTTTTTGTTGTCTTTTTGACATGACCCATCTCTCTCTCTCTCTCTCTCTCTCTCGGGTATACCCACTAACATGCAACAGCGTCTTCGAATACGCCCACAAGCAAGAGATCAAGAAGGTGCGGGACAACGGCACGTGGGGAGCCGCTCAGCTGGAAACCATCGTCCATCCCAACGAGTACTTCAAGCGGAGCTACCTCCTCAAGAACCTGGATAAGAACGCACCGCCGCCCGGCACGGAAGAAGACGTGCCGGCGAAGAGCGGAAATGGCGATGGGGATGTCAAGATGGATGGGTAGGACGGGATATATAAGAAATCGGCAGCGGTAATGAAAGGTCATGCATGGGTATGGCGTCTAGGTGTACTTGGTACAGGGCATGATAAGATGATGGTTCTTTTGGGGGGGGGGTTGTATATGTTCATAAAGTTGGGTAGATAATTAATCGCTGGCCGGCTTGGGAGAAGAGAAAACTAAGATGTCTTTCTCCTTTCTCTCTGTCATGTAATTGTCGGTCTTCGTCTTCGTGTCTTATTCTGCACTCAACTCAACCCGCCACGGCTCAATGGACCGGTAGCTAGCATGTAGAGCAGCTAGGCCCAGGGCGAGACGGAAGCTAAACTTTCCCACAATCTTCTCTCACCTTCTCTTCTCTTATAGCTCCCGACCCGATCCACCGGACTGGACCGTGACTGGGACTAGGACGGCGTCGAGTCTATATCCTGTAGCGTCCTTCCGATTCTAGCTCCCGCTCCCGGGTTCCATCCAGTTGGAAGGATGGAAATTGGAAAATAGGGGGAAAGAAGCGTGGAGTATGCTAGGCATTATAGTTTCGATCCGTCTCGGAAGCGGTCTAAAGGTAAAGGGTAGAAGGTTTAGCTGCTGGAAAACTTCAAAGGTAGATGGATAGATGGATGGATGGATGGGGTAATGAACCTGCCGAAAAAGGAAAGAAGGAAAGAAGGAAAGAGGGAGGGAGGAGGGATTATGTGAAAGGGAGGTGAACAAAAAGGAAAAAAAGAAAAAGGTTGCTAGGATCGGTCGACTTACTTACTTCACTTATTTAGATATATACCTGGTGTGAACTGCTAAAACTTGCTTGTTTGCTTGCTTGTTTGCTTGCTTGTATGCTTTGGGGATAATGGCTGTCTAATTGGTAGATAGATGGACAGTGACATGTCGATGGGAGGTTTTTGAAGGGTATAGTGGAAAGATGGAGGGATTCCTTTCATTGCCTCTCTCTCTTTGAGCGTCCTTTTCTTAACATTAACTTATCTAGCTGGGGTAGGTAAACAACCTCTGCATCAGCAACAAAGCCAGTATTGAATAGCATCAGTCGAACGGCCACCACACCTGCACAGCCTTACGTTCATCGTCGTCCCTCGCAAACTTACATAGTACTTTCTCCTTGTATACCTTGAACAACTCCCGAGAAGCTTCATAATCCTCATGCCTGATACACTTGGCGCTAGGGAACAGATGGCCCATCTCCTCCGAGATCTCTGACATACACGCCATGCCATCCAAGACGGCCTCGTAATCAGTCCTGATAGCAGCGACGTCTGACTCCGTGAACTCGAAAGGGTATCTTGGGTTTCCTTGAGCCTTTACGGCTGGGAGATCATCCCACGCTTCTTTGAGATCTTTAAGAAGCCTCTCTTGATAGATAGCCTCGCCTTCAAGCAACATGTTGCGCGCATACGACAGCAAGTCGAACCCGATCGTGTCCCGGAACGCAATAGCCCCGTAGAGGGTCGGATTAGTGCGGAAGATCAGGTTCTGGTAATAGCATGCTAAAGTCATCTCTTCCCAGAGACGCGAAGCTGCAGCTCTTTCAGGTGCATCTAGTTCGTCTAGATTTTCAGGCATCTGTGGACGCTCGAGTCCATTTAGCGCGGGTCCGTCATAATCGAGCAGAGCTGGCTGGGGAAGGTTCTCGAAGAGAGGGACGAGCGCAGCAGATTGCCAGTCGATAATTCCTATAACCTTGGTTGGATCTTCGGCGTCGACGAAGATGTTCTCCCCGTGTAGATCGGAATGCCAGACGTGAGAGGTCGTTATTGAATCATCCACTGGCAGCAAGAACGGAAGCAATTTGAGGTAGGATTCGAGAGCGGCAAGCTTCTTCTCTCGTGTGGGAATATATCGACCAACAAGAGTTAGGGGTGGCTTAGGTAGCGGGTCAATTGATTTTACACATGCGATTTCACGTTCTCCAATTGCCGTATAATGTTCCCCCACAGACGTCCCTACTCGAATCTTAGCAAAACCTGATGACTCTAGGTACAATTAAACTTACAAGGTCCTCGATCAAAATCAACATTGGCTCTTCCATAGTCAATTGTATGACGGTGCACTGATGGTCCGATGGCAAATCGGACGTCTGTCTGCTGAACCCCATCTTTATCGGTATATGTAAATGGGCCAGAAGGTATCTTATCGACATCTTTTGCATAATAGAGACTCCCGTACCGGTTCAGACAAACGGAGAGCCAGTTCTTCTGCTGGGCAGCAATGGCTTTGATAACTTCAATTTTCTTGTCAATTCGCAAATCCGCCCACACGGATGAAAGCTGCACGCCCGGAAGCCTCTCCATGATGATGTACTCTGCACCGACAGGATTCTCAGCTGCCCGCGAACTCCAGGCGAATACTCTCGGTGCAGGTGTACCGCAGATATTATGAGCCTGTGTTGATATCAGATCTCCATACCCTCTGTTGAGCCTAGATAACTTACAAAATCCATTGTGGCTACCTCACTTGCAGTTGTGAGATGGGGAAGGCCAGCGTTCGGATTGGGCACCTTTGCAACGACTTGAGCACCATCGTTCATTGTTAACAAGAATGCTTTGTTGAACATTCCGTCTGGGTATTTCTCAACGTCAACACACGCCCGAGAACCGACGGCTGCTGCTGCTAGGCGAGTGAGCTCGTTCATATCGAATTGAACGTGTCGTTGAGCCATTTCATTTGCCTCGTCTCGGACGAAACGGGCTCTTGTAAAGTTGAAGAACTCATCACGCTGGTTCCAATCTGGGCCTACTTTGTTGCTGGACAGCCGAAAATGTGCTTGAGGCACTGATGTTGGCATTACTGATCGGCGTATAGAGTTGTAGATGCATTGATGTTGAGTGCGTGTTGAAGGACGCGAGAGCAGAGAGAAGAGCTTTTGACCTGGTACAGTCAAAGGCGATATGCATCGCATGCTAGAAGATGTCTAGGTTTCCTCTCAATGCAGTCTGAGGCCTTGCCGTCCCATGTTCTTAGTTACCGCTGGTGTTGTAGATGAGTTGGGTGTCAGGAGGCTGAGCTTAGCTTAGGCGCCGCTAAAATGAACCCCCGCCAAGCAACCAAGCTAGCGCCTTAGAAACTCTACCATCTCCACTTCCTCCAGTCGACCTTCTCTCTTCGAATGACCTTCAACAACAAGCCGCGCGCCAAATTCAAGGTCAGTTCTCCAGCGGCCAGCGAACTCGCGACATATTCTTGTACAAGTCAAAAGTATGGATTGTCGGTCGCAGACGCCCTGTATGGTATTACCAACACCTCATCAGCCTCAATCACCAGACACTTGTTTGCGAGAAGTTCACAGCCCCTCCTTAAATACCAACACTTCCTAATCCGTAGTGCTTGATGCAGAAGAGGCCCTGTAATGAATGAGAAACAGCTTCAGTTTGCGAGTTGGATTTTCAACCTTGCTGCCAAAGGGCGCCTTCCCAACTCCAACTTGTTGGTTGTCTCGTAACTTGTAAAAGGTCTTGATCCATTTCTAGGTACCAGTGCATTATAAGTATAAATGGAGGGACAAGCAATCAATCAAGTTTTCAACCTGCCAGCTTCTCTTCAACACATTCACCCTCTTTGTCATATTTCTCGGTACATTCATCTTCCCTACGCTAATCTCCTTGTTCTTATATCTTGTGATTATCTCCCTTCCTATCGTCATTCATATATCAGAACGCTCATGCCACCTACAGCTTTGCCTTAAATAGTAGCATCTTTCCACCCGTTGAAATTCATCTCTTGCGTCATTGAACAGTACAGTAAAATCTTTCCTATACGAAGAATAGATTATAACATGGAACAGATGGCAGGAGTCTCCGCAAGAAGAGCCGCCAAGGAAGCCCTGACGAAGATCCAGGACTTGCTTTCACGTTCAGCAAAGGGAAGAGACAAGCTACTGTCAGGTGACTCCAAGCCAGGAGACCGTTTGGCACCTGCCAGGAACGCGAAGAACGATGCTGCCGTTGGGGCCCGACTTGACAATGGTATGGTATACACGCGAGATGGTCAACTTGTCAAACGTATCTACTTCCAGCCAAACAAGAACGCGAATGACAAGTCTCTGAAGAAAGCAGCCGATGAAAACTCACATCAAAATTTGTCATGGGCTGAGATTCCTGTCAAGAAGGATGCAGACGATAAGGAGAAGGCCCAACTTGTTGGGCAAGCGTTCGAAGATCTTATCAATAACCTTTCTTAAGGTCCTGGCCAGAAGTTGAGATAGTCGTTCTGTGGGATTGAAAGGGGAAGAAGGATCGAGTTGAAGGGTGGAGGATATCTTTTTTGTTTCAATAGTTCCACTCGGATCAAGCTAGAGAAAGCTTTATGCCGACAACTATAAGTCACTCTTTTTATCAAAATATCATTGTTTTAACAACGCATTGAATTCTAGAATTTTTTTATTCTGAGTAAGAGCAAAAGATGCAGAGAGAAGCCAAGGTAAATTGACCGTGCTTGATTGATGAGAGTTTTAGTTTCATTAAACTAAAACGCTTCTGGCCAGTAATCACGTGGTAATCGAAGATATACTTGCCTATCTGGGACGCCATCTCCGAACTCGGGGGCGGGGGAGGCAGATAAGGTCGAATCGAGAATCGGAGCAAAAGAAACATCTCGGGAATCGGAAAATTACCACCATCACGCGCTCACGCTCATGTGGGTGGGCGGATGATGTGCTGTTGTTTGTTGCTTGACTGCACCGCTACAGCAAAGATCTTCCTGCTCTTCTGCATCGCATCTCTCATATTCTCCACTTCTTGTCACGTCTACGACGCAACGCTATGCAGTGATGGATGCGGTGAGTACCATCGTAGGGAAGTAGCAACATCTTCTCTGCGGATTTTCATTCGATGGCTGCGGCGCACAGGTAAGCAGCCAGGTCTGAGGCGTGATGCTTTCCTGATGACTTGTTTGTGCATCTCGCATGCTCTCCGCAATCACCGACCGAGTGTACAAGGCTAACTTGAAAGCAGGAGTCAAGAAAAGCTTCTCTCCGCAAGACCAAGACAAGACCAAGATCAAGACCAAGACTAAGAACCAAGATCAAATCAACGGCAGTCGAATGGAATCATCATCCAAGGTGTAACGGCTTCCCGTTTAAAGCTGCCACTGGGGGACCTGGAGATATCACCGGAGTGTGGACCAAGACATTGACATGACCAGTCGACCATTCACAATTCCTGGCTGGCGTGCATCCCACCCTCGCTGTTATTGTGCTGTAACCCACCACACCACCTCGACGGGAATGACATGATTACGGCTTACAAGTGCCGAGCACCACCAGTTCCTCGACGGCTGAAAACAAGACTTTTGCGTCTGGCTGGATATGGCTTTCTCCGCACTTTTGGTCGGTGCAGTACAGGATGCAGTGTGCATACACCAGGCATGAAACTTTGGCTTTCTGCACCCTCACCAAAGCGTCGTCTTTTTCGCTGCTTATCTTCCTCTTCAGCGTCTTCAATTTGTGCGTAGCAATGATCGACACACTAAAGGAACCTTATTGCCGTGCTAGCCCATTCCCATTCCATCCGGGGTCATGGATTCATTCATTCATTCATACTGGATGAGACTATGATTGGCATGCATCCTGAGAGCGGAGCCTGCCAGACCAAGGAGTCAAGGAAATAATAAGAAGAGAATTCAATCCCATCACCACCCTACCCTGATTAGTAGTGGCTCCCTAGACCACCATACGGTACGGTATCGGCATTTCTATTATCAATTGGCCATGCGCCAGCCAGACGAGTTTTTCTCTTTTCTCCTCTCCCGACCGACGACTATTATTTTTAAATTCTCCATTCGGATTTCCGGATCCTGCTGGTATTTGCTCGGTTTCACTCTTGCTGACTTGCTGGTCTTCCAATAGAACGGTAACTAGTTAGCTTTACGTGGAATAAATAGCATGTGCTTATGCTTGATTGAGCCGCCCGACGCCGCCCCTGTGCCGTGGGAGTGAGTGATTATCACCCTAAATAATAATAATGCAAGTAGCGACTTGACGATCCATCTGAATAAGAGCCCACCGTGCTGTCTGGCGAGTCAGAGAATCAGCATCTTTAATCTGCCAGCCCTATCTTTTTTGCTCTGGGCTCTGCATTAACATTGCATTTGCTGGTCCACTTTGTCTGAGCGGGACTCGGGAGGCGTTTGCAACTTTACGAAGTTAGCGTCTCGAAATTTCGAGACTCATAAGCGAGAGACCAACACAATCCCGTCTACTCCAAGTTCCAACTGCGGTTCTGCTAGTAAACTCTCCTCCAGCGACAACAAAACATCCCCCCCCATCAACACCAACCCACTCGACGACTTCCGCCCCTACACTCCTTTGGGGCTCGTCTATATATCGCTGCCTTCTGGCTTCTATCGCCCTCACGATTCGGAAGAGAGAGAGAAGGAAGCGCGCCCTGGGGTCAAGTGGAACGTCCAGCACTTCCCATCCAGCTGACTCGGAAGTCGCTCTGGGTCAGCAAATCGCATGAAGCCAAAGAAACAGGCAGTCGCTGCAAATCACCGAGATACCAGGCACGAGAATGGACTTGTAGGCCCCGGCAAGAGAGTGCAGAAACAGAAGAGCAGTGGTAAACTCACCAATGGTCATGCCAAAGAATCTGCGCCGCCAACTCCTCCCCTCCCCGGCACACCTCCAGCAGCACCCAACGGACATGTGCGCCAGTCTGCCGAGTGCACCGCGGATACCAAGATGGCATTAGAGTCGCTGAGACGGCCCTCGGTGGGCAGCTACCAGGAATCCTCCTCTTCTGAATCCTACCAGAACGCGCCGACCATTTCCATTTCGCACGAGAACCACCGCCGTATCGATGTCAATGCTGCGAAGAACCCTGCCGTGCACCGTGATGCGGGTCCTTTGAGTCTCGCCCTCACCGTGCTTCGATCGTGCCCCCTCGGCGATACCATTGCCATCCTCATCGTCCTCCTGCAACTTCCTCCGACCTTCCTCTCCATCGTGCACCTGTTATTTGCGACCTTGACCTTCGTCCCCCCCTCAAGCTCTCCCAACTCGGCCTTGAACTTCACCGATATCTTTGAGGGGACATTAGGAACTCCGTCTGTGGCTACGATAATAGCTATAGATGTTGTTGTGCTGCTCATATGGATTCTCTTATGGAGCCCCCTCCAGGATTTACTTTTGGACCTGGCACAATCGGTGATTTCTTTGACCTTGGGAGGGGGAACGAGCGGGCAGAGCGGGAGCGTAAATAATGTTTTGGTTTGTTTTGGTATTATAGGAGTATCTCACTATGCTAGAAATGGGGCCAATGGAAAGCAGACGAGCCTGGGGGCATTTTTGTCCTCTTCTCGTGAGCTTCTCGGATCAACGGACTTGGACGATCCTCTCGAACCCCCTCCGAATAATCTTAAGAAGGGCGCAAGCGCTCATGGCTGGATTCGGAGTGTTCTGGCAATACACATCTTAACGCAGGGGATCGTACGCTATATTCGAGATTGGTATGTACGGAGGGAGAGGCGAGATTCTTCTGCGGCAGCCATTGGAGATCCAGAGGCTGCGAACGGAGCATTATTGGCATCTATTAACGACAGCTCATCAACCGATTTACAACTTCCTACCGAAGAGAACGCAATATCTACGGCAATCAGTCACGGGGGGGTCACAAACAAGAAAAAACGCAAACAGAGTGCACAAGTCAGGATAAGACAACCACTATGGGCTGCTTTGGCCAGCACCAAGGTCGTAATGGTTAAGGAATACGAAACATCACATACAGCAGCCGAATCTGTTGGAGCGAATGCGAAGGGGATTGAGGATCTTGGAAATGCCCCATTTACTGCTGAAGCAGACCATGTCTGGATCACATATGTTGGGTTTGATGAGGTCTATTTCAGCACGAGTTATTTTCCCGCATACAACCCACAGAAGAGTGAAAAGAGAGGTATCGATTCATCTGGGGTTGACAAGACAAAGCCGTTTTACGTTCGCGTCAACAAGACGCTGTGGCAACCCACCAGAATCACTGGAACTATTGATCCAGACCAATCCGCCGGACAAGACACGCGCTGGAGTGGTGAGATTTTTGGTCTCGCGTCGATGTCTAGTTACGAATTCGATTTTGTCAGTACCGTGGATGATTCCATCATCTTTTCAACAAGTGTCCGAACTCTTCAAGCTCCAACAACAGATTTAGCCACAGCTACACTCTCACCTAATACACAAATTCAAGGCCGCCCGGGCTCACCTACCACAACTTTGCGAACATCGATTGCTTCATCCGAGGCCAAGCTTAACGAAGAACGCACCCGCCAGAAACGCGAGCGAAAGGATCAGAGGGCTAAACTCAATTCTTCTCGCAAAGAGATTGACAGGATTGTCAGCAATATCGCCTCGTCTGGTGGTAACGATGACCGTCTACGTCAAAAGGTCCTGCAGAGCAAACTTCACATGAAGCAGGCCGAAGATGCCCTCACGCATCTTGCTTCCCAGATCGAATCGCTTGAGACTATTCCTACTGATGACTCTTCGGAGTGGAAGTATGAGAAGGAAGCTTTCCAGTCTCAAAAGGATCTCCACAAGCAGTCAAGACAAGATTACAACAACGCAAAGGCAGCCGCCGAACGTGACATTCAAGCTTTGACTAACGAAGTCGCTGCTCTCCAACAGAAGCGCGAACGTATGCAAAGCCGAATTGCTAAGCTAAACGGCGAGCATGAACGTATCACCGATGCTAATGCCAGAGGTCTCGACGAGGCACAGCGCAAAGCTCGAGAACGCGAGGCCAAAAATACTGAGCGCAATGCTTTGGAACATCTCTACGTCCACCGCTCAGCCGAATTGACTACCGAGATTCAGGAAACTGACGCTACATGTTCTTATACTTACGGAGCCATCAACTCTCTGCAGGAAGCGTTGCATGTCTCTCAAAGCCCCTCGGCAGCTCTAGTCAACCCTCACAACCCATACGACATTCCTGAGGCTAACCTGGTCGCGGCCAACTACTCTCCCTGGAATCAACCTCCGCCCTTCTACCCCGGAACCATGTACACTCCCGCCAACCACCACCATGGCATGCGCACCCGTGGTCGAAGCAGCTCCATGCTAAGCGATATCAGCGGCTTCACCGATTTCGATGACAGCCAACAATTCCTCCCACCCTTTGGAGACATCGGGCAGGAACGTCAGCGAAGCGAGGATACGAGCAGCAGCAGTGGCAGTGGCAGTGATCCACGCAGTCCAATGGTTAGCAACCTCGGACCAGCGAAGATCAGCGATCCTGGGAGTTTCTTTGGGAGTGGGAGTGCGGCTGTCGTTGCTCTGGATTAGATGTGTTTGTTTTCTGGACTATTGTGCCTCGTGGCTAGATGAGATGTGAGATGTTTCCGTGCCTTGAATTGCTATTTGTTTGCTTGTAGATGTAGATGTCAAACCTGGACTTGATCTTGATGCCGATTCTTCCATCTTGATGACGAGCTAGATAGATTGATTGATCCGCCGACTCTTCCTTCATGTTATGTCACGCGTCTGTATATGTGTACATCATGTTGATCGAGTCGTGTGGTCTCTTTCGTAGCTGGTTGTTGGGATTGGGATCGGATTTGGAATTGAAAAATCGTGTTTGATGATACCTGAATGTTTTACGTGTATGTGAATGTGAAGTGATATGATGTGATGTGATGTTTGTGTGGTTTTGAAACGGATAAATGGATTGAACATGATGGGATAGAATGCCATAGGTGAAGTGAGGTTTTGCCATGTCATGTTGATTCTTGAGAAGAGAGAGATAGAGAGTCAAAGTCAAGTAAAGTACTCACCTGACTCACTTACCTAGGTACTCTTTTACAGATCCAAGTCCAGGTAGAGATCTCCTTGATTCACCCACTCCTTTCCCTTTCACCTTCTTTCTTTCTCTTTTTTCTTCTTCTGTGGGGATGAGCGAGGATGGGCGAGAGGGAGGGAGACTTCTTTCGTTTGTATATATATACATGCTACATAAGATTATGGTATTTCTCTGTTCTGGTGTGTTTTAGTTTGGGATATCTTGTCTGTATGTGTGTTAGGTATAAGGATTTGGATTGTGGAAAGTGGAACGAGCATGTCGAGAGAGGATAGGTTGGGATGGATGCATTTTGTTATACTACGATTGTGGAAATCTCTATCTGATAACTGCCTTGGCTTGGCTGGGATTGGTTTGGCTTGACATTGGTTTGGCATAGGCCTGGTTTGGGTTTGGCTTGTGGGAGAAGGCGGTCGAGGAACTGAAGGTACTGTATCGTATGGTACACTGTAGTGTAATGTAGTGCAGTGCAGTGTATATAATAGGCTGGTATACGTACCTTAGTTAAATTTAGCGGTCGGTAACGGAATGGTGTTTGGAGAAAGGAGGAGAAGAAGAAGAAAGACACATCCAGGAGGCTAAGAGAGTATTTTGCTAGATAGACAGAGAGGTAGATAGAGACGCCGCCCACGTGCTAGATGAAAAGGAACGAGAAAAGAAAAGGAGAAGGCCGAGAAGTTAAGGTCGTTCGTTGGTCGCTTACGATGCATTGACAGCAGTGAATATTATAATACTTGCATCCAATCGCTTTTTGTTCGTCGGAATTTCTTGATTCTTCTCTCCCTCTCCTCTAACACTCATCCCAAGCCCTCCCTTTGACCAATACTCCTTCCTCGTCCACGAGGCTAGGAGTATAAAAAGCCGATCCCCACGTGTCAGCTCGCCAGAGACCCACACACCAAACATCCTCTTCTGCATTCTTCTGCAACACGTCATCTACGAATCGCTTATCCAGCCAGACACCAGCCGTCTTCGTGGTGAGATCAAAGGTGAAGGAGCTAAACACTTTTAATCCCCTGTCTCGCAGTTTGATGTATTCTGATCCTGGGGTCGGGTCGAGGAACGGTCGGAGGTTATACTTGAATGTCGCCCTGGCGTCCTCGTCTAGCGAGCTGAGGATGCTTTGGTTCCAGAATACAAGGAGCAGATTGGTCTGTTGAGGATGGAAGTCATTGTAGTCGGAGATGGTGATGGTGTAGTGATGAATGTCTTTCTTTCTCACTTCGTTTTGAGGAGAGAGATTGAGAGAGTCGATCCCGAACGGTAAGAGAGGCTCGAAGATGCAAGCGAGGATGTTCATTTCGTGCTGGAAGGGAGCTGTGCTGAGTTTCTTCTCCGGATGAACCCTTTCCACATCGCGGATTTGGATGGGTAGGGTTTTCGGTGGTCGGATTGTCGTCTTGACGTTGTTGCTGAGGATGTTTGAGAGGCAGGTTGAAAGCCAGTGGCCGGGATATGCCATACCTTGTAGAGACGTGATGAGCCGGAAGAGAATGGCCAGACTGAGCGGTGCGTGGATGATGCGCATTGGGTCATGAATTTTACATTCAACAGGCATGGCGAGCTTGAAGAATAATCCATAGAACCAACGAGTAAACTGGTCACGGGGGAGCAAAGCACCAAACCCATGTTTTGCGTACGGTGCTGGTTGGTAGGCCATGTAGTTTGCTAGAGGCATTGGAGGCTCACCGCGATCGATACATCGGACGAGACATAGTTGGAGGAGCATCGTGTCCGTAGTGATCAGTTGATATTCTGCCCAGAAATCCTCAATCGTTGGCCAGGACGATGCATTGCGCAGACAGTTTGATCGTAGTATGGCGGCAAGGTGACGTTTGAGTAGTGGCATTGCATGAAGAAACGTTGTCAAGTGACCACCAGTATAATCCCTTGCAAAACATTAATAATAGCAGGAACATAAATAAAGTTACACTCAGGGTACGTTACTCAGGTGAACATTGTCGAAGAGTAACGGAAATCCCTTCGGACGATAGTTGTCACTGCTTGCATCTTCCGAACTAAAGAGCCCAAACTGTAGCCTCTCTGCTAAATCAATATAATCACCATGGACAGCTTCGACTTGGAGCCGCCCCTTGAGGGTTTTAATACCGTCGGCTGCTTTCTGGAAGAAAGGGGAAAAGTGATCGTATAAGCGAATCGCACTCGGATTTGGGATCCCTTTATCAGCAAGGCAATCAACAGAGTCGAAAGGATCGCTACTAAGATTATATTCAACCCTGTTCTTACGGACATTGTACCACTCTATGTCAATGAGAGTCGTGTTGAAACACCAATGCTCTTTAAGGTGATCTTGGAATCTCTGCTTGTTTTCTTTGGGCCGCGTGCTGTATTTCTCAATCAGCTCTTGCAGAGCCGGCTCGTGCTTTTTGAGGATTTCCTTAGGCGGATAGAGTAGCGAAGCATGCAAATATAGGAGTTTTTCTTTTTTGAGGGGTGCAGGAACCATGTTGACCCAGCCCGGAAACCCTGGTATGCTATCCCTCTGGGCTCGTCTTCTAGAAATGGCAGCAGTGACGCTTCGTATAACCCTCTCTTGGGCAAATAGAGTTTTTGATTCACCTTTCCATGATTCTAAAACTTTGATAAAAGAGCCTCTATCCCTTGTATGCACATAGAACTAATCTAATGGTGATTTTTCAGCCTGGAGACTCTCAAGAGCTTTGTCAATTGTCTGGTGCAGGTGTTCAAAAGCACAAAGCGGCATCGTGGTCCCAATGAAGACGAAGAACAGGGTATTAAGTATGTGAAGGCTTTCATCAGATCCTTCTTTAGCCTGAGATAGCTCGTCATGAAGCATGCAAATGATCAGATCTCTGACCAAGGCACACTTGTTGATATCGTTGATAGTGAAGTGGTACTTTTTCTCAGGCACCTTCTTGGTATTTTCGTGATCAGCAATACTCGCGATCGTTCGGTACATATGTCGAGCATCTCCAATGCCTCCCATAAAAAAAGAAACACTTTTATCTTGCGGATTGACAATATTAATGGCGACATGAAAGAGAGATTCGACATCATCATGGCCTACAGTATAATATTCAGTGGAGCCAAACCTTTATAACACACTCAGTACCGACTTTAGTATTAAGGGTGGAGTTCTTACATAGAAGCGTGGAATCTTGGTACTTGACGAATAATCTTCTCTCTCGTTTGTTTCCGTTCCTCTTCACTCACGTTGTTAGTATGCGCGGCAGCCTTCTTAATTCGCTCATCAAGCTTTTTCAATTGAGCTTCCTCGTCATGTGGCTTCTCCTCTCGTAGCACCGCTATTGCTTTGCATCCCATTAGACCGGCATGCTTGTACTCTCCAACCTCATAAAAGGCCGCAGACAGATTACGGAGCGGAGCGGATTCATCAGGAGCTGCCTTTGTTGCCTCTTGGTATTTCTTGATAGCTATTCCTTATCAATAGATGTTCTGACATTGTTCAGGAGAAAGCTACCAGCAACAAGCTTTCCGGCTTTGTATAATGCATTGCCCTCCTCACGGAGCTTGGTAGATTTTGGATTTGATGACATAATATGCGTATTCGGTAAGAAATAAATGGCCAAGTCAATGGCAACAAAGAATTGTAAATAGTTATTGGAGTGGAAAGGTCTTGTTGATTTGATGTTGTGCGCGGTCAAAGTTTAACGTGCAGCACTGTTTCGCTTTACGCGTGGTCACGAGGTGGCCCGAGAGCACTTCAGGGTCAGGGACCAGAGCATGTGGGGAAGACATGAAAGCATATTATATTTTTTGTGAAGAGCTTGCTAAGAAAGTTGAGGACTGGATATATCGGAAGAAAAAGCCTGAAGACTGAATAAAATATGTGTTTTTGAAAATCAAAAGGCTGTGAATAACGAAGGTCGTGTTGATATTCGGTTACATTAAGCTGACTTTCTACAGTCATATTAGAGTTCTGCGTCGTTTGAAAATCGGCTGGTTTACTGGCGCGCCCCTCGACTTTCAAAATCTTAGTTAAAAAGAACCAAGTCTCAATTTTCAATTTTTGACGTAGTAAAAGATATCAAGGGATACGCCAGAAAAAGTAGTAAACCAGCCGGTTTTCAAGCGACGCAGAACTCCAATATGACTATAGATGGCTGTTCATCTGCTCTGTTATGTAGCTGTGCACATAGTTGTCATAGAATCCCTTGACACCTAGCTTGCAGTCTCTGTTTTTAGCTTCTAAGTCCTGGTTGTAACGGGGCAAGGTCGCAAGGGAATCTGAACCGAGGAGACTCTAGCTTGGGTCTTTAGGTTGAATATGCAATTCACATCTTGGCCAGTTAGATAAGAACCTCCTCGTCTCCGAGAATTGTAATGAGATTTCCAACCATAGTCCAGATATAGCTCCAGACTCACTTTGAATAAAGCTAGAATCTCTATCGAATACTTGAGTCTATGTACTAGTGTATTTCGATCCATGCAACATATTCAATCTATGCAAAGGAATGCCTTTCCCCAACTCCAAACTCCACTGTATCCATCTAATGCTTAATTCTTCCCTCTCATATTCAACTTCAAGGCGACGCCGCTGCACTTCCAAAATCCTCCTTTGCATCCGCTCGATCCCAACTCTCGACTTCCAAATTCCTGACCAGGTCTTCAATCTCTTGAATCCTCTTTTCATTTTTCAACCTTGCCTGTTCCTGCTCTTCAAAAGCTTGTGTGAAAGCCTCTCTTACGAACGGTGGGAGCGCAATAGGTTTAGCGATACGATAGTCATAGACAACGATGTCTTCCTCGCAGCGCGCTGCTGGGCGCTGGTGAAGCTCGGAGAGGATCATGACGTCGAGGATGAATGAATTGTCGTCCGCTTGCGGACGAGAGCGGAGTTTGTGGAATACAGAGATATGGTCTGGCCAGGTCATTGGCTGTTTATCACAAGAAGATTTAGCTGGAGATTCAACTACAATATCGAGAAGGAAAATAAAGAAAAGGAGAAAAAAGCATACAAATTTATAATCCGTCCTGATACTCCTCAAAATCAACCCTTCCCCCTCGGGCGTCCACATCTTCTGCCACTCCCTCTTTCGCGGCACATCAACACGACGTGCGAAATTGTTCGCCCACTCAATTCGTGCTGACTCCGCATACCGTACATATGTGACGTTATTCACATGTCCCATGCTGTCCATCTCCCCCCACACGACCCTGCGCCTCAGGATCCCCGGTTTCGAGAACCCTTCTCGGCCCGCGATGAGCTCGCGCCATTCGCTACCTAAGATCGATAGGATCTGTGATGTGGTGCGCAGTTGCGACGGCGTCAGTCCGAAGGTTATGCATTTCCCTATCCGCGATTTTGTGGTTGTGAGCCAGCGAGAGGGAGAGGGCGCAGAGGTGGGAGGAGAGGAATAGTTTCGTTTTTGGAGGCATTGGAAGCGGAGCGAGTGTGGTATTCGAGGCGGCATGGTTTAGCGTCAGGCGATGGGAAGGGTCAATGGCTGGCTGAAGGAGAGTGAGAGAGGAATGGCTTTGGAGAAGTTAGTTCTGTTGTCGTCGGATATTTCCCCTCCATCGGTTCGGCGATTGCGTGAGAGCTTGGTTGATGCGGCCGCTTACAGACCTCGGACTGCCGACGTCACGATTCTCTTTTGGCCATTCAACCTAGCGCCAGCTCTTGTCCTAATCCATTTTCAGTGGAAGTAGGTAGAAATAAGAGTCAAGGCCGACCGAAGACTTCTCCTCCACTTCCTCAAGAGTCATCCGGGGCAAGCTCAATCAGCGCCATGCCATCAATGCCAACACCAACCAACCCTGCACTGCGGCGACAAGTGATAAATATATACAAAGGTACCTTGCCTGCCTGGGTCCCTTAACCTTGGTCGTTCAATCGCACTAACTCAAATTCTTAGAACTGCTTCATCTCGGAAAGGCTTACCCTCTAGGCTATTCGTATTTCCAGACAAGGCTACATAAAGCATTCTCTAGTAATGTGACTCTCACGGACGAGCAGCAGATCCGCAAGGGGATTGAAAGAGCCGAGTTTGTAAAGAAAGGTACATTTGATCACTATTATCTTCATATTCGAGGAAGACAACTAACGGATAACCCAGAGATCGAGGCTTTGTAAGTCCCGTTTTATGCTTTTATATGCGGAAGATGGGATGGGAAACCCACTTTTGATTGGAAATGGCTTCGGTCCAAATTTTGATACCGGTCAAACTGACATACATGGGGTATTGTAGGTACTATCTGAAAAGATATCGAGCACTGCGCCAGCGTTATGACAAGACGACTTGAATCGCCCTTCATATTCGTGGTATGATGGTACAGCATCTCGGATACCTGAGTACTATCAAGACACTTCCTTCTATCTTGTAACACAGATCCCAACTTTTTGATCTTGGCAAGATAAAGGTATATGTCCGATGGCTTAAGAGCTGGCGACCTCTCATCTCTCGGTATGACTTGACGGTATAAGCCCTAGGTGGATGGGAATTAAGTCGGAAATCGAGGCCGAAACAACAGTCTCTACATATGCACCCAAGACCAAGCCACAGAGCCGGTGTAAAAATCGAAACAAAAATGACCTTGGCCAAGAATCCGGTAGTTCTAGACAGCAAAAGCCTCTTTGAGGATGATC
The DNA here is from genome assembly GCA_029641185.1 of Pseudofabraea citricarpa. Taxonomy (NCBI): domain Eukaryota; kingdom Fungi; phylum Ascomycota; class Leotiomycetes; order Helotiales; family Dermateaceae; genus Pseudofabraea; species Pseudofabraea citricarpa. The sequence goes on along the minus strand of JAPWGK010000028.1, from coordinate 195,854 downwards.
TGGTCTGGAGATCACCCCACCATGAGTAGTGAAAGGGGTGATAGAGTGTGTCACGCCAGGCTAGCAGAAAGCGCTAGCTGTGTTAGAGATAATTAGCTAAATAAGTAATCTGGTAATTTGACTGTTGCTTCTCAAGTTGCATGTACGTTTTGAGAATAGCATATATCAAGACAATAGGCATGTCCTTTCCAACAACGAAATGTTGTCAAGCAAGTCGGCAAAGCAACTCCTGTATGTCGTCTGAGTGACTTGAGTTGATCGTTCGAGATGAACTCGAGGAAAAGCAAGATAGTAAATCTGCCGAGCTGACGACACAAAGAATTACCCCATGCAGGTGGCTGCAGACAACCACCCAGGTATTTGTAATAAGGTAGTAACACGACTGGCTATTCTTGGAGAAAGGATCTGGTTCCTGATCCGGCCGGACGGTACCCGTGACCCATGCCCACGTGACCCAACCAGGTTGGAACTAAGATAGTACGCTCAAGACGAGAGCTCCATATTGGAGAATCACGACTAGAACAGCACATCAACACGCGACAGCCAGCCTGCAATTGATCTCCCCACCGCTGAGCTACAACAACGCATAGATAGGTACGCGCTGCGCAACCCTTCTTTGCCCCCTGCCCAAGACCTGTCCTCATCTTCTCCTGTCGCATACTCAGCATCGCTCGGGGCAGATAGCCATCTTGCATACACACCACTTACACATTGAGTAGCCTCCTTCCAGAACAACCTCGATCTGATCTGGCCACGGTGGCGCTTGTCCCGATCAAATTCACCACGACCAGCGAGACGCAGTGCGCGACCGATCCTACGAGTGGTAGATGCGTTACATACACCTAAACCACATACGAGTCCCCCCATATTCCTCCACGGCTTGCTCTCCCGAGCAAAAGCCTCCTCTACAACTGGCAGTGGTGGATTTAGATGGCCGATGGTTACAGATTCCCACAGCAGACCGCTGGGAACTTTTACTACCCACAACAACACACGCAGCAGCAGCACCATCATCCACGGCACCTTGTACGCAACGCAACTCCTCCGAACAACATAAGATCGATCTTCAATAACGATACTCCTTCTCCTTCGAGGTCTCCCGATTCTCACTCTCCGGCGCAGCAAAATCTCTACGGTATGTTCAATCAGAATCAGCAGCATGGGCAGCATGGCCGTGTGAACGGTGGACCTGGGGGACAACGGATGCCGATCATGTATAATTACCAGCATCAGAATTCTCATCAGCAGCAACAGCATGCGCAGCACCACCCGGCTCTAACGCAAGAACATACGGCGCATCAAACGAATGGGACGGTGATCGGGCATCATTCCAGCTACTCATCTGGTGTACTTTCAAGCTCAACTCCCAATTTTACACCAAACAGTCTTCAGAACGGACATTCGACTACTACGCGGGGGGGTTCTGCTCAGCAGATCAACGAGCACTGGGCAGAACAACTCAAACTGCACAAAGAGACGGAGAGAGCGCATGCCAACATGGTTGAACAGCACGCACCGCATCATTATGCGAGACTAAGAGCTGGGGAAAACCGCGGTCTTAACCTTGCATCAGTTTCAGCTCTGGTGACAGCGCAACCGACAACAGCACAAGAGGGAGAGAAGAAGGATCGAGGGCGACCATCAAACTTGGATTATATGGTAAAGAGACAGGATTGGCATAATATGGATCTGAGCGGTCAAGGTCTTCGGGTCCTCTCCACCCCCTTGTTCAGTTATACCTTCTTGAGTGAGCTCTATGTTGCTTCCAATAAGATCAGTCAAATCCCGGCCTCAATTGGACAATTGAGGTTCCTGAAATTTTTGGATGCGTCGAACAATATGTTGACGGAATTACCTGCCGAGCTTGGGATGTGTGTCTACCTGGAGCACCTTTTGTTGTTCGACAATAACATCAGATCTTTGCCAAACGAGCTTGGGTCACTCTTTCAGTTGAAGATGCTTGGTATTGAGGGAAATGCTTCATTAGATAATGGATTGAAGCAGGAGATTATGGAGAGGGGCACAAAGGCGTTAATTACTCATCTCCGTGAACAAGCTCCAGGCAAGTTTTTTTTTCTAGCTTCTTTGTTCAACTTCGCTAACTTTGAGAAGTACCCTTACCTCCCGCTCCTCGCCAAATGCTTGACCTTCAAGGTGGTACCCCTGGACATGCTAACCAAGATCGTTTCAAAGTCTTATGTTACAACATTCTTTGTGACAATTATGTCACTCCTCAGCTGTATGGTTACACACCATCAGGAGCCTTAGCATGGGACTACCGGAAGGAACAGATTTTGCAGGAGATCCAAGCCCATGATGCAGATATTCTATGTCTCCAAGAGGTGGATACAGATACTTTCCAAGAGTTCTTCAGTATGAAACTTGCATACGGCCACTATAAGGGTATACTGCATAAGAAGACCAGAGCGAAGACGATGAATGAGAAAGATGCAAAGGTTGTAGACGGATGTGCAACGTTTTACAAGTCAAATAAATACATCCTCTTGGATAAGCAGACAATCGATTTTGCCAATGTAGCGATCAACCGACCCGATATGAAAAATCAACACGATATATTCAACCGAGTCATGCCAAGAGACAACATTGCAGCGATTACATTCTTGGAAAATAGACTCACAGGTGCTAGGATAATTGTTGTAAACACGCATCTTCATTGGGATCCAGCCGAAGCAGATGTCAAGTTAATACAGATTGCAATTCTCATGGACAATGTCACTAAATTGGCTGAGAAGTATGCGAGATGGCCAGCCTGCAAGGATAAAAAGACATATACTCTAGCCGATACAGATGTCGACCCCGATATCCCTGCAGAGCCTATACCAGAGCCAGCACCATCTATGGAATACTCGAGCAGCACTCAAATCCCATTGTTGGTTTGTGGCGACTTGAATTCTACTCTGAACTCAAGTGTGTATGAACTTCTCTCAACTGGTCACGTAGCAGCAGACCATCAGGAGATAGGGAGCTACCAGTATGGCAACTTCACCCGAGATGGCATCCAACATCCATTCTCACTGCGCTCGGCATATACTCTACTTAACGGCACACCTGACGCACTACCATTCACCAACTACACACCTAACTTCCGCGATATGATTGATCACATCTGGTACTCTACTAACGCGCTCGAAGTCACCTCACTCCTAGGGCCAGTGGATTCCGAATACATGAAGCGGGTCCCCGGCTTCCCTAACTATCATTTCCCTAGTGATCATCTGTCGCTGGTATCGGAATTTTCCGTCAAGGGCAGGAAGGAAAAAAAGAATCTCCCGGAACCCGACTTTGGGCCGCAGAGAAGTGAACGAAGGAGGGATTAAGATCAAAAGGGTGTTCATCTGGAGACAGGTCGATGGGGGGAGAAACTTTGGGGAATAAGGCGTTTTTTCTTTGTTTTTTCTTAAGGGCAAGGACGGGGGCAAATGCAATGCATGATTCTGTTCTGTTTTTTCGATTCCTTGATCTAGTGTCATCATCTTTCCAATTCGAGGCTGCAAGCAAGCAAGCAATTCTGGAGTCTTTTTTCCGGGTGTGCTTTTTGTCTTTTCTACTGCTGCTGCTGCTGCTGTCATCGTCTCTCCCTTTCAATTGAACAAATTCGAATCTACTTTCCCTTTATTCGTACATTCTTTTCTTCTCTTCTCGATCAGTCTGGTGGATGATCTTCCTTTGCTTCTTCCAAATCCGATCTTCTTTTCCTTGTGGATTGATTTTCTTCTTTCTTTCTTTCTTTCTCATGACCTGGAATTAGAAGGGATAAGGATAAGGATAACAATGTGAGCGAGCTAGCGAGAACTTTGGTGTTTGATGGATGGATGGATGGATGGACGGATGGTTGGATGGTCGTCATGGTGTTTGACCTGGATTGACTTGACTTGGAGCAGGATACATAGAAGGGTGTATTGGGTCTTGTCTTAGTTCGGAAGCTGAGCTGGCGCCGGATTTTCTTTCATTCTCTCTTGACCAAATCTTTTTTTCTTTCTTTTTTTTGTAGTGTAGTGTGTAGTGTGTATACAGTGTACTGGCGGGTATTGTGATTTTCCCTCTTTGTGTGGGTGCTTGGGCTATGGCGGCGAGTTCGGTTTTTGGTTGCTTTGATGTGGTGTGGTGCCATGCTTGTTTTTTTCGTCTTGTTTTTTTGTTTTGCTTCGGTTTTAAAGAGTAGGTAGACTTTCAAAGTGGATTGAATGGAATTTTATTTCATGAGTGTTGATGCGAGGTGAATTAAGTTGACGTGAGGTGAGTTTGGTTGTGATTTTGAATGGAGATAGATGGTAAATGGGTTTTGGGTAGAGAAGATGGCTCCTGATCAAAATAGTATATGTCGAATTCATGACAAATCATGCTCTGAAGCTAGTTTTCTTGTATTGGTAATATGTTTCAATGCATGGTTTCCACATTCCAGGTGTCAAAAGTGAGCGAGAACATTCTTTTCATCATCTATCTAGGAAAATCGTACATGGAACACCAAAAATCAGACCCTACTACATCGAACCATAGGGTGTTTTCCACCGACTCCTCTAGAGCTTCGAGTTTGTGCAAGAAGAAGAAGAAGAAGAAAGAAAAGAAGAAGAAGAGAAGAGAGAAAAGGAAAAAATCAAATCAAAATCAAAAAAGCAGCACGTGCGACCACATGAAAAACCCATCTATAACTCCACCCCCGGAATCCCCTTTCCCCATCGTAAGACATGACTGTAAGAGTTACAGCAGATGAAGGATCTAGACGAAAGCCTTCTCGAGGTTGCTGTCGAAGTTGGCATCCTTGAAAGGAACATTTGCGGAACCAAAGTCGGTGTTTGAAAGGGCGTCTTGGCTAACTTGAGGAAGAGATTCGAACAAGATCATAGGGAGATCTCGGCCAAGAGTGTCGGTGAACTGCAACTCGTGGTTGGTAGGGAGAGTTGTGAAGTATTCGACCTTGGGGCGGGTTCCCTCCAACTGAGGAGTGGCAGTCTTGACGTATGAGCCATGGCCAGATGCCGCAGCACCGAGCAAGGTTGGGGTGGCAGAGGCTGGGTCATCAATCCAGACGACAACGTTCTCCCAGTCGTGGCGGTGACCACCAACGACGTTGCCGCCAACTGGGTGGTCCTTTGGCCAGTACCAGGCGTACATGATAGCATAGCGGCCATTGAACCATTTGGCTCTCACGTAGGTCTGAGCCTTGCTTTGGTCTCTGCAGCCTCCCTCTGAGGAGCCAGAGTCTTGAAGTCCTCCGCTATTGATTTATGTAAGTATTTGATCATTGAAATCGGTAAGCGAGGGGAAATACCTAGTGTTGCCCTCGCCATCAACTGCGGAGTAAACTTGGCAGCCGTGTGCGATGTGCATGTATGGCTCGAAGGTGTTGAAGGTAGCGTTGGGAACCGTCTCGGGGAAAGGGTTGATGGAATCATGGGCGACGACTGCGCGAGACTGAAGAGGTATCGCCATGACACCTGCAGCAGCAGTAGCAAGAGTAACGAGTGTTTGCATATACATCTTGAAGGTTGGTAGAGACTGGAATGGGGAACTTGATAAAAAGAAGTAAACAAGTAACTGAAGAACGAATGTAAAGAAGGTGGAGCTGATGATCAGTGGTGTTTTCAAGTGGAAGACTCTCTGGCTTATATAGTCATTTTGAAGCTGTCAATTATGGGCATCAGTAATGAAGTTATTGGCATTGTATCTGATGGTACCTGCCAAGCTGTCATAACATTCCTCATATCGTCCGAAAGTTAACGACCAAGAATCTGATATCAGGCGTTATTGACTTTACTTCGTTGCGGACTGTACTTTACTTCAATCATAAGCAGCCTGATCCCTTCCAGCTGTTAAGGCGCAGGCCATCCGTTTTCGGGTACCTCGCTTAGAACATCATGCGAATGTTCATTGGCATGCAATTGTATTTATCACCCTAGTGGATAAGATATGGATCCTTCAATTGACGTCATAAAGTTTTGGTCTGGCTTTGTAGTCACAATAATTTGAAGTATGGCGCATCCTCTTCCATAAAACCCGAAACCGCTTCAAAGTTATTAGTTACTTTGAACTTTTACCCGCTGAATCACCGCGCGTAAATCGTGAACACTAGAAGACGAAAACATTTTTATAATACCAAAAGCAGCCAAGTACAGGAAACCGAATTGCTGAACCACTTCGTAAATGTTTCTAGGCGCAGGATATGCCCAGGCCCATAGAAACATTTTAGAACGTTTCATCCTTAACCTTAAACCTTAACGGCACCAAACGGCACCTAGTTTCAGGAGAAGTCAAGGCAGTAAAAAGCAATTAAGGCAGGAAAGCACGGAAGTAAATGGAACTTTATTTCTGGAGGCTCTTGGTTAAAGGGGGGCTCTCACTTAGTAGAGCTCGAGCCTCGGTTCTATTTTGGAGAGTTCTTAGGTCACTCGCTACAATTTAACCGAAGGCGGAGTAGAAAGTCAAGCAAGTGCCTTATGCTCTGCCTTGGCAGTTATGCCTGACTTCTTATTTCCACTGGATTTGGTAAGCAACTTGAAAGCCGAAAGCCGTCGGACATCCTAGACAAACCCATTATTGCTAAATGATGAGAGAATAACCGCTGCGAAGCGAGGCGACACGCAGGAAGTCTTAACAGCAAAAGTAAAGCAGTTCGGGTACTCAAACAAAGCCAATAACAACCATGGACTACTTCAACTGGCCCTTAAAATTATCTTCCCACATCAATTAACGAATTGATTAAATATCAGGTGCTGTTCTGTTATGTAATTGCGAAGTTCGGATCATTCGGGGCTATATAATTCGGACAGCTCAGATCAGCATACCGAGCACCGTAGGAGGAACGGTAATGATGGGGAACAGTTTAGTTGAAACTTGTTTCTCGCATCAGCCAGACCCCCATGCTCAAAGAGATATAGTGGGCTGCGGATATACACCCGTTTCCCCCCAGAAATAAGCGAGGCATCCTTAAAGTCAGTTAATCCCTGGACGGCTGGCTGCATGTCAGGAGGGCGATCACGACAACCTTATTATCGAGGACTTGTAACAACAAAAATACTTCAGACGAAGCAATTTGAAAGTCTAATGTACGAACTGTCGAGCCCATTTTGAAAACATACGGTGCATCCGATTTGTCCGATGTACGACGAAGGTCACCAGGTGGTTCAGAAGGTAGCCAAGATGAAAATTACTTGGCGAAGGAGCCATAATGGTCTCGGTTTTGGACCAAAGTTTTGTTTTTAAGAGTCCAGCTGAAGGTTCGTATTTCAAATAAAAAGAGACAGTAGTATTATAAATTGATGTTCACATAGTATAAGCATACCCTTTGGCAATCTGGACCATTCGAAGTGACATACATCTTCCTGTGATTAGCCCAAACTCCTAAGAACTTAAGCGACTGCATTAAAACACTTGATATATGGAGCATATTTAAATATTGGCTTATGTTTATATATAACTTTTGAATACAATACCTAGAACCCCTTTCTTCGGATGCGATTTGTAATTGTTTGACAAGTATCTCGTGAATAGCTCAGGCACATGGTACTCGGAGACTTCGGAAAGACAATAAGTCTAAGCTCGCTCGGATCAGAAGGATTTCGAAAGTTGCATTCCGCCGACGAGAACGAAAGTGAACTTTTCTCGACTCTCATATACGAAAGTTAAGTGTTCGTACTTTTTAAGATGAAACTCCCAAGTTGATAGAAATAGCAAAATCATTGTTTTATAAGCAAAGCTGGCCACACCATTACTAGCTCCTGTGGGAATCTTTCAAGATTACACAGGAGGAATTCTAGTACTTGTGGTCTGATATTTCACACAGATATATATTTCTACTTCTTAAATTATACTTAGAACCTATTCTTTCGTCTTACTATCTTGTGCCCTGTCTCAGAAACCTGAGCTCCGCTGCTTCCTAAAAGCTGATCGCTCATCATTCAATAATGGCTTATAGTGTCTAATAGAAGCTTCCTGCTTCTTTCTGATAGTAATACTCGAGTTTGCCTTTGTGGAAACTTCCACAAAGAACTGTGGCTATAGTGTGTGAGTTCACGTTACCGTTTTGAGCCTTCTACATCGGCTTAATCTAGTTCTTCCGCAAACAACTTCTTGGAAATGCAGTTTGCTTTTGGGTTGCAGAACCCATGATAGGCATCATGTGCTTTCATACCTTTAGTTGCAGCCTCCACCTCCGGACATCTCATCTTAATGATCTAGTCTGATGTCTAGATATAAATCGCGGCAATCCTGATAGCTCACGTCCTCGCAGCATTTAGATTATTTGCCGTAAAGGGCCAGTGGACCTCATTTTCACAAAAGACTAAAGACCGACTTACTGGGCTCGTTTTTCAGGTTGCCTGGTTTCCAAGTGAGTATTTATTGTGACAAATTTGAAAATAATTTAGCCATAGGAGCAGCTTCTGAAATTTCCACTGCTCCCTAATGATATCTCTCGACTTGTTGAAATCTTGTGAGATTCATAAGCTTTTGAGTCTCAATTCTTCCCTGTTTGCTGGAGCTAAATAGTAATCAAATCCTCCGGTAAGCACAACAACCGCTGTGACTGAAGTCTTAAAGCATGTTGTTTGGAGAAAAGTAGATACCTGGCTTTTATTTATTCAATCAACCATATATGACTGCATTGCTAGCTAATTATAGAACCATGCAACTACGCTACTATACTATTAATTGTACGATATAGGCAAGATAAATAACATACCCTTGAAATCGTATCAACGGGCGTACTAGAGAAATCTGTATACTAGATAAGTATTACATAGATATAGGCAAGTGACCATGGTTTTACAAAACGTCAGAAAATATCTGCTTTTTTCTAAACCATTCAAGTACAAAAGTGGGGTTAAGACGGCAAGGTATTACGAGGTATAGGTAAGCCCCCAAGAAATCATTTCCTTTTTTTCTTTTTTGTATAAGCTAACACCAATCAAAGATAATTTACCCTACTCTGAGACGTTAAACGCCCTCTCCTGGCTCGATCAACCCAGGTATTGTCCATCCATTTTTTCTGTCGTATTTTTCCTTTTTCCTCTTGTAACCAGGATAATTAGGACAACTCCAATCGCATTCTTTATGGATACCCGTTGCCGCACTGCACTTGATGGAGCACCAACTCTCAATATCACTGGTCAATGAACGATTCCAAGAATTAGTGAGCTCCCTAAAACCAATGAGCTATGTTAAAACTTGGGAGATTTTCAATGGGATACTTACTTGGTCCATTCGGGCACTTTTGCTCTATCCTGTTCAGTTACAATCGGCCAGAAAGTAGATTTCATCCAGGTTCCCAAGCTCGTCAAATTCTTTGTAGAACCATGATTGAATTTGCCGTCGTTCAACGCAACACCCATATAGTACAGACCATTTTCGTTGAATGCAAAATTTGACGTCAAAAAGTAGGCGAATTCTGTGGCCGGGTCTTGTTTAAACCGTTTGCGATCATTGGACATGGCCGAGTCATAGCCCTGGACAATTGCTATTGTTGGCAAGGTCCACAACTTCGGTTCTAGAGTTCGCTGGAACATGCTGGCGTCCATCGCCGCTGTGACCGCCTTTGTTATCGCCGTTTCGAGCTTTGCTATTGTTGAAATGCTACCAAGACTCAAACCGGCAGCTCGAGTCAGGATATCTGTGTACGTTGAATATAGTCTTCTCATGACACTCTCTATAACGATGGTTGCTGAAGTTTCAGGCTCCCTAAATGTCAACCAGTCCCTGTTGTTTGTTCTTGCGAATTGAGGTATCAAAAACCGGGTGATGTGATGTATTAATTTCTTTTAATAGTTAGCTGTCGCAGTTTAACAGGGAGAAGGAATAAAACTTACGATTTTCATGCAGTGGTACCTGTTTATCTGTACAATTGCCATGGCTGCAAAATATGCTTGGCGTGTCTTTTTGACTACTTCTTTAGTTGGTTCTTTATCTTTCGAGAGCGTGGCCCATATTTCCTCGCAGTGAGGCTCGCGAGAACACGGTGGTTCTTCGAAGGTGCAAAAGAAAGAATCATCTCCCCAGTGTTCTTTTGCAAAACGGGCGATTTCGCCCTTTCGTTTCATTGACTTCCCTTTCTTCTTCCTAGTGGCAATAGACCAGTTGAGATAATACTTAGCAGCGCCAGAGCCATTCCAGTTTTCCAAATTATATTCGAATTCCTTAGTGGAGCATGGGTTGCTATATTTTGAGGACCCCGAACCCTGCGATGTGATATTTGGAGCTATTGCAGCTACTGCAGCGGTTGCAGTCTGAATGAGGATCGACAGGTAGAGGAGGGAGGACTTCATGATTCGTATGATGTCGGGGTTTGGGACGTAATCGGGGGGTGTATTCACCAAGGCAAAACAGGCGGTGGAGATCGCTTTCAATTTATAGCCTCAGAGTTAAAGTTGTTATTGTAGTTAGGTAATTATATAAGAACCGACTAAAGCTTAGACTCGAATTTGTGAGTACCTTCTGAGCCTGAAGACAAGCTATGGTTTAGTCGCTAAAATAATACCAGCGAGCGCGCCGTCGGTTTTTGAGAAACCGGAACAAATTTCATGTCACACATATTCCATAAAATGGATTCACCTGACATGTCTATTGGACTGCTTGCCTCAAAGTTCGATTGAATGCCAATTTAGCCTCGAATGGAAACTAAAACATACCTCGCACCATCTTAACCACCAGTAAGTTAAAAGATCAACACTTATCACCAACAAAGTTCAGATGTAAGTATTACTACACCTTCTGTGACCAGAGCAAAGGAGTAGAGGATGATTTATTGGCAATGTGGCCAGTAAACATGTGGCAAACCTGTTATCTTAAAAGGACCCCACCGGTGGTCAAAACTCTTCCATGAGAAGTTTTCATTGTCAGAAGACGTAGGTGCCAGCGTTAAGCATTCTGTTTAATTTCGTCTTATTTTTCGAGCAAAGATCATTTTAGACAATGTAATGTTGTGGCTCATTAATATGGTATACAAGTTTTCTTGGATACCATTCATCGAGCATAGATTTCACTGTCATGGAAAGACATACTTTATGTGTACGTTTGCAGACCCAGAAGGCCGTAATAATTGAGTATTTGCTACCAACCTTGATGGTTGAAATGCCAGAGCCAGATAGTGTGTTCAAGTTCATCAACAAGTCGTCCATATTATGATTCGCATATAAGAACACAGCCCCGTCCATTATGTGTTTACCGGCTGATATCACTTGCTGATACGCTTTTTAGGACTACGCAGCCTCACGAAGCTCCCGTTGTGCGCGCTTGCACTGCCTTTTGTGAGATGGCCAGCTCTGAGTCTGACATTCCTTCGAACAATACCTTCGGTATCTGTTAGTTACTTTCAATGATTAGGAAGAATTTCAACGTACGCAATGAGTTTGCAGCCAGCGCACTTCTTGACTCCAGACCGCTTGCCACATTTGTCACAGTTCTTTCCTTCTTCGAATCTCTGCCATGGCTTCGTTATAACAGTGTTCTTCGAGAAATCGTGCGCGTTTTTCACTGCAGCGCGATCACAAGCTCCTCCAGACATACAAATTGGGGAAACAATGCCTATTACAGTTGGTTCGAAGTCTCCTAATGCTCTATCGGTGATTGGCGAAAGGAAAGACAGCGCTGTATGGAGAAGCTCCCTCGCAGGCTTGTGGCATGTAACGCATCGCCAGGCGCGACTGTGCAGAATCTCATCATGATGACGCTCAGTGAGAGATGTGAGGAACATTCCAAGAGCATCGCCATCTGGGCCAGGCTCATTTTCGCTATGCGGCTTGCAGAGGGATGCTGGTGCCTGCTCTGAGTATTCGAAAGGGTACATGTCATCGAGTGCGCAGTTTCCGCAGAAGGCCTTGTATCGAATCGCGACCGTTTCCTCTTGAGACATTTTTTCGTGTAGATGATAATTTCAAGATTGCTCAGTCAATATTGTGTTGAAAGTTCGTGGGGTTGCGAAAATGCTGTACTGTCTGAAAGCACCTCTGGGAGGAAGGTGCTCTGGAAGGAAAGCGTGATGCGGCACGGGTACTGGCAGCAGGCGACTTCAGGTTTCTTTGGGTTCTTTGGTACAAATAATTTCCCCAGACGAGACAGCATTACAGAACGTATATATGGCAAACAGGGGATTTAAGGTTGAAGTTTTGATATTTCAATTTTCAATTTTGTCTTTCGCCCTCAGTTATTGCTGCAGTAACCCGCGCTATGAGTAAGTAAACCAGTCTGTCAACCGAATTTGGAGACTCTTCTATTTTGAAAGAAAAGAATAAAAAGGAGACTATGCATACACTCCACCTTCCCACACCAAATTATTCATTTCTTGTTTATAACCCTCTTATGCTATCTTGTGAATTAGGGGTCTTTTATAGACCATGCCTTTTAAATTTGCCTTCTACAATCAAAAGTGGTCCACAGGAACTTGGGCACCACCAAAGAAGAATTTATATCTTTTATACTGTTAAGGGTCTTGACCTTGAGCTAATCTCACTATTACACGGTCTCCAAAATAGTGTTCTATTCATTGCAGAGATACCGGCTTGCTAGAACTACAAAAAAGGAAAAAATAAAAGGGTCATCCAGTTGGTAGAGAGATATGATAAACAAATTATTCCACAGGGCCTTGTTCTGACTCAGAAACGCTTTTCGTGGTCGAGAGACGATCTCTTCTATTACTTTCTACATTTTTTATTATCTGGCCATTCATGGCTCCAGTCTAAAGTAGCTTCCGCCGGGATGCTCGACTCATTGACAGGTTATATAACAGGATCATACTTCGAAATTACGAACAGTATCCGTGAAAGTTGTGTGAACAGAAAGAGCTGGGTTAAACACCTCAAGATTTCCATTAGCAAGAGCCATATCGAATGTGTTTGTTTCTGACATTCAGAGGAATCGTGCTCATGTTTCTACTAGCATGCGTCTTAAAAACTTTTAGTATTCCACCCATAACCCCGAGATTCATTTATTTATGCAAATCTAGAGCAAAATTGGGGTTATCCAGAAACACTAGACCTTCTAGTAGCATCAATAAGTAGTGGTTTAAGAAGTTGTGACAAATCATCATCCTTGTAGGTGACATCTCAGATAAGCGTCGTGACTTTTGGGCCAAAAAAATTGTTCAGACCATCTATCATAATAATAGGCTGAAACTACCAAGCGATTTGCAGTGGTTTAGATGCTACTGTTGTCTGTTACCATTCCTAAGAAATCTAACAATCCCGAAGTCGCATGAAATTTCCAGGCCCTCCAAGCTGCCGTATCAACAAGAACTCCAACCATGTGTTATATGCTCAGCCATCCTACGTGAGCCGTACTGTCGCACCTTCTTGTCTTATGAAAAGAACATGCAGTAAAATAAGAGCATGCGTGATTCATATCAATCTAAAGGAAGTATTTGCTTGAACATAGTAAGAGCATTTCTAGATTTAAAAATTCAACTTTAAGACACTATCACGTGTTAGTAAGAAGATTCAGAGAGAGAAGTAGCAATATCTTCGTCCGGTTGAAGCTCACCAGTCGCGATAAACTGTTTAAACAGATTCAAGACTTTCTTAACTATCGTAGATCAACTATCATATCACTACTAGAAGTTAACTACGACCCAGAGATCTCTATCTCCAGTGAGACAGCTGTAAATCATATGTATTTCTAGGGGTGTGTGTCAAAAAACTGTCGTCATTCCAGTGTGGAACCATAACCGATGCTGCAATGCAAGAGACCCAAATAGGATTCCCTCTACGTTTCTCTTGCTGAGTCAGCTATCTAATCGTATTTCATGGCTCAATGTAAAGTAGATAGCGCTGGACCTAAACTAAGGCCTTTTGTGAAATAGTCCTTGACTATTTATTACCCCTTTTTCTCTCGCTTAATCTTTGTACTACCTCAATCGCGGAAATAGACCCTTTTAAACTCCATTATGTCCAGGACCCAAGCTCATACGGTACTATCTGTGCAAGAAAGAAAAGTCATCACCAGATGAAGCACCTGCTGGACTTATGGAAGCTAAATTAGTATCTCACTCAAATCAAGCTATTTATGATCAATCGCGCAACCATCAGCTCTTTCTCTATAATCTCCAACCATCCAGTCCCTAGACAGAACACCCATATGCAGGAACATGTACAACAGATCTCGTACGATCTCAGCAACCGAATATGCCGGACCCGATCGGATATTGCATGCAAGTGACCGATATCATTGTGGGGCTGCCACTCGGCAGACGCAACGTTACCCAACACAAGAGATCGAATCGTATTTGTGCAACCAAAGCAAGGTATTGCCGCATTGGGTTTATCCTGAATCAGGAAGCCGGCACGCAGCTTAAGCGACGACATCTCGATCTTCTAATACACGGATTAATTATCATACCCGTAACCAATGAGGCTGAGTGACGAATCCGGTGCTCCAGACGAAAGCATGTGAATGCCCTTGTAATTACCTGGTCATGTTATCTTCAAGGGTACCAAAAGAGGTACATGACGAATTGCCGGGAATATGCATCCCCACCTAGGTCCTATTTAGCAGCAAGAGTGCTGCATGCATCTCAGATAGCCTAACATGTTGGAGCAGGTTCTGAAACACACAACCTTATAGAGTTTTATGATTAGGATATCTAATGTCCTTAACAATCTTTAAGTATTTCCGATCTAATTAATGAATGGGCTGCAACTTCCAACGGAGAACGTTTGTTCTAGAGCCTTAACCGCCATCATGACGTGAAGTTGTTCATGCACCAACTCAATCCATTCGCTAAAGAGCCTTGGCCCTTGGGTGTGTACTGGATTGAACTTGGCATATGCTGGTACGTTTATTAGGATGACAAATATGTTACCGATTCCACAATTTTGAACTCTTGGAGATATCCCGCAGAGAAGTGTAATTCTACTATGCTAATAATTAAACTACAAGATGATAATTATGACTGGCAAATAAGAAGACGCTACAGTTTATTAGTCACCCAGATATCAAACGAGAAAAAATTGAGTAAGATAAATTAAATTGTATGAATAAGCCCCAATAAAAAACGAATTAAATCTACTATAACACGTGCGATCTACTGATCTACTGTAGGTCTAAATTTTAGTACTTTTAAGATGCAATTTGCAATTGTGAAACTGATCAACCACCGGCTTACAAACTACCTACCGCGCTTGATAACTAAGCAACAAATCCACGACCTCATTCTGACCCGCACTAACCGCTAAATACAGCGGCGATTTACCATCAAGGTCTAAAGCCTCACTATCGGCACCACTTTTTAGCAGCAGCGAGACAACAGCTTTGTGGCCATGTTCCGCTGCGACGTGGAGAGCTGTGCGGCCGTGGCTATCCTGTTCATCGATTGCAGATCCGTGCTTCAGAAGGGTCTGGAGGACGCCTCGATTACCTTTCCGCGCACTGATATGGAGCAGTGGAGTTAGAGATGGCGGAGGTACCGGAGCAGACTTTGGTGAGCTGGAGCTGGGTCGCGATTTGCGCCGAGATCGTGAGCTGGGTATTTTACTTTGTACACTAGCCGAGGGGATGCTATGCGCTGTGGAGCTGCTGTTGGCCACGAGAGAACTGCGCCGGGACCCGGCGGATTCGGGTGGCCATTGTAGTGCGATCCGATTTTCAACAGTTTCTTCTGGGCTAGAGTTCCAGCTCCCGGCCGTTGAGATGTGGTCCGTGGATTGGGGGTAGTATGGTAACGGAGGCGAGAGCATAGCGCTACTCATATCGTTGGAACTGGCATTGGCATCAATAGACGGTTGTCCACTTTCCCTCTCATTACTATTATTATTCTCAATACCATTGCCGCTACCGCTACCGCTCGCATGCGGAGGGAAATAGGAGGGTTGTTGTTGTGGTTGCCATAGTGTTGTGTCAAATACGATCTCGTCGCTTACGCCAGAAGTAGCCGGAAAGTTGTGGAGGTTGGGCAAAGGCCACGGACTAGGAGGATAGTGAGCAGCCAGTCCCGGTGCTGATCCTGATGCCGGTTCGGGTGGTGTTTCCTCTGTACTAAGTACGAACATGGTCTTAGACAACTTCTGCTCTTGCGCTTTCTTCTCTGGCGGGGTCGTCAGTTGAGGAACGTGGCTGCACCCGGGTGGGTCAAGGTAATAATGGTCTTCCCCGCGAGCTGGGCAACTCACGTCGGAACTTTCTCTGTGACATCCGGTTCTGTAGCCTGCGGCGCTCTGTCGCTGCGGATGAGTCTAGGTCAAGTTGGATACATGGCAGCTGGCTGGGATTCATGCTGACGATGCATCGTCGTTGGTGATTCTAATGCCTTTGAATGAGCACCGGCACAGGCTGTCCTGAGCGCTGATATATACGTCTCCCCATCTTTACGCCTCTGTGCCGCATCGCAACTAAGCCCGTCGACAGGGTACTGACGCAGAGTCCGAGGCATACCTTGCAATTGGCAGGCTCCACCTTTATGCCTGCATAACTCATACCTCGCATATTTGTCGTATCGGCGCTTAACTCCGTATTGGAAAGGTAAACAATCAGTGAGTTAGATTTCAACGAGTTGATATTATCTTCTAGAGTTCGAACATAGAACCGCACAGTTATTGACTAACGACTGAGTTGAAATGCTTATAGGATCATAAGGCTTTGATCTAACAAACGGCTCTTGTGTCGGTAACCTAGATTTATAGGTAAGCACTTGTCGTAAATACCTAGGTACCTTTAGCTATCAAATGTGACCTTGGATGATGTTTAGAGAGGCACAGTAAGATTCAAGGTATTTTATCCGTCTTACCCCTGAAAAAAGTGGCAAGTACTCTCAGGAAGGCAGGAGGATAAGACGGCTAACAAATCGGGAGCGGCCCGGTCCCTAAGGTAAGCCATTTGGTGGCGCAATGGGATCAGCTTTCTCGGAGGTACGGCCGAGTAACAAGTAAGCTCTTTATCACGTATACCCGAGTGGTTTCATAGCTGGAACCGAGGAGTCGATTGGCTTCTACCTAGAAGTGAAATTGGAGGTGCATGTCAGACATGCCTCGGCTTTTCACTCTCACTACCTAGGTAGATACCAAGATAGGTAAGCATATCCCAGTTGTCTATGTGGCTTAAATCAGTGCCTGCTTATGCCCCCCCATTTGATGGCGAATTGGCCCGTCTGCGGCGGTGCAATTTGAATCGACTCCCACATATTTAACTCGGTGAGACACTCGATACCACCGAGCAAGAATGCAAAACGACGAATTGGTAGCTGAAAAAAAAAAAAAAAAAAGATTAAAACAAAAACAAGCGATGGCTCTCACAATAAAGATGCCGATCAACCTCAAAGTTAAACACTCCATGGTGCTCGACTTCACTCGAAATTTGCGCAATCAGTGGTCCCAAGCATTCTTCCAGAGGCAGAAGTAGCGTTGTAACATGGCAAGGTCTTCATCGTGACTGGATGAAATACGGGTTCCGGACATGGGCTGATAAAGATCCTGTATGGTACATGGTATCCCGATCCAAAGTGGGTCCAGAAGGTGAGTCTTGCACCTGATAGATGCTTACATTTGATCCAGGGCAAGGTAGAAAGTGCCAACGAAAGCCTCAGAGAGATATTTCCGGCTCAAAGGATACCAAACCAAACTCAGTCAAATTTCTTCAACTTGATCTCAACCATACTTTGTCCGTCAAGGCAGTTGCTGCGATTTGTGTCCAACAAGAAACCAAGCTCGATGTACCTGGAATAGTGCTGGTGCTGGCGCTGGCGCCAAAAATGTTGAAGCAGGAAAGAGAATAGTACAAAATCTTGATTCGACAGTTGGCACAATCTGCGTAGCAACACTGTAGTTCACCACTCTCCTTGTTCCCCAGCTTGGTGCTGTTTCGATAGCCATGTCTCCTTCTCGAGTGGCGTGAACTTCCAGCCGCGCCTAGCAAAAGGTGCCTCTCCTACAAACGGTATCAACCTTGGCTTATTGAATAAGAGAACGAATGACTGTACGAAGAACTATCCAATCTCGAAGGCCGGTACATGGATGCTAGGTCGTGAGTTTGCGGAACGATATGGCAAGGACGGTATCGTGAGGGCGACCAAGAACCTGGGCGGCCTAAGAGCTGGCGGGCATGATAATTTTCCTCCTCTTACTATGTTATTCAATAAAGCCCTTCTACACGACCCAAAATTTGAAGACATCCCGAAGTTGTATGCGTGTTTATCGCCAGACATTACGCAATAGAATAACGGCGGGTACGTCGTTCCGTGGTAAGATTTCGACCTGACAAAGGATGCTCGCAGAGGGCTGTCATTAATGCTATGCAATCCGAACAAGACGGCGACTTCGGGAAGTTGTGGGAATGGTGTGGGTTGAGATGGAAGCCATTTATATGGAGCAAGGGAGATCGTAATGAGCGATTATGGAGGTAATGGTGAGACACCAGCTAATGTTGCTGTAATTGAGTGGTGCTATTCATTGAATTAGTGGGAGCAACAGGTGTTCATAACATCTTTCATCTGCTCAGAGTGAACTGTGCAGCTGGTGTTGTTGATATGGGGCCATTTTTGTTTTCTGATGACGACCTTGGATATTTACCTCGGCTCAACTCGTGCTGGTCCAAGCTCGTGAATTATCGTCTGATAATTGGCTGTTTGAAAGGATGCAATTGTCTGGAAAGTTGGTGGAGAACCAGCATCAAAATCTCTATGAAGATGGGTGGCTTGGTGGAGATATCTCCAGTGGGACAGATGAGGCAGTTGAATTGAGATGTGCCTGACTCTGCATTGCAGTTGTCCCGGCTTTGTAGTTCCCCTTTTCGAGTTTATATCAGTGTAAGCCGATCGAAGAGGCGACGTTTTGTGAGCTGGGTACCTAGACGGCTCAATGAAGTTGTTGGAGAGGTTTATTGACTTGTTGTAGTTCATAAGTATCAGGGAAGTGACTGCTGAGTAGCAAGCGCCTGGAAGTTCAAAGACTCCTCTCCTCGAAGGTGGTACCAAGAGATTCGAGATACCACGTTCCAGTACGCTTGAACAAAGTACACATAGTTGCCGTTGTTTTCGGCCCCCTTTCTTTAATTCTTGCTCAAAATTCACGAACTAGTCCGAAGAATTCTTGACTAGGCTATCCTGATAACTCATCCTATCACTCTTGCATGTACTAGGTGCCTCTCTTTGAAAGTTACACATCGTATACTCAGACTCCATCAGTCTCGATCTACGCAGTGTTTAAAAGTATTCAGCAAAGATAATTATCCTTAAGTAAGCTCCCATTGTTTATATCACATACAATCACGCTCTGTTGAAGATAATAGGAACAAAGTCGAAAGACAGTGATGGCAGACCCTTTATGAACCCCAAGGAAAGAGTTAGATCTTCTTTCTCTTTCGGCAGGGCAAACATCTAAGGTTATTTCCCCAATGAAAACGGACAGCCAGTTCGATCCTGGGAATTCAATTTCTCAACATTCGCCGCCATTTCCGGCATCCCTTTTCCATACTGAGCAGCAGGTCCGATCTTTCTAATATCATAACCTTGAGACTGGAATATATCACGCGCGTTGACAGAGCCACCAGTTGCAAAAAACCACGTAATCCAAGCTTTCAATCCATATCGCTGCAAGAATGTAGGTTTTACATACCAAGGATCTACCGCATACTTGTTGATGTTAAACAATCCCGTCATTGGGTTCGGACCATCTGAAATGATTTTCACCGCGAAGAAACTTGGTCTTGGAAGACTAAGATGCCGCAATATGAATCTCCGGATCGTTCTAATACGGTGTAGGATCTGAACCACAATGTAATTGGGCTCTTCAAACCTGAAACATGCCAAATTAGTTTTTTTTTTCCTTTCGTATTAGAGATGAATAAAAAAGCTTACCCCATACTAATCCGCATATGCTCATCCAATGTAGCCGCAATAACCTTTTTCTTGATTCCTTTCAACGGCCATGGGGCCCCAGCAGCAGCAATATCCGCGATTCTCTGTGCCAGAAGGGTATTCGAACGGGTCGGGCCCGCAACCGATTTCTCATATGCATAACACCAGTCTCGTAACTCGAGGGCAAAATGAAGTCCATCCGTCCATCCCTGTTCATGAGACGGCAAAGGCGTGAAAGGAATCTCCATCGCTTCGCCCAAACCTTTATGAAAAACACCAATAGCGCATCTCTCCACATCGCTAAGTTCCCTCCACTCATACTTATCGACGAATTTGAAGATCTCCACCACGCCAGAAGATAGCGTGTGTAGCATGTCTTTGTCCAGAATCTTGCCCGCTTTCCGGTATCGGTCATGAAGGTAGTTCATTCGCGCGATTGCTTGCATGTACCTCTCAGATGCGGGATCCGAGTACTGCGCTTCAGCGAGGAGAACTTCGGTGTCTGCGGCACGTTTGGACGCATTTTCCAAACTGAGTTGACGAGTGGCAATTAGGAGTTTGGAGATTGTGGGGATACCAGCTGTCTGGATTAAACTCTGTCAGTACTTTACTTTTCTAATTTAGGAGGGAAGGGGAATTGTAGTTTAGGTACCTTGAGTAGGCCGAACGATAAGGCGTTGTGCAGATTGTAGGGAAACTCAAGCTCTTGGAGCTGAATCATGATCGCATGTGCCTCTTTGGCTGTCATGCTTGATAGTGGCCGACCAGAAGAGCCATTGAATGGCTTCTGGATTTCCTGACATCTTCGATGACGCAATTTTCGGACTGCTAAGATATATACCAGGAAGAAAGTTGTAAGAGAAACATACTTGCAAGCACCGGTAAACGGCCCAGTCAAAATTTCAATTGTATTCATGATGAACCAAATCAAATGCGAAATGAATTTCTGTTTGAGAACATGTTAGAAAAAGCTGCGGACTAAGTCCAAGATATAGTTTCATATATGGCGCCGGATATACAAGTGACTGATTATAATTGTGATAATTATAAGTCATAAACGAGGACCGAGGAGGTTCCACAGTTTTTCAAGGCCGAAGATTTTGCTTGGCAGCTTGTGAATTTTACTTGGATTATATTGAAGGATGCTTCGAAATTATGTTGGGGCTCAACAAGTCAGATTCGCTTTAATCATGATCGTTTCTGCTAGCTTCCTATTGAATTATCGGAGTGTCGTGGTATAAGATGGAGACAATGCTCGAGATTTACACTACTATTTGTTTTCCATTCCCAAAAGGTTTCTCAAAATGGCATTGATAATTCTGCATATCATGGTGGACACACTCGTCTCAAATCTGACTTGGGGTTCTCTTTTCATTATCCTCTTGCTTATTCTAAACTTCAAGAATCTTCCCTTCATGTGGCATGTAGGTTATCAAGTCCCTATGAATCACTAACTTACTAACCAAACTCAACACATAGGTCAGATTCATCCGCAATCTTCTCGTCCATCTCGTTTTCAGCCCTACAGATGGACAATTGACACCTCAGTGTCTCTTCCTCCCAGTAATCACTGCCAGCAGAGCACCCTTAACAGAATGCGACTACAACCTACACAAATCCAATTCTACATACTCCACTGATCTCGATATCTCTAGGGGCAAACTCGGTCTGCTGCTTTTACAAAAACAGCTCTCTGTATTTCCCGGGCCTGGTGCCACGCTAGTCATCCTGAGCGCGTCAAGTATCGTCTTCAAGCGCGAAATCAAACCCTATCAGCCATATGAGATCTGGACCAGGGTTCTTAGCTGGGATGAGAAATGGCTCTATCTTGTCTCGCATTTTGTTGAGAAGGGTAGGTATCAACCATCAGAGTATTGGCTCCAACGAGATGCAAGCATTCCACAGAGACGAGAAGACGAAAAATCGTTCTTAAAGACGAGAGAGGAGAGGATTAAAGGCGTTTTTGCGTCCGCGATCTCCCGTTATGTTTTCAAGAAAGGAAGGAAGACTGTGACTCCGGCTAAAATGCTAGAGGGCTGTGATCTGCTTCCTCCAGGGTGGGGAAAGGACAACATTGCTGAAAGTTTTACTGATCAAGATCAGATACTTCCACCAAATTCTAATAGAGAAGTGTGTGGGAAGCGAAAGAAAGTTGAATTCGAGGGCATAACCGAGCATTTGGAAGAAATTGAAAGACGTAGACGTGATAACCTTCCTATTGCACAGCTTTATTCTGGTTGGGATGCTGTATATGACACGTTTGAAGGAGATGGCCTACCTGCTTTGGGTAGATATGCAGACTTGCTCTGGCGATAAGAGTCTTCGAGTTTCTCAGCGAAGAAACCAATGATGGTATTCTACGGTGAACTAGGGTGGATAATTACTAGATGGAAATTTCAAACTAGAAGTAATTGATACAACTTCGACATTTGGGATTGTATCGCGTTTCTAAAATTCTGGTCAACTTTGGGCCATAACTTTTGTAAACCTTTCCGGGAAAACAGTTCCTCGGTATCCTGGCTGTTTGAATATCTTAATAATAATTGCGCAGCAATTCTGAACAATTCCGTAAGCAGTCCTGTCGATGACGCTAATGGTCTTGTCATTTAACTTTTTCATAAGACCGGCATCACGTTGTCGAGCAAAGTTAACCGACGCTAGGCACTGAGCCGAGGCATTTAACCGACAATGCTATTATTCGATTATTCATCTTGGTCCGGGCTCCAATAAACCTCTCAACATCACAAACAGTTGCAAATACATAAATTTTCGATTATTGATCACGGTCTCAACGGATATTGCACTGGATATACACCGGAAGGTTGATTTAATGGCTGGAGTGAATTGAGCCGGCTAGCTCCACTATTTGAGGTGTGTCAACGTACACGTTCATTTCTGCATAACACAGGAAGACTAGGCCTGGCGAAGCCACACCAGACGAAACCTCATTGGGAAAGGATGGAAGGAAACCGGCAGCAGGGATCTGCAGCGCGTCGGAAAAGATCTGAAGATCCTCAGCCTGGTGGTGTTGTCAAGCGTCGTGGTCGACCAAGACTGCCACTGTCCAATGAAGAATCTGTTCAGGTATGTGTCAGCATTTCCAGTTGATCATTTGGCTAAAATGCGTCTCTAGCAACGTCGAGCACAGATCAGACATGCTCAGAATACGTACAGAATGAAGAAAGACGTTACAATATCTACACTTCAAGAGCATATCTTGGAGCTTGAAACCAAGGCGCGGACCATGGCAGAACGCTTTTCCACATTCTACGACCGCGTTGTACAAGCAGGGCTTCAAGAAACGGACCCTGTTCTGGAAGCTCTACTAAGAAGTTCTATCAATGATTCGACATTCAAGGCCTTGGATGGTGACCAAGGCAACAGTGAACCATCAGTGGGAACCACTGGAGAGGATGGTGCTTGGTTACTAAATGTGACACTAAACAATTCTACAAACAGCCAACCGGTTGAATCGTCCGGCCTAGATATTTTCGGCTATCAATGCCAATTCTCAGATTCCGACATTAGCGAAGGTGGGCAGTCCGCGGGGAACAAAAGTCCAAGCAGTGAAGTGGAACCCACAGCTGCATACTCCCGAACAAAAGATTATTCACAGCCACCAGACCGTGGGCAGCCTTCTCCTACAGAAGAGCTATCGGTCATAGAAAAACAGTTCCAAAACACAAACTTTACCTACAGCTTCCAAGAAACCACCTTCTCTCGACGACTCCATCGATATTCTCTAGAATACGCCTATCGCATTTTCAGCCATCCAGCATCTGAGCCCGGAATGCTATACCGGATTTTCAGACTCGTATCTTGCATAGCAGACAAGACCAAAATGAAGCCCTATTTCCTGAAGCTTCTCAAAAGTGGTCAGGGGGAGCGGTTAGAGATTCCGAGTTTGCCATTCTATACCATCGGCCGCGCAGCAACACATTACCCAAGGAAAAACGAATCGGGCGAGCTCGGCTTCCCATCAAACTTGCGGCAGCCAAAAAGAATATTAGGCTCACTGCCTTGTCCGTCAAAGGAACTGCCGGATTATGAAGAAAAGTACCAGCAGTTTCTAGATGTGATGGGCTATGGAGGTGTATGGTTCGATTCGCATGATGTGGAAGCATATCTCTCAGAACAGGGGATTTTTCTGAATAGTAATTCATCGCTTGTGGCCTTGCATGAGCCGAGCTTGATTGCACAATTTCAAGCACAAGAAACAGCATACGATCTTTATACCACGCCCGTTGATGCTGATCTGAGAAATCCTCCCCTACAATTTGACGTTCAGCGCTTCCTTGACCGTGAGTAAAATTTCATTTCAATTCTCCTTGGCTTGTTCCTCAGCAGGGCAGTCTATTCTGCAAGCCAGCTAACGTTCATCCAGATCTCATTGGGAAAATGGTCGCTTTAGGACGCGCTCCCGGTTTCAGAAAAAGCGAAGTAGATATGGCTATCAAACATGCAATCGTACATGTATTTTAAAAAATGGTTGCCTATCGCATTTCAAAGAAGGCCAGCTAACAACCGTTTGCGCTCTTGCTCGAGACATATATTTGCAGCTTTTAGGGTGTGTCACATGTCGCGTAGAACGACCAAGGCTGTTCTACCATATCTGCCACAATTCTCTTATATATGCCAAGGAGTCAATAATATTAGAGAACAGGGTAATGTTACAAAATGGAACAGTTATAAGAATGATCATGAGATGTGATAGACGGTAGAATTAGACATGTGTAATATTATATCCGCGATGGAAGGATGCGTTGAATTATGCATTTTGGTTGGCCAGTATCTCAAGTCATAGTATTGTCAGACAATAAAGCACTATGTATGTAAATACTAAGAAAAATGATCCTATCAAAACAGAAACCGCAAGATAGCACGTAAACATTTCTGTCTGGATCTTCAAAATACGCGGGAGGTAAAAGTCGAATCTACAATCGCCTCATTTGCAAAGATTTAAAGTTCTTTGGTGATGTTTAGACTTAGTTAAACCTTGATAGCCTGAGCAGCCTGAGGATTATACCCAAACTGCATTTTCCTCTCCTGACTACCCGACGCGACCGCCTTCACCTTCGGCGGCACGTTGATAAATTTCCTCCAGGGCTGGACTCTAGACTCTGGAAGCGGTACATTTCCCAGGGTAGGCTTCATCTCATACGGCGCCGGGGTCAAGACCAAGATCCTGGCCTCGACACTTTGACGAGGCGGACATCCTGGACGGGCAAGTCCATTCCTGAAAGCTGTATGTCCAATACCTAACCGAGGAACTCATCAGCCACGTCTCCGATGCGAGAGTGAGAAGTAACTTACGGTTAAATTTCCCATCCAGTGGGTGCGAATCGTACTGGATGAATAGAACGGCCTCGTCGGGCGTCATGTTGCTCAGCCAATACCACCGATGGTTGGGACTGTGTCGCAGATACGCGAGTTCGGCTGCACCGCCGGGAAAGACGCGGTCGATAGCCACGACGTCGTCGACGTCTTCGATAGAGTGCGGGTCTAGGACTGCGAGTGGATAGTCTTCGGCGGGGTTCACCATGGGTCGCCATACGCTATTTATTTTCTATCAGCTTCCGATCCCTCTCTTGGCCACCAATGGACGGCAGGGAAAAAGGAACGCACTTACTTGATGATTCGCGCACGCAGTTGTCCGGACAGCACTTTCTCTTGTTCTTCTTCGCTCAGGAAGGTATCCATCCTTCCCCAGGCGTCATCCCCTGTTAGATCTATTGCTCATGGTTAGGACTGGCCTAAAATGGACCGCGGCTAAGTCAAACGTAAGGTGACGAGCAGGCATACCGATATGTGCTTCAATCCCAGGTGGGGTTTTGCCATGGGCCATATCTGCACTCCTGAACTACAAAGTGTCCCTCAATAAGAAGAACTAAACATAACAACCCAGAAAGCAGGCGGGCAGTGAGGAAACAAACATACCCTGACATTCGTCGCGTAAGCCTCATCAGCACCGAGCATCTTCTTAACCATCTCGACAACTTCCTGTGCGTAAGGCTCTGAAGTCGAGTCATTGATCTCATTGGTGATCGTCTTTGAGGGAGACTCGATGAAGCAGAAGCCGTTCTTCTCAATCGTCGGCACGAAATCCTTGACGGTGCGAAGATCCGTGATGGGCAGCGGGCGGTCTTCTTTCTTGACGTTTGTCATAGGCAGGCCGTCGATTTCGGGCCCATCATAGATGTATGGCTTCTCGGACTTGTAGAGATCGAGATCTTGAACGAAGGAAGTAATAGCTGCCATTGTCACAGTCTAGAATTTTCAAAGGGGGTTTCTTTTAAACAATTTCTTGAGGAATTGGAATTGGAATGATGGATACCTCTAGATGATAAAAGACTTCTAATAGTTCAACATCGCCTGATAAACAATCATCTTCTCGTCCGAATAGCATTAATGCCACGTGCAGTGACATGCTATAGTGGTATGAAACAGACTAAAGAGCTCCCCGAGTACGAGTCCGAGAAACGGTAGGGACGTTATAAGCAGCGCAGGAGGTATTTGAAGCGTAGAATAAGATCCAGGTACAGATCGAGTTATAGAAGCATGTCATCCATTACTCGCGCATGGTCTACAGATCTGCCGAACGCCAAAATACAGTTTGTCGATATCTTGGCGATCAAAATGCGACTGATGAGTTCCCCCGTTACACGTCATCGGACAAGTCGGTAGCTATCGTATAAACAGAGTTTAAAAACGACTTAACTTGTTCCAGAATTGCACATTAGTAGAGAACTAGAGTTCTTCCCGCGCCTTGTTTCTTCTGCAGATCCACCTCGATTAAGCCCTTGAGGTGTTTTGGATTGTTATAAAAACAAGCAAAGACAGACATAACCTGTAATCAAGAGTAGTCCTAGTTTTAGAGAGGCCTTAATACTCGCAAACCTCTTAACCGGCCTGTTAATTAGGAGGTATTAGTTCGGGAACTCAGAACTTTGTAGGTATCTTGTTGAGCCTTGAATTTTGAACTTATACAAATAAAGTTCATCTAAATCCAGCTATCATCACCCAAAAACCCACCTACACAAACTAATTAATATTCCTCTCCGCCTCTCCCTCTCCCTCTCCCTCTCCCTCTCCCAAAAAATCAAAAACAAAAAAAGAACGAAAAAAAATGCCGATCGTGTCACCCACCCCCCAAGTGTACTTAGCTGATGGGTGACACGATCTCAAGCCCCGGCAGGATTCGAACCCGCGTCTCGATATTTCCTTCAAGTGAAGCAAACACCGGATACTAACCAACTGTACCACAGGACCGTTTGATGGTTTTGCTTGTTTTGCTTGCTTGGCTTCTCCTTATCTTTTACTATCTGTCTTGGTTTGCTTCTGTGCCTTGGATGCTAGCGGTAGCGGTATTGGTAGTGGTATATCTTAGACTGACATGGCTGGCGGGTGGAGTATTGATGTACCGATCTGTAAAGGGATAAAGAATGCACGAAGCCGAGTGTACCTTGGATGCTAGCGGTAGCGGTAGTGGTATAGTAGTGGTATATCTTAGCCTGACATGGCGGGTGGAGTATCGATGTAGCGATCTGTAAAGGGATAAAGAATGCACGAAGCCGAGTGGCTGCTGTATAAACATGTTCCTAAGATAGCTACCTGGGTATCTAGTTTAGCAGCAGGGTATAGTTAGTGACATTGGGGTGATGAGAAGAGACGGTCGGTCTCTATGCTTGTAAATCACACACATACACACGCACACACACACACACACACACACACACACACACACACAAAGTCAAACCTCACAGAAAGAAGCCCCCAAAAAGGACAAAGATCATGAAATATCCATTGTATTAATTCCATCCATGAATCATCATCCATCATGCACGCCCTCTAACGGGACATGATCTGATCTGATCTGATCTCATATTTTTCTTTCTTTCTTCCTTTCTTCCCGTCTGATATCTACAAGTACCTAGTATATTTATATGTGTATATATCTCAAGCCATGGTATTAGCTGGTAACATAACAAAACGCCCTTTTCAAAGTTCCAAAAGAAGGAAAAAGTCCATCCTGGTTCCTGTAGA
This sequence comes from Pseudofabraea citricarpa, assembly GCA_029641185.1. NCBI lineage: Eukaryota > Fungi > Ascomycota > Leotiomycetes > Helotiales > Dermateaceae > Pseudofabraea > Pseudofabraea citricarpa. The sequence continues at coordinate 168,025 of JAPWGK010000028.1, read as the reverse complement.
TTCTATATCCAACTCCGCTGCTTGCAAGACACACACAAACACGTACGACGACATGACCCTAGTATATATATTTTTTCTCGCTTGAACAAAGGAAAAATTCAAAATCAAAACGCGCTCAAAAGCAAAGATAGACAGAGAGAGGATTACGGCTTGTTGAGTTGGGCCTTGCGGAAGAACTAGAATATGAGTTAGTAGGTGGTCACAATGATAGAGAGTAGAGGAAGAAAAACATACCTTGAAATAACCAACACAAACAATAAGTTGGCAGATAAGACAAATCCAAAACGATGGGCCAGGAATAAGGCTATCACCGAAATTATGAAAGACGCCCGCGGGGCCAAGTTTGTTGGGCGCCGAGGCGCGCGCAATGATGGTGACGAAGGCACCAATTATCTGAGCCATGGTGAAAACAAACGTGATGTGCACTCTGGTCAGAGTCTGTAAAAGAATCATACCGAAACCAACATCTTGGATGGAATGAAGCACACCAAGCCAGAGCCAAACGGAGCGGCTGAAGAGTGCACCACCCACAGCTCCGAGCCATGGGATATGTGCACCGATCGCTGAGACACCCCATAGCATTTGGCACCATCCTGGAGCTCCGAGTCCGATGGCGAAGATGGGGATGATCCATGAATGTGCTTTGGTTAGGTGACCGAGGATGGCTAGTAGACCAGCCCAGATTACAACGAAGAAAAGGAGGATAAGGAGGACAATGGCATATGCTGGTGCGTGTCTGGAAGACCAAAGGAACATCCAGCTACGACTCAGATTAGGCGAAAGCCAGTAACCTTGTAGGATGACCATAGTCCAGAACCACTGATAGGAGTTAGTATCAATTTACAAGCACAAGTTGACATCACTTACTAATACAACTCCTTTTCGGCATACTGCGCTGTAGAATGAAGGTACAGCTCCTGGCTTTTGTCGGTAATAATCGGGAAGTCCGAAATATAAAGCTGCTCCGATTCCCCACATGATAAAGGCAAGGGGAATCGTGACTCCAGTCAATGCGGCGGCAGATGGTGTGTATGTAGTTGTTTCATCGCCGGGCATGCTACTTTTAGTCAAGGCTGAGCCCCAGAACCAGAGGAATGCAATGATAAGCTGTTGTGTGCCAGTGATAACACATGCACGGAAAGCCCAAGCCTGTGGGGGGGTACCACCTATACCTGTTAGAATTCTGTAGTAACTCTGATAGGGGGCATAACTTACCTTCCGTACCGAAGTTCAAGGTAAAGTAAAGCGAACCAGCAGAGGATCCAATTGTGTAAAGCGCAGTTGCGACGTTAAAGACCCAACCCTTAGCAAAGGCATTCTTTGTGCAGATTGCCATGCCCAGGAGGAAGAAGCATCCACCGATGAAGTAGAAGGGTGCCGAAAGAACCCACACTGCTCTCACTCGACGATATAGATACCACCATACAATTGAGGATGCTGCGTAGATACAGCACAGAGCATAAAGCTTTCCAGGTGGTTCACCCACTGCTCCAACGAGCAAGGTGAGTTGCAAAGAGCTTGCTGATAAGATTTGACCCTAAACGCTCATTAGTGGCTAATACTATACGGATACTATATGGATTAAAGGAAGACTTACAAATGCAAGGAGGAACGAGTATATAAACCACGTCCCAACCTTCCTTTGGAGCAACAGCTTTATGCCAGATGGTGCCTCGTAGCCATCGCCGAGATACTCATCAAACTCTGCCAACGACTGCCTTTTACTAGCAGGATACTTCTTTTCGCTATTCTTCTCTTTCTTGTTCATGAGAAGTGAGCTGGTGGACATGGAAGCGCGATGATAGTTGTTGAACCATTCCCTCTCACTGTCCACGATGTATTCTTCAATGGTATTTTTACCACTGGGTGGCTTGCCAGCAAGTTTATCGAGCTTTTGCGAAAAGCTGTTGTAGTACTTGTTGTTGGCGTCAGTGAACAATGGGGTTGGGTTTTGCTGCATCGAGTGTTCACTTTGCGTCATTGAGATTTCTCCGATACTAAGGCGCCTACTTGGAGTGTTCCTTCCACTCTCTAAGCCTGAGGGGAAGCCGTTACGGATAGAACCAGTACTGTCTGAAACTGCACGAGGTGAGTTGAAACCGCTTGGTAAACCGTTGAATGAGCCAGCAGGACTGTGAAGGCCTGGCCGAGGGCTACTGGGGCCTCCAGGGAAACCGCCATTGAATGAGCCAGCTGGACTAGTGAGATGGTTCGCACGAGGTGTGCTTGAGCCACTGCTACCGCCTACACTTAAGCCAAAGAATCTTGAAGAATTGTTGGGTGCCAGGTTTCTGCCTCCTGTAGGGGTGACAGCTCCGCTTGGTGTAGCGCTGTTGGAGCCGGGAAGAGCAAGGGAGACCTTTGAGCTCATCGCAGATAACTTAGTGAACAGAGTAGGTTGGACCTTCGTTTTCAACGCCATATGGATCGAAGATGACTGTAGCTTTTCCAAGTCCTCAACCCATTGAGCAACTGGAAATCTTTGTATGACTGAGTAAGCGCGCATCAAAGCTCGAGTTTCCTGGTCTGAAGCAAGAGCGGCATTGATTGCAGATTTGAACTGGCTGATAAGATGCTTCGACGTGACTGATTCAACGGTAAACCACCAACCGGGCATGTTACCAAAACCACCAACACGACTGCCAATACAGATCGCACCCTTACAGCCGAACTCGACAGCAACAAGACCAAATGGCTCATCTCGAGAAGGCATCAATGCAAACTCGGCACCTGTGAAAATGAAAGCTGGTAGTGCAGTAAATTCGGGTTTCGAATAGACACGACCAGGATACTGAGTCATGAGCTTCTCTAACTTGAGAGCAGCAAAGCGGCCGTGAAGATCAATAACTGGGCCAACACAGATAAGTTGGGTGTTTGGCCGTTTCTCTAGAACCGAAGGGAAAACATCTGCGATAAGATCAATACCTTTCTGCTGTGACCAGCGACCAACGAAGATAAAAAGTTCGGCCTACACCCGTTAGTATGATTCTCAAACATGGAGAGCATAACCTACCTTGGGGTCGACAGTAAGTCCAGCCCATTCTTGTGCTTGGACTCTGAAGATAGCTCTTTGCTCCTCTTTGACAGGATCAACTTCTGCAATAGGAAGTTTGGCAGTTTTATCGAATGGCGCCACATCTCCTGGATCTGGGTTGGGTAAAGAACCAATCTTGTCAAGACACCAGAAAATGGGATATCGGGCCAAGGAACGTTTGCCGTACTTTTTGGATACACCAACAGCACCAAAGCCCTATGAAAGGTTAGACGCATGCAACTACACGACGAAAAGCTTTGCACTTACTGCTTGATGAATATGCAAATATCTTACACCAGCGTGTAACAAATTGAAAACATCACCGAATTGAACATATCTTCGGACAACCTCCTCTTCCAAGTTGAATACACCACAGATTTCTTGAATTTGCTGGGTAGTCTTGAGTGGCCACATGCCTTGGAATTCTGCGTTGTGAAGAGAGAGACAGCAAGGAATAGTACCTGGGAGTAGATATAAAGGAGCGGCAGCACCATGATAATCGTTGATGTGGTACAAATCTGGTTTAAATCTTCGAACAGTTTCGGCGATACATTGATTCCAGGTAGAATAGTAAATTCCGCTTTCTAAATCGTCCATTCGTGGAGGGTATGGCTCTGCCTTTGTGCGCTTACGGAAGATAGGTGCATCCAAAAGCACATATGTGATATTCTTGACGACATGATAATGAACTGTGACGTCGTATTCTTGACCGGAGATACCAACTTGCATAAATTCAGCTCCCTCGTCTGAGAACATGTTAGTCTTAGTACCATAGTCAAATGCAACATCGGAACATACCTGGTCCATAGGGATAATCGATTCCGCCAACACAAGGAATAACCCAAATCAAATTTTGATGATCAAGATTTTTACCCATCAAAGAAGCCATGACACCAAGACCACCGATTTTGATTTTGATGGCCCACTCTGCAATTTCGTACTCCATGGTGGCGATCAAAACGGTTCGTCGCCCTGGAGATCCTGCAGCAACTGCAAGTGCACCAGCTTGGCCTGCATCCGTGCTGTCGTGGTTATCGCCGTTACCTGGATTTGGTGTAGGTGCGTATTCGGTCTTGTCCTTGCCGCCCCATTTGAAGGTCTCCATAAGAGGGAAGCCCATTGAGAATGGGAAGACGCTCTTCTGTTCTCCCTGGGAGCCTATTTTGTTGAACTTGACTTTGTAGAATGAGGCACGGAAAGCCCATACTCCGAAAACGCCGGTGATAACAGGTATGATACATAACAGTATCAGTAAGATAGTCTGGGCAGATGCAGATCCATGTGGCTCCAAAGTATATCCCCAGTTACCGTCGTTGACAACGAGTTTGTAACCGAGACGTCCGTGTGCGGGAGCGGCTGAGATGTTGATGACATTATTTGCCAGACTGTCAGGAGGTACCCAGTCAAGAACACCATCACGATCTACGTCTCCGTATGCAGCACTCTTGTCCAGCTCTCCATCCGGATTCATACCCCATACATTGACCATAATATTGGTAGGCCATTCGGTGAATAGGTTGAAAGTCCATTCTCCTGCATCATTCTGTTTTAACTTGTTGCTAAGGCCGGCATCAGAACCCCACTGGTTCCAGACTCCTTCAGCCCAGGCATGTGGCCATCGGCGGGGTGGTTGATCTTCCCTGCCGATATCACTGTGCTGCACATGGTCACTGCTTCCCGCCATCTTGCTCCAGAAATGTAAAATAACATGTTCTCCGTCCCATCTCTGAGCCTTTGTTCCAGACCAGCTTTGCTTTTCGATTGTAATGTTTCCACCGGTGTAATTTTGCCAGTCGCTGAAGCTCGAACCAAAATTGGTCGAATAACGCATCTTCTCTGCTCCAGCAGCTTTTGGTGAGACATACAGGGCACCCGTTGCAGCATCTTCATTGAGTAATCCTCGCGTGTAATTTGACGTACTTGGAAAGACCATAGGATTATTTGATTGTCCAATGCGGAACATGAATCTGTCTCTGGTTTTGGTCGATAGTGCTGTACCGTTTGATGTTACATTGGCACTTGCAGGGTTGTCGACGGTGTAGGTGTGGATACCATTTGCGACATTTTGTAACTCCGCAGTAAAGACCCAATTGGTGGGGACTTCTCCGACATACCCAGGTAGTTCATCAGGTAAATCGACTGTTTGGCAATCTATGCTTGACTTGACCAATGTTGCGTTGACGCCTAATTCGGTTGTTGATTCGATCAACAACGAATCAGTGACAGCATCACAATCCATTGGAGAAGAAAATCCTATTTGAATTTGAACTGTCTCGGTCTCCTCGTAGGCAACGGTTGACACAATTCGGGCATCGTGTCTTGGATAGACGTGCGTGATAACGGGTTTGGGTTGTTCCCACTCTGCAAGCGGCACAAAGGCCTTGAACTCGTACGGTCGGAAATCGAGGCTAGCGAGGCAGCCTTGGGCTTTTGTGGAATTCTCTAATCCAAGGTTGAAAGTCGAAGATGCTAACGTGTGCTCTTCGTACGGATAGAATAAATTCTTAATAGTGGTGCCCGTAGGAAATGCCGATACAAGTGCTCCATCGAATGCCGAGTTATTGGTGCTAGTGCAATCGAATTCGTAAGTGACCGTGTCCGGCTCGTTGTGGAACAGCTCCCACACTGATTGATTGCCGTGACCAGTAGCACTCAAATCTTGTACATCATTGTTGCGAGATCTTAAGATACTCCAGACTCCATGTGGAGTTGGCATACCCTGACTACCAGGCAAATAAATGTTATAGAGATGCGTGGACAATGTTTGAAGCTCGTAACCGTCGTTAAGTACTGGATACTGCTCACGAAGCTCGAACATTCTTTTGATGATGTTTCGGAATGGGCGAGAAGCATCTCTCTTATCCAAACTGACGCTGTCATCATGGCAGCCCTGTCCGGAACTGTTGTATGGCATGTCGACATAAAGCTCTTGTCCAAGACCGTAGCAACCGTGGAGTTGCCATGCAGGAGATGAACCAAAAGGAGTACGTCCGAAGACATAATCAGGTGCCAAATTCTCCAAGATGTAATATTCTTGCTCTTCTCCGTAGAATACCATAGGAACACCAGGTAATTCGAGGGTGGTGACGAACAGACCAAGCAACTGTCGGTGAGTACCATTGGCCAGCGCAGGCCAACGGAAAACGTCCTGGTTGGTTGTCCCGAACATGTGGCGAGGATCAAAAAGGCCGGTATTGGCGTTGACCATATCGTGGGAGGTAAGCATCTTGTTCCATAACTCAACCCAATCAACACCAAGCGAACCCCAAGGTCCATCAAGTCCTAAAAACCGGGTCATAGAGCCGTAAATGTCATAATGGAAGGCAGCTGCATCAAGTGCAGTCATTCCAAATGGTCGAATGAATGTGTCAGCGTCAGTTTCGTTATTGGTAAATACGGCGAGAGATTTATCGGTGAGTTCTTGGTCAGGCTGTTTTCCTCTTCCAACATATACGGCCGATAGCTTTGGATCAGCAACAATCTCGCCGACGACAAGGAAATTGTCCTTGCCCAGACGTTTAGCACACTCACGCTGGTAGGTGGAGAAACTGGCAAGAGCATCGATAGTCACTTGAACTGCCTTGTCGATTCGATATCCGTCAATGTCCAACATGGCTATTTGCATACAAGCCATATTGTTGATCTTAGCGAGTACATCGGGACGCCATTCACGCAGACGATCCTGTACGGAGGCAAATCTGGAGAATTGATTGATATAACTAGGGTAAGCGCCGGTACTTTGGATGTCGCCGTACATATCGAACTCGCTGTCACGGCAGCCATTGTACTGGTCAGATATATTGGATGGTAGCAGATAACCATTTTGTTCCCAAATTCTGGGCAGTTGGCAGTCTGGATCTCGCTCGTTTCCGGGTTCGAAATCGTGATACCGGCGGTCCGGTTGCTTCCAGACGGCATCATACTCATCAAAATTGAACTCGACCGTAGCATTCAAATACTTTCCGCCAAATCCAAGCAGATTGGCCATTGTCGACACGGTATGGTCGAAGATCAGATACATCCCTCTAGCATGAATTTCCGTCGTCAATGCTCGCCATTCGTCGATGTTGCCGTGATGGCGATCGAGTAGGGTAAAGTCCAAGGGGCCGTATCCATCGGGCGACCATGGCATGTTCAGCATCATACTTCCTGTAAAATAAATGGCCTTGATCCCAAGACCCTGAATGTAGTCCAGGTCACTACGCAGTCCAGCAACATCTCCGCCGAACCGGAACTGGTTCGTCATCCAGTTCTTCTCAAAAACACTCCCATTGGCATTATCATTTGTCGGATCACCATTGATATATCGGTCAATCGTAAGGACGTAAAAAGGAAATCGCCAGTTGTCTGGCGAAGGCTCGTAGGTGTGGTCGGCCCATTCTCCCCAAAAGTCTTGGGCACTCGTGGCCGTCTGGTTCTCGTTCAAGTTATATCCCACATGCGCAGGGTCATATCGTAACGCTCCGCAACCCTGCAGCACCAAAAAGAGAAAGAGAAAGGAAAACATCCCCAAAAAGATCACGTGAAACGAAGGACTGGGTTAGCAACAAGTCGAGCCCAGAGGTCGATGTCAATGGCATCTGAGCTGTTCTTAACAAACTTGTTATTTTCCCCCTCCATCTCGGTACCGCCCAGCATGCGGGTTGCACAGATATTGGTCATGCAGATCAAGCAATTGACCCGACAATTGAATACGGACGAAAACGCCAGGGACCACATCCTTTGTCTTTTTCCAGACTTGCAGGGTAGAGACTGACTTCGGCGGCCACTAACTGAGTGTTGGCGATTCCGATCTTGGCACCTTCCAGCTTGAATACCCATACCCAGCAGCCCCACTGGTGTTAGATAAGGTAGGCTGACGTATAAGAGCCGGCCTTCAGGCTCTATAGGCCTGGGTGTTTTGACTTCCTCCTACTGGAAAGGTGGAAAGGTGGAAAGGTGGAAAGCTTCCATCGTCCGTCGCTTGCTTTTTGGCCCCTGACGCCGTCGCGTCACTGACCACTGGACCTAACGGGCTCTCTCCATGCGTGCATACAGTATCAAGTGCGGTAAGCTCAACATCGAGTATGCAATCGACACGAGAGGATCGATATGCGACTGATCGGATCTTGCCTCGATAGGGCCCCTTCAGATTCCAATCGACCTGCGGCGAGCAGACAAGACGAGAACGCAGCTGAGCCCGCGATGTCTCGTTGTGGGCAGATCCCACGACCATCAGGCTCGACGCGCTGGACGAGAGGCTCAGAGCGTACTTCAGTCGCCAGCCACACAGACAACGCATACATCAGCGTACATTTGAGCGGGCCGGACACCGCTGGTCCAAGCCAGGCCGGTTGAAACATAGCTACTGTATCTTCAGACGAACGTGAAAGCTGTGTTAGGCACTGTACGGCAGGGAGATGGCGAGCTCGAGATAAACGGTTCCATGGCGTCGCAGCGAGCATGCGGCTCATTCCCACGATTCTCAACCCCTATGGCCACTTCCGTCCCGTGGTAGCATTGTGCAAAAGGGGCCGGCGACGCCTTTCCGGATGGGAGAACGTGGGCCGGGCGGTGGTGGTGGTGGTGGTGGTGGAGGTGGTGGGAGTCTGGGAGTCTGTGACTCGGTGGTGTGGCCCACGGATAGCACGAGGTCCGTTCGACCTGTCGGCGCCTGTACCCAGAGTGCCATTCGCCTGCAGAAAGGGTGCAGAGAGGGTGCAGATGCCTGCAGGTGCTCATGTATTGACGATGATAGAAAGTGGCGAGAAATGCAAGCGATCTCTGTTGAGAAACTTGAGATGGTACAGAGGATGGGGCAGAAAACCGGGTAGCAAAAGGCCTTTACTTGCTGCACACCTGGATAGCGGTAAGCGAAGCTACCGTAGTGGCTACAGACTACTGTACAGTGTACACTGAATGTACAGTGAGAGAAACTCCCTGAAGACTTCCCGGTCCTGAGCCTGTAGCATGCTTGGTAGCCCCGAACCTGGAAACCCTGAAGGCCCGAAGCCTGAGTGCTGAAGTCCCCTGAACCTCACAAGCGTCGGTATTTTGGCGGTGGGCTTCTCGCGGCATATTCATTGTCCTTGTCCAGCGCCCATGATTCAAGTGGCTTCTGCAAGTTGCAAGAATAGCCAGCGTACTGTACACCACAGCGCCACACCACCAAGAATCTCTTATCTTGCACCCGTCATCAACTCTTAGTATCTGCCGCTCGGGTGAAGTCAAAGTTCCTGTTGTTCCTCCTCTCCTTCAATAATCCTTTTTTACCGCCTCGCTAAGCCGGGCCCAGTAGGAAATGAGACAATCACAATATGCACAGAGCAATTACAGTTACAGCAACAATTACAGCAGCAATGGCACCACACCCCCCTCGGTTATGGTTATCGCTGCAGTCCATCCAGCCTCGAGACTCGAAACGCTCAGACAGACTCCGGGATAAAATAAAATAAAAGAAGAAAAAAAAAACAAATTCTCGTGTTGCGAGCATGGCCCCTGTATATGCTGTGCTTACGTCGATCACTCTATGAGGCCCCACGTGCGCCCCTGAGGGCTCGTATGGCTTGAAGCACTCGCACTGTACAGTAGCCGGTGGGGGTTCAGCAGCTTGTTATTAATAGAGTGACACGTTAGCGACTGCTGTGCGCATCCCAATCCAGCCATCCAGCCATCTCTCATCTTCCCACAGCAAGCAATAGCCGCCTCCTCCAACTTTATCCAACTTTATCCAACTTCATCCCAACTCGGCGCATGTGCTGAGCGAGCTGGGTCCCCCAACAACAAAAACTGCGTAGGTGCTTATGTACGGTAGGTGACCATACTATCATCCATCACCCATCACCCATCACCCATCATCCATGCATTATCCGGTCTGCCTCGCTCATCACAAAACCACCTCTCTCATGATCACCGCGAGGACGTCAGCTCCTCAAACATGATGAACCATCATGCTGGCCATGTCCTCCTTGCCCTATTTTCGTGCTGGCTTGCGACGTCGACCTACGCAGCAACTCCGGCCGAATGGCGGGAGCAAGCCATCTATCAGGTCTTCACCGACCGTTTCGCCAGGACCGACGGTTCGACGAGAGCCGCCTGCCCCCCAGGTCACGAGGGCTACTGTGGTGGGACGTGGAAGGGGATAACCTCACAGCTCGACTACATCCAAGTAATGCTTTCTCTCATTCACATGTCCTCTTAACGTGCCGTGCAATTGACACAATGCCCTCCAGGATATGGGCTTTACCGCCATCTGGATCTCGCCCGTGGTGGAACAGGTATCGGATGAGAGCAGAGGCTATCATGGCTACTCGGCCGTTAACTTTAACGCGTTGAATGACAACTTTGGCACGGCCGCCGACCTGACAGACCTGGCTGATGCTCTACATGATAGAGGAATGGTACGCCTCTACGGGCCTTTTCTGGCTTGTTGCATCGCGTTAATCAGTGTAAAATATAGTATTTAATGGTTGATGTCGTTGCAAATCACATGGCCTATGATGGCACCGCTGAGACGGTTGGCTATAGTGGCCTCCAACCCTTTAATGATGAGAGTTACTACCATAATGTCTGTTGGATAAACGATTATGAGGATCAAACCGATGTTGAACAAGTACGTTGTCGTCCTCTGCTCCAGCCACACATGCCTGCTATAACAAAATAAAACTCTGGACTAACACACAACTTAGTGTTGGCTCGGAACGGATTCATACCCCCTACCAGATCTAGACACGACCTCGACTGATGTTCGAGACATGTTTAGTTCTTGGGTTCAAGAATTTGTGTCTAATTACTCCAGTATGGCCCTTTCTTTTCTTTCTTTTTCTTTTTTCTCTCTCCTTGTTTGCCCTCTATACTCAGACTAACTCTCGTCAACAGTTGATGGCCTCAGAATAGATACCGTGAAGCATGTCGAGAAAGAATTCTGGCCCATCTTTAATTCTGCCTCTGGCGTTTACAACTTGGGAGAGCTAGCAGATGGGAATGTCGATTACTTTTGTCCTTACCAAGACTACATGGATGGACTTTTAGACTATCCTTCGTGAGCAAGCCCCTACCATCGCCAATTATCAATGCTGATGACATACAGGTACTACCAAGCCACGCAGTTCTTCTCCAACACAACTATAACGTCAGACAACTTCGTCAACCAGTTGCTTGCTTTGAACACGACGTGCAAAGACTCAACACTGCTTGGGACATTCTCTGAGAACCACGATCAACCACGGTTTGCATCATACACGTCAGACGTCACAGTATGTCCAGACATCTCGAGTAACTCTCAGAGCTAACAAATCACAGCTTGCAAAGAACATCATCACGTACACGATGCTCGCAGACGGGATCCCGATCAGTTCGTATGCACCTCCCCTCCATGATTCCCAACTAACCAGCGACCCCTCAGTCTACCAAGGGCAAGAGCAACACTTCTCAGGGGCCACCGACCCATTCAACCGCGAAGCCGTCTGGCTGTCGGGGTACTCGACGAAAAGCGAGCTGTACGAGACGGTGAAGAACCTGAACCGCATCCGGGCGCGCGCCATCAACAAGTCGTCGGAATACGTGACGTCGCGCACCGAGACCGTCTACTCGGACGAGCACACGGTCGTCTTCCGCAAGGGCAACGACGAACACATGGTGCTCATGGTAGTGAGCAACCTGGGCGCCGACGCGAAAGACACCACCATCTCGCTCCCGGCCCCTGGCTTCCCGAAGAACACCAAGCTCACCGATGTCGTCAACTGCAAGCATGCCCAGCTCGATAAGCATGGCGTCTTGGAGGTCGAGATCAAAAACGGCTTGCCGCTGGTATGTCCACTTCTTCCTCTTCTTTCTTCTCACTTGTCTTGACGGGACGTGTGACATGTGGGATGTGAGATGACGGACGATTCATGGTCCCCTCGCTAATGCCAATATCAAAATAGGTCTTCTACCCACGCTCCCTCGTCAAGGGCTCTGATCTCTGCTCGGGCAAAGACTCAGCTGCCTCGCAGCCCGCGGCTCTGTCGCTCGGCGCCGTGGCCTTTTCCGTCCTCGTCTGCCTTGTGTCCAGTCATGTGTTTTAATCTTGTCTACTCTAGCAGAATGGAGCGAGCGAAGTATAGCGATGGCGTCTTTGGACTTTGCATTTGGGTTTCCAGAATTTCAAAAGATTATAGACGGATGGGTGGGTGGATAAACGGGCGTGCGTAATGAATATACAAATCTTGTGTGCTTTCGTTGCTGGCTTCGGATTGCTTTTGCTTTTGTTTTTGTTTTTGTTCGTCGGCGGTTGGGATGGAGAGAGTGTCCCAGAGCTAGCTCGACCTCTCGAGCTGAATGATAGATTGGCTTCGCTTCGGTTGATATAGAGGTGCATGGGTGTGGGTAGAGGAGGGTAATGTTTTAGTATATATACGACACGACGAATAGACATCTTTGCGGTATGGCATACATTTTCGAAGTGAATCCTTTTTCTTTTTTTTTTCCTGTACGTGATTCGTCTTCTTTTTCTTTTCCAGCGATCCTTTAACTTCATCCCTGACTCCAAGGCTACGTTATTATTACTCTGTGGACATTGTCGGTGCTTCGGTGTTGTTACTTGTTACTTGTTACTTGTTACTTGCAGGGAATTGTTGATGCGTCTGCCTACTTGAATCCTAGACTCCTGTTTTCTTCTGCCTCTGCTCCTTGCATGTGCACTTGTCTTGGGAGGGGGGTTCTTTTTCTTTTTCTTCTTCGTACAAAATGGTCTTTTGTTCTTGCTCGTCCTATCTTCGGACTCTCTCTCTCTCCCTCTCTTAGCCTAAGAAGATAAATCGAAATATTAGCACTGGTTTGCAGTTGGGAAACGAGCAGCGTGATGGATAAACGGGATATGGCATTCCAAACATTTCTGTATTAGTATTATATGTTTATCCACTATTCCTCGAGACTTTTGCGCATGAATATGTTGGAGAGTTATAAAGTAAATTTCATCTCTTGAGACATCGAGATCTATATTCCTGTTCCTCTGCCATTATGCATTACCAGCTGTAATTTCTGAAGAATAAGCGACGGAGATTTTAACATTTTGCTTTTCGTTGAGAAAGGAAAGAAAATAATTCTGGAGTGCCTGCTCCTTCCCTGATTTGTGTTTCTTTGTGATACTTGAGAATTGAGCGGTACGCTTAGGTTTTGAGTACTTCCGACTCCTAGGAATAGTGCTTGGTTGGTTGATCCTTAAAGAATTGGGAGGTGCAATGGGACGGCGATAAGCGAGGGAGAGGGAAATTAGGTAGTTCACTGATACTGGTTTAATCTTGTTAAGTAGCTAGCCCTTTTTTGCTCGGGCTTATTTAAATTATTTAAGTGTTTATTTGTATACTTTATATGGCTCATTGACAAGGAATAGCTTAGAGTGTCTTTATAAACACGAATTCTAAGCAAGAAAGCTTGGTAATCATTTTCAGTTATGCTTAGATTTAACCTCGTTTTACTAAACAAATGCTGCTTTAGTATCTTTAACCTTCCCTACACAATAGCGAGATCAGATTACTTAGGTCTGAAATTGCTTTTGTATTTGGTTTTCCTTCCTTACTAGGTAGTTTATGTTAAATGGAAAAACGACTCCTGAGAAGTCCTATGGTCAATATGACTTGGTTTGCCCTCTTTGATAATTCCTCCAGTAAGCTCTCGCAACCTCAGTAGCTCTTTAATCAACCAAATACCTCCATCTTCAAAAATATTTCCTGGTTCTGTATTACCATATAATAATTTACATTTCGGTTTATCCATCCGAATTGTCATTTTCAGTTGGTACCATGATAGCATGGAATCTGAGCTAACTTGAGCTACCATTGATCTGCCACTTACTGCCATTGGGAGTAACAGAAACCAGGAAGACTAAAATCGACGAATAGAACCAAGCATGAAATAATCACCAATGAATTATAGCTCTTATTTAGGATATTCGAAATGAAACACCATGACGTTGCTGCCACTGACGCGATTAATGGCCCGTGCTCAGCGCGTCACATCCCCATCAACGAGCAACAGCACCCCTCACGATTCACCTTCCTATTCAGCATCAAACCAAGACTCTCTGTCAGGTACAACGAGCACATTGGGTACCGATGGATATATCCAGATTGGCACAGTCCAATTGATCCTTCAGACCACAGCCAAACCGCCTTTCTATTTAACCCCGCCATCCCACCACGCCTTCAAAATGCCACCCCAAACCAGAGCCAGCACCAGCTCTAACACGAAAGCCACTGCCCAAGCCAGTTCCGAGGCCTCGAAATCATCGAAACGACCACACGACGATGGCGACGACGATGCAACGGCACAACCCCTAGCAAAGAAGCCTGCCACCAAACCAGCTGCAGTTCCTGATGTCCAGAATAAAAGAGACCGGACCTACACAGCGGAGGAGAAGGAGGAAAGTGTGAAACTGCGGCGGAAGAATATCATGTTCACTAAGAGCCCTCTGTACCCCTTGGAGGATATAGCTCTAACGTACCGAGACGATGGAACGATCTACGATGACTATCCCAATAGCGAACCCCAGCAGCCGCAGGCATGTAAGCAGTGGGATGTCAGTGGAAACTACATTATTACCAACGTCGAGCATGTCACTACGCCGGTCGAATTTGCCGAATTTAAACTGAAGATCTACCACCAGCATGGCGACAATGCTCAATTGTTTGGAACCTTTGAATTCGAGAATCTGAAGGGCACAATGAGAATGGCCCCGACACATCTGCTCGAAGACCCTGCGAAATTCGAAGCCTCCTGTGATCTCGGTCCTAAAGCCTTTCCTATCTTGCATACAGAGACTGGAGATTGGGCTATGAAGTGGAGGGCGAAGGATGGCGAAAGAGCGGACAAGCTGGTTGGGGGAGAAAGGGGGAATATGATGACGTTTAAGATAGAACCAGAGAATAGCACCTTTACGATGGCCGGTGTTACAGTCGAATTTCCTCTCGTCTTCGATACCAAAAATGTCATCTTCCATGCTTCTAAAGTATCGAATCTCGAGCGCGATGAGGCAGGGCATCCTCTGGGAATGCCAAGGAATATCAAGGAACACTGGGAAGCATTGTATCGCCCTGGAATGGATGAGAATCAAACTGCAGACTCAGATTCCGAGAACAGTTACTCACCACTAAAGAAGAAGAGATACTCGACTTTGGTTAAAAGAACCAAGGCGGGAAAGCTTCAGCAACCACCTGGTCCAAAGAAGGGTTCACTCCCTGTTTCCACATCCCCTTACATCGAGGAACCGCCATCGTGGTCATGGGATGTGACTGGAAAGTGGAAAATCACTGGTCCTCGTCTGCTGCAGAATTTTGGTAGTCGCAATGGCTCCTTTACCATGGAGATTAAGCTGGCAAATAACCCTCATCACAACAAGGTTGGACGCCAGCTTTGGGCTTTGTTTCGAATCGACGAAGGGTCTCGGGGTTGCATGCGATTCTGCCCCGAGCAGAATGTCAGGGCAGAGTGCAAACGCAACTTGAAAGAGTTCGAGAAAGCATGCCATCTGGAAGATGGTCAGTGGCCTGGTCCCCCTCCCAATGGAATTCAAAGATGGTACATGCGGTGGAAAGGTACAAATATGTACAGGACGGACATGTTCGCTGAGGACTTTGAGTCCTTGGTAGAGTTTGGTCAGGATGAAAAAGGCAGGCTCACCATGGGGGGCATCATGGTAGTGGGTTGCCAACCGTTGATTTTCGAAGGCTTGAGGGTTGGCCAAGGCATCCCAGCAGGGGGAGGGGATTTGACAGTTGTTTCCGAGTGGAGACAGTTTCGTTCCAGATCCGATTCATATATATAAAGTATCCCTTCTCTCTGTTTCTCTTCCATTCGCCTGCACTGTATCAAATACTGTATTTCTATCACAAAAGGATGCTTGAGTGAGTATCTCTGTAGCGAGTATGTAGGAAAGATTCCACTCGGTTTCTCGTTTTTACAATGTTGTGCATACTTATATTTTGTTTGTTGGAAGTCCACAATCCTTGAAGTGAAAATGGGAGGGCATGCCAACAAGTGGATCGACGATTTAATCAGTGGTTCTCTCTCGTCTTCGTTCAGACACCAATGCACTATCGCATGTGCAACGTCCTGCCAGAATCGGAGTCTTTCCGACTGGAAGGCTCTCGAGCTGATGCCCATGTGATTATTTTAAGGCGAATCATGGTGAGATACTTGGTTTGAGAATTCTTCGCCTCCAGTCTTTCTCGCATCAAGCGAAGCTCATGTTTGTTAGCAAATAATGCATGTCCATCTCCCACGATAGTGGGAATGATGGCAGACTTTTCGACAACTTCTTGTGTCCGAAGCTCGTATTAGCATGTGCCTTATCTTCACTTCACCCAATAAATATTATTACAAGTCTTTACTCAGCTTAGGTATAGGAATCGCAAATGTAGATTGAATTGCCAACCTGACTTAAGAGTTTGTATAAAGATTGCTACAACATCGTGTGGTAGAGCAACTCACAACACACCGGCTATTCATCGCATGTGCCCAAGAATGTTCATTGCTACTCTCGCCATCTTCTAATGAACACCGAACTCGTCGGACTATGATGCTCGGACATGTACAGACACCGTTGAGCTTTCTTCCTGCCTGCGAGGCATTCGTGATGTGCGAAATATGAAACATACGAATACGAAAGCTTTCCGAGAGACTTCGCTTTCACGTCATACTTTTGTACTATTGCTGCACTGTGGTCTAAAGTGGTCGGAAATTTCAAGTGGGGAGTTTGTAGGTATCTCGTGTTGCCGACTAGCAAGACTAAAATCCATCTCGTTTGGCGATGAAAACACACATAACAGGAAATATATAGGTGGAAATGGATTGTAAGTAACTCCTGTTCCCATAATTCATTCTTCACGATAGATAACTGAACCCCAAGCTGAATCGCTGAAGCATTTGCCTGATTCTTCTCGTTCTTATTATTGCGTGAACAGGTCGCGTAATCCATTCCGCTTCCTTGGCTCGGCCCCGTGGACTCCGAGTCGATTCAGGTGCACTAACCACAGCATTGTCCAACGAGAGAACTCTGAATTGTCATTTGCAGCTGATGTTCCATTGGTAGAGCGGTGGCAGTGTTGTCGGACATTATTGAATCTCCATGGCCGCGAGAACTCATGATACCTCAGAAGGCTGAGTACCTATTCACCAACGAAGGCATGCTTATAAGAGATAGCTTCCTGCTTCTCAGTTATAATCAGCAATAAGATCAGCTTTGATGGTCGGACTTTGAAGAGAACCTTAATCTGACAGGCAACCAATTACAAACTTTTGCACCGTTAACAAAGTACCCTTATATACCTTACTCTGGCGATTAAGTTTCCGACTTGCTTTTGAAAAACGCCACGAAGACATGTTTTTTCAAACCCTCATCGCTGACTGGAGGGGCGCAATTCTAGAGCATCCTCGCATGGCACTGGTCTTTTTTTTCTCCATCATCTTGACGTCCATTTTTATGAGAATTTCCCGGACAGATGACAGCCTCCCTCCTTCCCCGCCAGGATGGCCTCTCATCGGCAACCTGCCCGAGATTCTAAAATCCGTTCAGAGTCGCTCGCAGCATCTGCTCCTGGCCAAATGGGCAGAGCAGCATGGAGAAATCTTCCGTATGCGCAGTGGTCCTGTTACCGAGTATATCGTCAACTCTGATACGGCTGTACGCTTCATCTTCGACAAGAACTCGTCTGTGACTGCTGAACGCCCTGTGTGGATAACTGGCAAGACTCACATCACTGGTGGAATGTCGATCTTGCTTTTGGATGGAAGTACCGCACGCTGGAAGGTCTGTTGTATTATAGCCTTCCTCGGGATTCTGATAGCTGACTTGATGATCTGTGCATATAGAATCATAGACGGCTTTTGAACTTGAACATCACGAGTGTTCAGCGTGCCAATTCTGCTCTACCGTAAGCGTCATATGATCCAATGAATGGGAATCCTATTAACTGCCCCATCATCTTTCTAGACATCTCTATGATGAAACGCTCAAGTTCATCTATGAGGTAGCCCACGAGGGCACAAAAGACCAAAAATTGTACGAGGCCTTGGGTAGGCTCATATACAGCACGTTCACACGACAAATCTTCGGCCTTAAGATCCCTAACAACGAGAGTCCATCTATAATCCATCTCACTGAATCAGGTGAGCGGGAGATTGAATCCACCATACCTTGCTTTTATATTGCCGATATCTTCACCGCACTTCACAGCCTTCCGGATTTCCTCAAACCCTGGACACGAGCCGCAAAGAAGCAGTTCAATGATGATATCGCTTGGGGTCGTGACAAGCTCAGTCGCACAAAGAAGATGATGGCGAATGGAAACTGTCCTGATGTCTTCATGGCACGTTTGCTAGAGGACGAAAGCCTCATGGGGTGCGGGTCAGAAGAGGAGGCCGCGTACTTGTCTATGCAAGCCATTATAGGTGGTTCCGATACTAGTCGGCTGACAGTCTGGGCTTTCCTCGAAGCCATGATGCTATATCCTGAGATTCAATCAAAGGCACAAGAGCTCGTCGATGGTGCTGTTGGCAACCGTCTGCCTGTTTTCGAAGACCTCGAGAACCTGCCGTACGTGCGCTACATAATGAAGGAGATATGGCGCTGGCGACCATTTGCACTCGGCCAGGCGCACACATCGACGCGCGATATCGAGTACAAGGGATACAAAATCCCCAAAGGCGAAACGATGCGGATCAACACATGGGCAATTGGGCACGACTCTCGACGCCATTCTGATCCGGAGAGATTCTTTCCTGAGCGCTGGGAAGGCGATCTCTCCACCACGGCCGAGAGTGCAAACTCGCCCGATGCCACAAAGCGCGACCACTTTGCCTTCGGCGCTGGTCGTCGCATCTGTCCTGGCGTTCATGTCGCCGATCGCAATGTTTCCGTCGTCATCATGCGTTTGCTTTGGGCTTTCCATGCCAGGCCTCCTGTCGGTGGTTTGCCGAAGGATCCTGCCGAATATGCTGCTCAGTTACCGGGTCCGCCAGGTCCAGGTATGCCGGTCTCACTGGAGGTGAGAAGCCGGGAGAAAGCATTGCTTATTGACGACCTTTATGAGGCGGGCAAAGGTGAATTCGAGCATTTGGTAAGTGTTTCAGTTCGTGTAATATCCATACTAATCAGATTGATTTAGTTACCTACGGATTGAATGAAGTTTATCGGTTCTATTTGTATATGAGGCATACTTGGCATGATTATACAGCTATTCTTTAGATTTCTAGTTGTGATGATACACTCTTATTGGCATAACTCACGTGGAATTATTCACCTACCTGAGAAGGCAATAGGATCGAATATGTCTGGCGTGCTACTGTATTTACTATGCAAGGAAGGAGTCCAAAGGACAGAACCCATAGCTAGATTTGCTGAGCTTATGCCTCAACTAAACTCTCATGCTAACTACAGTGAGCCCGCTTGATCACCTAATACATGGGTGTATCGACACTTCCTTTTTGTGACTGCACATTCTGGCTCAAATTTAAATAGTCTGCCTAGAATATGGCAATTTAGTCTTACCAGCTGAAAAGTTATCAGTCTCGTAGATCCTAAAAGTCAGCCAGAGCCCTGTCCAGAAGCTATATGTCTACTTATCTGTAACAACCAATAACGACGTAAGTACTAAAGTGAATAATTAGATATGTTTATGGAATTTTACAGAGTGTTTAAGATCCTTAGGATCTCAACGTTTTGTGAAGTTGAATACAACAATTGGGCACCTCATTTGCACCGGGGCTTGCGAAAGCGATAGCCTCTGTTGTCGCGGATTCATATCGGCGATTTGAACAACCACAACCAATAGCTGTTGTTGTAGCACAAGGAAGCAGCTTGCCGTTTGAAGAATGAAACTCCAGCACTCAGACCTTCGCCGCCGGTGTTATGAGCGCATGCGATGTTAATGGTTCCAGCTCAGTACTAAAAATTAAGCGAGCTGTCTAGACCAGGGGTTGGTGGCTTGGTAACTGGACACTTTCCTGCGTTGAACAACTTCATAAACAAGGCTTCATCTCATATTCGAATTTGTTTCGAATCCAGTTGCTGGTCCTATCATTTTCTTTTCCGGAACGAACAATACCAATTGAACGACTATCATTCTTTTCTTCATCAGGGAGACTCGCTACAGTAGCAACATGTCGCAACCTCAGATACCACTGGAAACGTGCAATGCCAGATATGCACTGGCACAGAAGGGATGTGTGGCACTTGGATTGGTTGTTGTACTATTGATTATACTTCAGGCACAACGTTTGCAATGGAATATCAAGGAATGGTTCAGCACTTCGAAGAGCGAAGAGCAACTCCCAGAGACCATAGCTTCCAAGGAGAAGCCAGATTATCGAGATGCTGATTCTGATTCTTCGACATTGGGAAAGAGGAGATATCAGCGAGGTGGTAGGAAAAGGAAAGGATTGCAAACTGTATTTCCTGATGGAGAAGCCTGCGACGGCTCTGGAAACGAGGCTGAAATGGCGAGCGAACTTCTTGATTTACCTTCAAAGCCAAGCACGGAACCTGGAAAACCATCTGGCACAGATTTCGCAACTGGCATTCGTGCTTTTAACCTCAAAAGAGCCGATGAAACGACTCGGAGACCGATGGGAATCAAGGTGGATAGAGGAGAAAATGATGATCAAACAAGCGGTTCTAAAAATGATGCTGAGGGTCAAGAGACTAGGAAACCTGTCTCTATACGCCTGGATTTGAATCTTGAGCTGGAGATATTTTTGAGAGCAAAGATTAAAGGTGATATCACGATTACATTTTTGTGAGTTAGAGTCCACGTCTCGACACTCAAATCACTACTAATACCAACAGGGAGTAAATTTATTGAAGCTCAAGACTTAAAAATATATCTAAATGTCACAAAATATGCAAACACGCTTGAAATCAATGTCTAATTGTGAACATAAGTATTTTTATGGTCTGTATGCCACGATGCTTTATGGGCCTTCTGTCAAAGACCCAGTCAACGCAGACTTGCACGGTCTCATAGTTCAACAGAGCTTTGATTGACATGTACCGAGAACCAACACTTCGCAGAAACCGCAAACCGGATTTGATAGCGTTTCAACTGCATACTACAACGTGCTTGTTTTCGCTTCATTAGAACAAGCCAATGTGGTTCATCTTATTGCTCGAGCATTCACATGTGTTAGCCGACTGTGGCTTTTTCAGCGCTTCGGGCGCAGCTAAGAGGCGATGAAACCAG
This sequence comes from Pseudofabraea citricarpa, assembly GCA_029641185.1. Classification (NCBI taxonomy): domain Eukaryota; kingdom Fungi; phylum Ascomycota; class Leotiomycetes; order Helotiales; family Dermateaceae; genus Pseudofabraea; species Pseudofabraea citricarpa. The sequence continues at coordinate 146,797 of JAPWGK010000028.1, read as the reverse complement.
CCAATGCTAGTATAGCTGAAGGAGGAGAGTGGCTGCAATTTTCATTGGTTGTAAATCACGCAGCTAGCTGTCAAAATGTCCATGCGAGAGGCTCGGATCGTCCGCTAGTTGGATGCGAAAAGGCCGCCATCGCTGAATACCATGAAATCTGGAAATGGGATTTCGAGACCCATTTTTTCCCCATTCATGTGAAGCTTACGCAAGCTCAACCATTTGTTGATACGTAGTACCGGCAGCGTAGTTGCAGCATGGGGTTTTTGTTCCTGGTTATGATGGCCATTATTATTGATAATGATAAAGAGGTTCTAGATCTTTGTTGACGTACCGAGCTCGGCATATATGTATAATATATGTTCAAAAGGTCAAGGTATCACCGAGTTGGTACGCAGTCGAAGAAGTTATCTGCCGACTCAGAGCTGCTTTATGTAGAATTGCTTTTGTTGTTTGAGAGAATTAAAATACTGAATAATCCACAGTTATTTGAAGCTGCCAATTACCATAAAACAAGTAACTATGGTAAAGTGTGCATTCACGTAGGAACATGAAAACAATTAAAAAACAAGCATTACAGAAGTAAATAGTAAAATTATTGTATTTTGTGCTAAAAAGTGTGTAATTGTTTAAATGTGACTATTATCATAATAGGAACCGTGTTATAGAATTATAATATGGCTAATAATGTCTTTTACAGCGTCGTTGGCAAATGCCGATGTGAAGTTACCCCGCCACAGTGTGGCAACGTGGATGATGTGTATAAACTACCATCCGGCAGTTCCGGCATGAGATTCGCAGTCAGGATACGTAGGCGAGACCGGATGGGAGAGCATGAATCCTGGATCCGCGCATTGGTATCCTCGCCTCCGACTTAGTGGACGATTCTTGCTTTGCCGAGCCTTGGGGAAATGGAGCTGTCAGAGAGCCTTTTCTAGACCTCCTTAGATTCCTTCAAATCCAGGTCAAATCAAGTTTTTGCTGTCAAAGTTCTGCAAGAAACCTGGCGTAGTTTTATGGTGTGATAGTCAAAGCTCATATTGAAATGAGCTTGCGTCTGTGTAGTCGAGGCAAAACCAATGGGATTCTGTCCCTTCGTCTCTTTGAGCGGTAGCACATGTGGTTTGTCGCCTCCGGTAAACGTGCGACAGGCGTAGCGAGGACATCCCGACAAGAAACAATGTGCTGGTATGCAAACCGGGTAGAATGGTCACACAAACTCTCGTAAGAAGCTGTCGTCTCATCTGAACGAGCTACTCCCTGCAAAGCTGTACAGCTAAATTTGAGATACGTGTGCAGAGACTACTTGGCTACCTGTTGAATTTTGACCAACAGAGTTTTGAAGAAGCTGTGGCAGAGAAACAGAATGCGAAAATATATGACAAGTCACGAAGTATGTCTGTAGCAATAACAATAATATATTTTCCAACTGTAGCCCATAAATGATACAAATCCCAAGCCTATCTTAATCACGACTGCCATACGTTAAACCAAATCCCACATGAAGTGTAAATCTTTTAGACTTCTCACAGTAGGCCGATGGTGACATCTCCCTTGACTCTTGCATAGAGGTCGACCTATAAAAACCATTACTACATCAATCCGATTGTAACATCTCCCTTCACCCTGGCGTAAAGATCTACCTCAACTTCAAGATCCAGCTCAATCTTAATCTTCAAACTGCTATCCCGGGAGTCCTGTGGGACAGGCCGGTCCTTGATTCTTGACTCTCGGATAGCTCCCGTCCTGCCACCCATGTTCCCGGATATGCGATCCTCGACTGGCACAATCTGCTGCTGTTGTGGTTGCTGTCCTCCATAGTTCTGTTGTTGAGGTTGTTGAGGTTGTTCTTGACGTCTTGCTCGCTGCATTGTTCTCTGACCCTGAGCTTGGCCATTGTTGGCCTTTTGTGGTGATGGTCCGTCAGAGTCGGAATGGTCCTCGTCAGCACCATTCATTCTTTTTTCTCTGCGGTAAATGTGAGCCTTAGATGCAAATACAATTGAGAATGTAATGACTTACCCGTCAGACATGATGGACGAAGGGACTTAATGACAAAGAAGTATGGATGAAGTATGGAGTCTGATTTTGGTTGGGCAAAACAGTGATATTGCAAGGTGTTGGATGGGTGAATGTGGGGATGAGGTGAGAGTAATACCTAACATTTCGAGGAATTCACTTTCTTTTATGAACATCAAGGAATAATTGACGCAAGAAATACGTCACCTCTAGTTACTCTACATTCTGAAAACACGTAGATTATCTTGAATATCTCTGTCGCATGTACCTATGACGATTAACTGAAGGGGTGTGCTCTAGAGCGAGGGGAATGCTTGTTTGCAGGTTTTTATGCATTGCATATGAGGCTTTTTCGTCTTCGAGAAGGCCATCTTTGATTGTCGAATGAACTGCGTCATCCTAAGTCTTGGTGCATAAGTCTAGACCGTCTCATACCTGGTATTCAGCGTGCTACTTTGAAGTGACCACGTTGATCCCCCCTAGAAGTGGAGGCCTCGCTTGATACGCACTCCCGCACGAGCTCTCTCCAGCCTTTCGGCACTTTACAAGCATTACCACTGTTGCTGAATTTGACATAAGGCAATTACCTTGCAGGAGAGTTGTTTCATGCTATCTGTGTGATGTCACAGTGGAAAACGTCTGGTCCCATAGCTCTTGAGGGGTCTTTTCTACACCCCTCGCTTGATCTCAGGTCCAGCTTCGTTTGTCTTATGTCGTCCCAGGAAATTCTGCAGCTCAATACCAATAGTTCTTTTATCATAAGATTCACACTTGCAAGTTCCCATAGGGAATGATCATATCAGGATAGAACTTGAAGAGTTCTTACTGCGACAACCATAGTAAAACTCAAGTGCTTGTTGAAACGTGATATTCATAATCAACAGCTTTCACAAGAGGATCAATCAGCTTGATTGACAGTATGCCACTAGGCATACTTACATCTATTGCAGCATGTCCAGCAATTATCGGAACCACTGAAGCAGTTCGCCAAGGTCAAAGACAAAATGCAAAAGAGCAGCACAGAGGTCGCAAAGCCAACCTGCACGTATCTTGCTTTGACCCATCAAGGAAAAGCCGAGATATCAACGGAGGAACGGTGATACTTCGTGGCAAAAAGGTACAGTTATTTAATATATTTTAACAGAAGACATACTCTTACTGATATTTATTCTAGCTTTACGTTACAACTGTAGATCCAAAATCGAAGTTCCCTTTATATATCGAGGAAGGAGAAGAAGACAAAAGAGGCCATCTATTCGCTGGCTATTTCTTCAAATATCCCGAAAGCAACTGGGGTCGCAGAGGCGAGGGATATGTTTCTACAATAGCTGATGACCCCCCACAGCTCAACTGGATCTATGTGGACAAAGACACTTACGAAGTGAAATATGGGCTTCGAGTGGAGGCAGAAGGTAACCTTGTTGGACCCTGGAACGTAACACCAATTGACAGAAGGCTTACATTTGATGGATGGGAAGGATTTATTGTTGTTGAGGAGAACGAAGGAGAATGGGCACTGTATTTTGACGTCGATGATGATGGACTACAAGAGAAGATTTCAAGCAGTATGCGCATAATGGAGATAGAATTGACACGAAAAGAGTTGCGGGTGCGCAAGAATGTAACTTGAATGAATCAAGGGCAAATATCTTGGTCAAATAGGTACACGTCATGAAGGCAGCTCAATTGAAATATCGCATAGCTAACACGCGATATTTGAAAAGCAGCCCATGAAGCAGAATTAATGTATACGAAAAAAGAAGACAGTGATTAGTAGATGAGAGGTACCAGCTGTGAGTTCTATCTGGCTTGTTTCCTTTTAAGCAGATGGCAGTTCAAAGCATAGACTTAGTAAAGCAAATAGTATTACTACGAGACTACGAGACATATAGTTACTACGTGAATGCATAGAGTCTTCTCCGGCTAATAGTTTCATCTCAATCTACATAATAGGAACATATTTTTGAGCATGATGGATCTGATTACAGTAATGGTGCAAATGGAGAGAAAATACGTCATGAAGAACTGTTCATGCTTGGGCACTCGAAACAGTACTTGTTCTCTCCTCAGATTCTTGTGCCACAGAAAGCAGGTTCTAAGAGAACAGAACGCATTGAGGTCGTTACTTGTTACACGTGAATGTGGAGCATTTGTGACTCGGCCAAGGCCTAGATCGTTTGAATGGTTGGTAGAAACTCGGATGGCGTGTGTCGCTAAGTTAAAGTAGTCAAGTGGCGACGCGGTTTGAACAAGCATTGCAAGGATAATGTGGTCTACACTCTGGGGATGATCGACACTCCTCGTGGCTCGTTTGTCAGAGAACATCAGGATGCCCGGTTTTGATGTCTGATATGTGCTTATTTTATAGGTGTGGCTGAAGTCTGATTGATGCTTTCGAGGAGGTTGTGCCCCATACACGCGTATTGTGATCAATCCGCATTGATCCTTGATCGATGTTTCTAATGCCCGTCACTCCTCTATATACCTGTTTGTCTCGGTCTACTGCTTGTACTGTGACGTGAGAGATCGAGATCCGATGAATTTCAACCAATCTGGAGCAAGACTCGAGGAGGTGGAGGGCTGAGTGAGTGTTGTTTTCATGTAACACCTGACGAAATAGCTCGACATAGCTCCCTTGGTCTTGATTTGATAGCTCTCTCATTCCCGGAATGACGTCGAAGCTCGTCATAAAGATTGCCTATAGCAATTACGTGGTGTGAACCCCTCAGTATAAATCTGAACTTCACAAACCATCCAAATACCTTACACCAATTGATAAACTGACAACTCACTTGAGATTATTCTCCATTGTTACAGCTTGTAGCCCTTTTCACGAATATTCATTGACGCATAGGGTTCCAAACCCTACAATTCAACAACATGGCTGATGTTGCGCGTATGCCAGGGAGCTTTCCCAAAAAGTTTGGCATCACTAGGACTTTATCAGGAAAGATAATCCAGAAGAAAGATCCAGATCAGCAGAATGAGGTAACTACGAGGTCCCCAAAGCTGATGTGGATATTCGGTGACTAACATATGCAAGGAGGGAGAAGAAGATCAGAAAAACAGCACAGAAAAGCAAGGCGACGAAAATGTTCTTGATAAAGAACCGAACGCCGTTGATGATGGGGAGTCGCAGAAAGATTTGGCTACAACAACGGACAAAAAAGCCAATAAAGATACTTGCCCTGAGCAAAAGGACACGGAGAGAAGTTCTGAGGCCACAGAAGTTGCGGAAACTCCAAACGAGAATGAAGTAGAAGAACAAACTGCAATGGCCCAAGCCCCAGAAATTGCGGACACTCCAAACGAGGTCGAACAAGTTGACAAGGCTCCTGACGACAGTTCAGTGGGTGGTGAAGGAGAAGTTACACAGGCGCAAGAGGACAGCACAGAAACACCCACAGAAATTGCCCCCACGGAACCAGACAAAGATGTGCTGGATAAAGATGCGCCAGATAATGATGCGCCAGATAATGCTGCACAAGAAGAAACTGGAAAGGATGACGTCCAGGAGGGTGGTGGTGATGAAGTAGAGGCACTTGATTGCTCCATTCTCAACGGCAAGAAAGTCAATAAACTTGGAAACGTTGTTGATGACGATGGAACACCTCTGGGACATCTTGTTGAAGGGGACGCAAAGAAATTGGCAGGGAAGAAAGTAGATGCAGAAGGCAAGATTTGGGATGATGGTGGTAAAGTGATTGGCCGTGCAGAACCACTTCCGGAAACCGATCGCGAAGCCCCATTAACGAGTCCTTTCGAGGATTTCCCAGACAGTATCGTCAACAAAGATGGCGACATTATCTTCGAAAACAAGATCATCGGTAAATTAGTTGAGGGTGATGCCAAGAAATTGGAAGGAAAAAAGGTTGACGCCGACGGTGATGTCTTGGACAAACATGGGAACGTTCTTGGAAAAGCCGAAAGATATCAGGAAGAGGAGGAAGTTCCAGAAGCAGTCGAATCTGTTGACCTTTCCAGTCTTGAAGGAAAGAAGGTCAACAAGGCTGGTAATGTCGTGGACGACAATGGCAAGCTTTTTGGGCGCATTGTCGATGGCGAAATAGCAAAATTGGTTGGCAAAAGAGTTGACGCCGAAGGGAAGATTTGGAGCGAGTCTGGCAAGGTTATCGGAACTGCTGAACTCATCCCAATGGATGACAGAGACGAGCCTTCTGGTGCCCCATTTGAAGACTTTCCTGACGCTCTCGTCGACAGACATGGCAATGTCATGTTTGAGGGTCAAATCGTAGGTCGTCTGATAGAGGGAGACGCAAAGAAGCTTTCTGGAAAGAAAGTTGACCAGGATGGAGACGTCGTGGACAAGATAGGGAATGTCCTTGGCAAAGCTGAGCGATGGGAGGAGGAAGATGCACCAGAGCCCGAAGCCATTGATCTGTCAGCCCTGGCCGGTAAGAGAGTCAACAAAGCCGGAAACTTGGTGGACTCGAACGGTAACATCTATGGACGCCTGATTGAGGGTGATCCGAAGAAGCTTGTTGGCAAAATGTGCGACAAGGACGGTAATATCTGGAATGACGGTGGCAAGATAGTTGGTAAGGCGGAGCTGGTTCCGGAAAGCGAACGTTTGGGACAGGCGGATGGACCTTTCGCAGGGTTTGATGCGCCTGTTGTTACGAAGGATGGTAAAGTCGCTGACTCCAAAGGTGTCATCATTGGACGTCTCATTGAGGGCGATGCAAAGAAGTTGTACGGAAAGTCAGTCGACCCTGATGGTGATGTTGTTGATCAGAATGGCAACACACTCGGCAAAGCAGAGAGGTGGGAAGAAGAAGAGAAAGAAAAGGTCCACAGTCCCTTCGAGGGCCGAAAAGTCAACCGCGAAGGAAATGTCGTGGATGAGAACGGCGATATAATCGGCAAGCTAACAGATGGAGATGTGCTCAAATGCGCCGGAAAGGAGGTTGATTCTGATGGAGATGTGATCAACTCCAAGAACCACACAATTGGCCACGTCACCTTACTCGAAGACATTCCGCCTGAGCCAGAAGTGGAGCAAGAGGTAGAACCTGAAGAAACACAAGAGGAAATTGAAGCACGCAAGCAACTTGAACAAGACAAGAAGCTGGCAGCCCAGATGGCGACATGTATTAGCGGATCCATTGACAAGATCAAGCCAATTTTGAAGATGATTACCGAAGTAAGTATTGCAATCCCAAAGCGGCTTCATAACTAATATGACTTAGACGATTGAGCAAGCAGAGCGTGCCCCAAAGGAGGAACTTGATGAACAAAAACTTGTCGATACAGTGAAGCCCCTGCTCGAAGAGGGTAACCAGATTCTCCAAGAAGCCAACGGGGTCATTAGAGGCCTTGATCCTGATGGCCGAATTCAAGCAAATGCAAAGCACAAGACCGCCGCAAGAGAAGCTACACCAGAGGAGTATCGTCTAGCAGACGTCCTCAAAGAGGTATGTTCATTGTGAAGTGTTATGCCATTTATACTGACTGATTGGTGTTGGTATTAGTTGACTGGAAGCATTACCCAAACAATCGATAGTGCGAAGAAAAAGATTGCAGGCATGCCACATGCGAAGAAGGAGTTGAACCCTCTTTGGGGACTATTGACTGGTAAGTTAATTGTCTAATATGGCTTGTTTCAATTACTGATATCCGATAGAACCTCTTGGTCAGATTTTAGCAGCCGTTGGGTTGCTCCTCTCTGGTGTTCTCGGACTTGTGGGCAGACTGCTCAGTGGACTAGGTTTAGGAGGGCTCCTGGACAGCCTGCTTGGAGGACTTGGCCTAAAGGGCATCTTAAAGGGTCTAGGTCTTGGTATGGTGACAGACTCTTTGACAGGAAAGAAGAAGTAATGGTATGGTCTACACACTTGTTTAGCTCTGATATCTCTTTGGAAACAGTTTATTATGTATCTTTTGCGCTATTGGTATTACAGATGTTGGAATGACTATTGAAATTGGCGGATTATACCTAGTCATAATATGTTCTGATTGTCGATATCCCTCTTGTCGCAGCTGTAAAGTGGTACCGAAACCCTTTCTGACTCGTCTATGTCGATTTGTGTCAATAGTGAGAGTGATTGCAAGTCATCTTCATTGAAGACACCCCTTATCGTGTCTTCAGGATTGCGTTAAGTCTCATGTTAACAACAGAACAATGTATGAGTGACGTGGTTTTCATCAAGCGTCGTCTACGTCCCTGGCCAGCCACAGCCACAGCCACACAATTTCACAACCCGGCTACCCCTCCCCCACCCTTTACTTCGAAAGAAAGTATTAAAGCCTCCGTGAAAATTTTGAGATTTGGTTTATATTCAAGGTTTGATCTCTGATTTTGGCATTAAATATTGGAATTATAATTGTAACTTTTGTATTAAAGATCTATATAGTATGCTGTGGTTGGGAGGGCGTGACTCGAAACAAAGAAATACGGTGGCTGAGTTATGAGCTTTTAATGGATAAGTTGTCAATAAAAAGAAGTAGGAAATTACCATACCTAGGCTATTAGCGTCGTATCTTCATTTCGGTGGAAAGGATTGTTTCCTGTAAGGGAGAGGACAAGTCTTGAAGCTTGGCTTTTCACGACGGCTAATGCCTTTCGCTGGCTGCTCATTTACCCGCATCGCGAACTAACCGGCCCAGAGGGTAAATGGATATTCGGAAAAGCCCCGTTGAACCACAATGTTGATATCAGTTAGAGTATAAGTCAAACGACTATCCCATCTCCAAAGATTTCCGGCCAGCTATTCTCTCAAGCATAAGAAAAAACACAATTTCATCTCAACACCAAAGCAAATATGTCAGAACAGCCACTCATCAGTCATATCTTCACAGCTGATCCCTCTGCGCATGTTTTTGACGGCAAGATTTATGTGTATCCTTCACATGACGTTGAGACGGACATCCAAGACAATGACAATGGAGACCAGTATGCGATGAACGATTACCATGTATTCTCACTTGATACAATCGGAGGACCTGTTACAGATCACGGGGTGGTCTTAAAACAAGAAGATATTCCATGGGTATCGAAACAACTTTGGGCACCAGATGCAGCGAGTAAAAATGGGAAATACTACTTGTACTTTCCTGCGCGTGACAAGGAGGGAGTGTTCCGCATCGGTGTGGCTTCAAGTTCGGCTCCTTCTGGCCCATTCACTCCAAATCCTGAGCCAATTCCAGGGAGCTACAGTATTGACCCTGCAAGTTTCGTCGATGATGACGGAGAAGCTTATCTATACTTCGGCGGAATATGGGGTGGTCAGCTTCAGTGTTGGACAACTGGGGAGTATGACGCTCAAGCATATGGAAATATGGAGGCCAGCGAAGGCCCGGCTTTATTGCCACGAGTTGCTCGACTGAGTGATGATATGCATTCTTTCAAGAGTGAGATTCTCCCAGTTCAGATTCTGGGAACAGATGGAAAATTACTCCCAGCCGCAGACCACGACCGTCGGTTTTTCGAGGCTGCGTGGATGCATAAGAAAGACGGAGTGTACTACTTCTCTTACTCTACAGGCGATACACATTTCCTTTGCTACGCTACAGGCGACAACCCTCTTGGCCCGTTCACTTATAAAGGTCGGATACTTGACCCTGTTCTTGGATGGACGACACATCATTCCATCGTTGAATTTCAGGAGAAGTGGTTTTTGTTCTACCATGACTGCTCACTTTCGGGCGGTGTGAATCACTTGCGCAGTGTCAAAATGAGAGAGATCTTCTACACAGCAGATGGTGAGATAAAGCTATCACCGTAGCTGTTCCTGTCAAAAATTGCGTCGTGAAACAAGATGTAGGCAATTTATCAGTTGGCGAAAAATCAGGTAGCAGAATAATTACATGAAATTCCTTGCAAATACCACAGATTGGAAGAATGGTTCAAATTTGAGCTCAAGCTGTACAGCTAGACAGCATATATGATATATAAGCCTGGTTTTGCCGATCGTTAAGCGGAAATTTACTTTCGCACTCCAAAGCCCTACACACGACTCAAGTGTCAATTAAGCCTCTGGCTTCCTTGCCGTGATCGTATATCTAGGCAGAATTAGTCTAAATTTGTGATTGTGGTATATTAAAAACTTACATAGGATAATAAGCATGAATCTTAGTATCTCCCATCTCCCTCCGAACATTTACTAAAAATACTTCAACTTCCTCTGGCTTCCACCCAAGAACACGAGTGAACAAAGCCATACTTATTCCTGAAAGACCAGACTGGAAATCTTCCCGTGTCCACATACCTATTTATAGATTAGTGAGAACCACCAAGTCAAGGACAAGAGTCGTGAACCTAGCTCTTTTAACTTTTTGTCCTTTGGCCATCGATTCATTGGCCAAATGTATTTGGTTTCAACAACATCGATGAAACCTGCTGTAGCAATTTGTTCTTTATATAACTCTGCGCTATTGTTCGGTCTTCCAATTTTGACAGTTCCTTCCAACATGAGATCGTTCCACTTTTTGAGTGCGGAGTCCTTAGGCCAGTCCCCGTCCTCTATTTGTGCTGGAAAACTGATATCAGATATCTCTAGCCATCCGCCTTGGTTTGAAAACCTAAGAGAGATTAGCTTTGCTCGCTGATAACAAGTACAACCTACTCAAAGGCCTGCTCAAAAAATCTGGGCCAGTTTGCAATGGAAGCAGTCATCATTCGAGAGTGAATGAAGTCAAACTTTTGCACAAAGGCCCAGTCTTGCTCTATATCGTCAATCTCGAATGTGAGATTCGGTGGTACGAAGAGAGGCTGGATAGGACTTAAATCTACCCCTAGAACATGAGACTCCGGATGCTCGTCGGCTGTTTGATATAGATAATCAGTTCTATCTTTTACTTTTGTATTTATATATATATCTTACCATAATCAATTGCCCAAATTCCTGTACCGGTGCCAACATCAAGTGTGCGATGTATGACTTTTTCCTTTGGAATCGGGCATGTGCTTATTCTCCCTCCATAAGTTAAAGTATATAAGTGATGTTGCAAATCTATAAAATTAGCACGATGTGCAGAGGGAAATCTTGTGCTCCTACCAAGGCGGTCATTCTCTGACTTTCATACATGGTTAGTCAAAGTAGAATTCTTGATCATAAAATACAGTTCATACTTCGTCATTCGGAAGCACATAGACTAAAAAGCATCAGATAAGCCCAATAAAAAGTTTATTAACATTCTTACTGCCATCTTTATATGCGTGATACGTCCTTCCATTTTCTTGCCTATATCTCATAATACTGGACCCGATTGACGTAGTTGAACTTAAGGCATCGCCCTGGATTTTGGTAAGTCCGAAGAAATTCTTTACTTGGTTAACACTTACGTCCCCTAAAGAAGAGTCGTTGTCGTTGAAATCAGCAGCCTCCACATTTTGAACTGCTTTTGGTGGCATCTTGTGGAGTGGAACGGCAGAGACACAAGCGAGAGGAATTTTGGAATTTTGTCAGATGGGTTCTATTTATGCGTTCGTTGCACCTTTTCCCGACCCCAGAACATAATGCCGGCTTGACAACTGCCACGAGCGGAGGAGTCGTATCCTGGCCAAAGTCGTCAGCATCGTTGTGCGTGATTGGACTTCTTAACACGGGTGGGAACTCTATTTCTGAATATGTAGATATAGCCGAGCCTAGACTGCTGAACCTCTTTTACCTTTCTACAATACGACAGTGAGGCCTTATAATACTCTGGTATATTTTGATATAAGTAAATCATTCTACTTGAGTCGTTCAACATCGGGTTCGTTTGGTTTCAGATAGCCAACGAGGAAATGATGCAATACCAGGTAGGCACTGAACTTCGTCCTACACATCAATATTTTATGCTAGGTAAGTATCTATAACAGTTCCCCGTAAACCTGCTTCACTAGATAACATGACTGATTAGAATTCAGATGGTCAATCTTCCCTTTTGGGCGTTTCAGTAGGTGACATTGGTGGTTACAATTTGCTCGCTTGATAGTTTATATGATATGTCACATGATGCAAACAACAAATAGATCTTGCGGATACTTTGTCTGTTATCCTCAGAGTGATCAGATCTATTAAAATATTTCTTGAACTATCACTCTTTGAGAAGGGCTAGTATATGATTTTGAAGGCAGCAGTATCACATGACGCGAGACGGTAAATCCCGATTAGTCTTATCACACGCTTGGCCAAGCTTGATCCCGTTGACAACAACGACAATCATATACACAACAACCTCGAGTCGAGATTCTGCGCTTGAGCATTGATACCTTAACATGGCTGCTTGTGATATCTGTCATCGCCGCAAAGTGAAATGTGATTCTACTGGAGAGACTCAGTGTGTGAATTGTAAAAATGGGGGGCATCAGTGCACGTGAGTCGATGTCATGTTCTTTACGATTGGGTCTGATAATGCTATAGGTTCTTGTTGGCCGATATCCACAGAGCAAAAAGAAGAAAGAAAAGGATCTCTACTTCACATGATATCTCAAGTCCGATCAGCTCCACCCCGCAAGCTAGCATTGGAACCAATTTCAACTCAAATGACTGTAGAAAGCACCTACCAGCTGCTCTAGCAAACTCAGCAGAACCGACGCCACCAAAACAAAATTTCGTTCCAACAATGGAGGATATCGCTGAAGAAGAGCTCTCTAGAACAGCACTGACAGAGTTCTATCAGCGTGGCATTAATGGAGAATCGCCGTGGTTCATTTACAAGGAAGATCACTGGATTAGAGTTGCTTATATTGGTGCAGCTACATCAAACCTCACACATCTTGTTCAGGGAGAGTTATCTGCAAGCAGTAATCATGTCCCATCTCTCCATCTTCCGTTTCCCTCAATCAGACCAATTATGCCTTGGAAACCGCAGAAGGACCAACCTATTGTTAGATGGTATTCTAAAATGGCAGATGATGCAGGTGCACTGCCTGCAAAGGAGGTCAGAGATGATCTTGTCGAGGCTTTCTTTCAGAAGATACATCCAGGATTCCCTATAATCGACGAAGCCGAGTTTAGGTCTCAATACGCAAACTCGGAACACCCACCACCACTTTTACTTCTCCAATCAGTTTTGCTGGCAGGGGCGCACGTTTGTCAACATCATAAAGTAGCTGAATCTCGTGCTCTTGTCAAGATGGCATTATTTCGAAGAGCAAAGGCCCTCTTTGAGATGCGATTTGAGAATGACCGGATGCACTTGGTACAAGCAGCGTTACTCTTCACATGGCATTTTGAGGGCCCAGACGACGCAAGCTCTAATGCTTATTACTGGGTTGGTGTTGCATGTCGGATAGCGTTTGGTTTAGGAATGCACCGTGATCTTGGACCAAATACCTCGACTAGAATGCCAACAGGTGATACACGCATTTATCGTCGGATATGGTGGACATTAGTTCAGGTTGACGTGCTTGCAAGTCTTCACCATGGCCGGCCTCCAATGATAGACCCCGATGAATGTGACCAGTCTCCTTTGCTGGCCGAAGACTTTATTGAATACTGTGGGCTACAAAACCAGAATGTGGACATCAATTACAACATACAGAACTCTAATCTTTGTAACATAATTCTGCAAATTATTAAATTCTCATCGCCAGGATCTTTGCGTCGTTGCAACATGACGCCTGGTTCACTTCAAGCGCAGCAGAAGTCTCTTGATTCTCGGTTGGTTGGATGGTATTTGCGCCTACCACCAGATCTTCAAGGTTCATCTGGGAAGAACCACGATTTCTGGACACTACAGCTACAGCTACACTACAATCTAGCCTTGATTCATCTGCATCGGGTTCCATCAACTCCAGGGAGCCCGAAGTTACCACCCTCGAATTCATCAGATACTTGTCATACCGCAGCCCTTTCAACTGCGAAACTGTTTGATGAAATAATGGCTATGGGATTCGTGGATAGGTGTTCATTTACAGCTTTGACCTCTCTTTTGTCTGCAGCCATTCAAATGAGTTCCGAGGCACGGTCTGCTGCAAATAATGCTGAGGTCATTCTTGCTATTCAGGCTCAAAGCAGGCTCGAGGACCTACTACCGTCAATAAAAGCTGTATCTAAATACTGGTCAAGCGCCGATGCAATCGCCACCATTTTCCAAGACCTTCTTGTGAAATTGAAAGACCAAAGTAAGGCCGCTTATGCGAGACTTCAGTCAGAGGAAACCTCACCTCTACCATCTGGTTTATCAACGACTATAGATGCCTCACCATGGAATGCTGGCCCTAGAACTGGTAATACTGTCGCCGGTTGGAGTAACTTTTTCGAGATGGGCGAAGCTGATCCATTCGCTGATATTGAGGCACTTGGTTTGGAGAGTTGGCTCACAATGCCTACCTCAGGGAATAGATTCGCCGAATAAAAGGGTACACACTAATGACTAGAATCATATGCTCATTGTGACATCTATGAACCAGTAGTGTGCCTTATTTAGAAACAGGAACGCGAGTAGCATATGATTAGAAGCGTATCACTCCCTTTTCGTAACAAACATCCACATATCTTTCTGGGCAAAGGCACCCATGCACCTAGAATTCCAAGGCTTAGTGGGATCAACCACTGAGAAATCGAATCTTGTCAGCAGCTATAAGTCTCAAGGTCAGTCTCAGGTTAGATATCGGGGAAAGGGTGTTTTACCTCGACGAATACTTTATTCAGTTCCATAATCGCTACATTCTGCCCAAGGCATCGATATTTTCCGTAGGAAAATACCAGCTCAAGAGCACGCTCTTGCTCCTTCACTTCCTCCAACGAATTTTCTAACCATCTCTCTGGTCTGAAAACATCCGCATCGTTCCCCCAAATACGTTTGTTTCGACCAATTCCCCATAGAGTGATACCAATTGATGTTCCTCCGGGAATGAAAATCCCGTCGAAAGTATCCCCCTCTGGCGGTGTCTCCTTTGACATAAGTCCAGCCACAGGAGGCCAAAGGCGAAGACCTTCCTTGATTATTGCTTGAAGGTACGGCATTTGTCTCGCTTCCGCATCCGGAATTGGGGATGAAATTTGGTGATACGCGATCTCAGCACGCAATTTGGAAAGAACTCGAGGTGTTGTAACTAGATATAAAAGTATTGCTCTAACTGCAGTGGCAGTTGTGTCTGCTCCTGCGATGCTGTAGAGTTCAGTGTTAGACTCTTGCAAATTTGAAGATTGTACATACATCTGAAGAATCGTCTCGGACTCTGCCTCATCTTGTGTTAAACCATGTCGAACAAAAGAACCCAACATATCTGCTCTCATTTTCTTGTTTGATCCAAATCTCTCCCCTACAACTTCCTTTGTGATACCCATCACTTTGCCAAAGCCAAACTTATCTTCGGATGAAGGCAAGGCTCTGCTTAGCAAACGAGTACGCAAAAGCCAATTCAGCCAAGGGTACACAGTTACTGTCATTGCAGCCCCAAGAACGTCTTCTGTGGCTTTGATATAACCATGCACATCACCATCAGCAGCAAGGAAACCAAATGATTTCCCATGCGCTAGAGAACTGATGACATCTAGCGTAAAGTATTGGGCTTTGCGACCAAAATCCAATGGTTCATACGCAGAAGTTGCGTACTTCTCCACAAGTCGAACCAAAGCTAGAACTTCTCTATCTACTGACTGTTCCATACCTTCGACTTCTTTCCCGGAATACTAAAGCACTGTCAGCCTTTCCCTAGCGATGATGACGAGGGAATACAAACTCCAGCCGCCATCTTCCCACGTAGCTCAGTATGCTTATCATCATCTCTCTGAGACTCCACATTATCGCGATGTGGATCAAAGCGCATACCGATATACCATGATGCACGTCGATATGGTGAGCGGACAGCCAAAAGCCGTCGAACCAGATCCGGATCGTCTGTCACTAAATCATTGGGTCCAATCCGGGCAAGTGGCCCTGGAGAAAATATTCAGCAAGATACCGGGTCAAATTGCCTTACATAAGTACCATATTGTTGAGCGGCCTCAGCGAACCTCAAATTCATTTCTCCACCTAGGACCGCTCTTAAGAGCCATAATTTTGTAAAACCTGCCCCTGGCGGCCCGGGAAACTGTTTCAAGCGATAGTAGTTACGGAGGGTTTGTGCGATGAAGATAAGAAACGCAGCAATGCAACTTAGTGCTATGATCCAACTGCTAGATGGCAGATTTTTAAGGTGGTCTGAAGGACTCATCCTGAAGATCATGGAACAATCAGCAAGAAAATGGGGTGTCGGGGGTCAAGATAAACGGGCTGAACGAGATGGAATATTTATTAAAGTCATACAAATCAGCCAATTATGATTGGTACACGTCTCGGCTGTTGTAAAAGCTGCCATGGAAAATAGAAATATTTCGGAATGTCAGCTCATCTTATCCGATGCTGATGTATGAAGACTGATTTGCTGAAGATTTGTCTGACGCTCTGCATTGGCTCGCTCAGAATGAGGGGTTTAGTGATCCATTTATCACGGGAACATGATAACACTTGGTTGCTGGCTCCTATGCAAGTAAGCCCAATTTTAGTGGCTTGTCTTTCAGGGAACTATTCTCGTCTCGTTCCCCGCCAGCTTCCGACAATAAGATTGTGGGGATCTCTTATCAAATTATGACACTCTAGAAAACCTCTCTCACTTCGGTATCCTGGGATATGTTTTCGCTGCCAGAGATTTAGAAATCGGTAGGATAATTTTACAAAGCCCGCTGTGCAACCTAGTTATTTTCTCGTGATACAATTGAAGTCACATTAAACCGTTAGTAGTTATAAACCTTTGAAGAAGCCGCCACAATGGAAGCGAATTAGATAAAATCATAACTTTTTAAAGATATCGCGCAATTTTTCTACTTTTGTTCGGTATTTTTATCCGACCACTTTGGAATGGCTGCGAAAATTGTCATCAATAATAAGATAAAGTAAAAGGAGTAAGTGTCGGCTTGTATGCATATATTCCCCACGTCATGAAGTGTACTTTTTATACTACTTTCATAAAACCTACCCCGCTTGTCTAATCCCGACAGGCGATTAATAAAATAATGAGACTGGATCGGAATCCAAAAACCAAACATTTTGTGCCTTTTTTTCTAAAGATTTATATCTGATACTCAAATTTGTCAAAAAGATAACAACGATCAAGCTTCATGATCTGGTAATGAAAATAGGTGCGATAAAGCCAAAGTAGCTAATCAGCATAATGCTGACACTTTGCAGAGTCACCTGGCTAGTTCAATGATATTAATGAACTCTAGTATGAAATACAGATAAGGCGGAGTGACCAGGATCTGCTAGACCTAGAAACTTATTTCTTATCGTGAAAAACCGGCCGATGTACAAACTCTCTGATGCAGGCATAGAGACAGAAGTCTAGCTTATTGATTGGGGTGGGTTACTTTACCTATATACTGACATTGCTCTCGCCTTTGAACTCTGTGATTCTGCGAAAATCGGCACCCGCGAAAGAGCATCCTGAGAAGTTTGTGCATCCATTTTCTGATTGGAAACAGAGGCAGATGAAATTTCGAGTTTGGCTAGGATTATCTAGGTCGTCGGCGCTGATCTACGTCGAATACTGGCAGTGTTTTTTTGACCTAAATTAAATTTGAAGACAGATGGCTGGGAGGATGACTAAATGCTTTCCCAGAAGTTTGACTTCATAAATTTTATGGTAACTGGCAGGCTCGGCATTTTCACGGAATACAGGAGCTCGCTTGCAAGCTCCTCGGCGCCGGATACAAGTGCTGGATAAGTTTTCTGCCACTCGGTGCCGAACCGTAAGCCGGGCCATTCCCCCTCACTTGTACCTAGGTATGCTTTGAAGATATCATTGTTCATCAACGCGTAGACCGAATTTGATCAACAAATATTTCTCAAGATGGAACTTTTCAATCTGAAGGGGAAGACTGCATTGGTTACAGGGGGTGGTCGAGGTATTGGGCAAGCCATTGCAGTGGGACTGGCCGAAGCAGGAGCAGATATTATTCTCATCTTGGTATTCCCAAGCATGCAAAATCCGAACAATGAAAATACACTAACTTGTAGAAGCGCAATCTTGAAAATGAAGAAACCAAGAAACAAATCGAAGCTCTCGGCAGGAAATCTTCTGTTTATGCTTTCGATCTGTCAGACAAGGAAGCTGCACAAAAAGTGGTTTCCACAGTCACGAACGATCACAAGATAGACATCCTTGTAAATGTAGCTGGTATTCAGCGAAGACATGCGGCTGCCGATTTCCCTTTGGAGGTCTTTGATGAGATTTTACAAGTCAATCTCCGGTCGACCTTTGTGATTTGTCGCGATATGGGAAAGTATTGGTTGGAGAACAAAATACATGGGCGCATTATCAACACAGCTAGTATGGCAACTTTCCAAGGCGGGATCAATATGGCGGCATATTCTTCGAGTAAAGGTGCTGTTGGGCAATTGACGAAAGCTTTAAGTAACGAATGGTCGCCTCACGGGATTCGAGTTAATGCGATTGCACCAGGGTAAATATGGATTCAGCTGGAGTATATTTGCTTGACTAATTGATTTAGGTATATTGCTACGGATATGAATGTTGATACCCGCACAAGCGCAGACAAAACTTACTTGAAATCCATCACGGATCGGATCCCAGCTGGAAGATGGGGAGATCCGAAAGACTTCAAGGGGCCTGCTATCTTCTTGGCTTCGGAAGCAAGTTCGTATGTCAATGGTGAAATTATGGTTGTCAGTTAATGAATAATTTACCCCTTCGGACAAAAAATGCTAACATCTCGTAGGTCGACGGAGGCTGGATGGCTCGGTAATTAGGTGTTTGGGGGCCTCTACAACGCAATAAAAGACTATATAAGGGGCCATAAGAATCAACCCACATAGAGATGAATGATACAAAATGTTAGAAATAATAACTGAATGTAGCCAAGATTTGAAAAGAAAATGTTGCCAGCAGATTCCGCACATATTATAATTTCGAGGTCGCTTTCGATTTCTGCACACGCAAATCTTTGATCACCTCGGCAGCTCCTCGTTCTCCTGATCTGATGGCACCTTCCATATATCCTTTCCACTCAAATGAGGTCTCAGTACCAACAAAGTGTATAGATCCGAACGGTTCCCTCAGTGCAGTTCCGACCTCAGTCATGATACCAGGTGGTGTAAAAGGACAAGGACAGCCACGACTCCAAGGGTCTTTGACCCACTCTTGTTCAAATACCTCTAAATGATTCCTAATATTTGATTCGTGCTGTTGTCCAAAGAGGATGATCAATTGTGCCAGAATAGATTCTTGACGCTCGCTAGGACGAAGTTTCGACCAGACCCTTCCAGGCTCTCCAACGACAAAGCACGTAAGTGAATAAAACCCTTTAGCCTCATCACTAGTATCTCGCGTGACAGCGCAAGGTCCGATAAATGACTGTGTCATGCCACAAAATCCTGCCTCCCTCCACCATGATTTCTCATAAACCATTATCACCTTCGCATAATAGCCGAGTTTGGAGCTGTTGCTATATTTCATTTTGTCTAATGGCAAAGGCGGATGAAATGCAATTTCTTTGTAAACAGGCGTGGGAACAGATACAACTACCTGCTTGCAGTGAAATCGTGTTCCATCTTCGCTTGTCACCACTGATCCTGATTCATATTGTGCAATTCGTGTAACTGGCGACTCGAGAAAAACCGATCCAGGAACCATATTTGCTGCGATATTATTCGAGAATGATTGTGTACCTATATTCAGATTAGAATAAAACTAACATGCATTTATGATATGTACTTACCAGTCCTAACTCGTAGATATTGGCCACCATGCTTCTGATCAGCTCTCATTTGCAGCAGGCCGCCGCCACTTTTGCAATAGTCGAGGAAATAGAGCGCACTCAGTTCAGACGATTCACAACCCAACATAGCTCTAGTCCATATATTGACAATCCCAAGAGCTTTCTCTCCCGCTCCTCTTTCTTTCATGAATGCTTCTAGTGTAACCGAGTCATATTCAGGAGCCCAAGGTTTCCTGATATCAATTGTATGACAAAGCTCTTCGAAAGAATCACGAATCCGGACGATATCAAGGCTATCTTCAGCTGAAAACTACATGACAATTAGCTAGTAATTCTTTTCCTGGCTCTCTACTTACATTTGGAACTTGACCATAAGAGAAAGGGATAGAAGGGCTACTATCCGATGATTGGGCCGAACAATTGCCTTCCGTGAATTGCTCGATCAGATCAAGTTTAAACCGCGTAGCTAGGTCAAACATCTTTGATTGATTGGTATCATTGATCCAAGCTGCACCGACATCAACAACACCTCCGTTTTTCGTTTCTCGAGACCATGTTTTGCCGCCAACTCGATTCCGCGCCTCTAGAACAACGCATGAGAACCCCGCACTTTGTATATCGTGTGCTGATTGCAGTCCACTTAAGCCTGCACCGACCACTACAGCATCAACAATCAAAGAACCACCAGACTGCGGCCGAATGACAGGCTGGGTCGAAGATAGATCGCGAAGAGTTGCCATTAGAAAGTCAATTAAGTGATATTGCAAAGTACCGGAGGATTTACTAGACGCAAGAAGATAACACCGACGACCGGTTGCTTAATATTGCTA
The DNA here is from genome assembly GCA_029641185.1 of Pseudofabraea citricarpa. NCBI lineage: Eukaryota > Fungi > Ascomycota > Leotiomycetes > Helotiales > Dermateaceae > Pseudofabraea > Pseudofabraea citricarpa. The sequence goes on along the minus strand of JAPWGK010000028.1, from coordinate 126,285 downwards.
AGATAATTGCTAAAGTATTGTGTACGTCACATACCACCCCCACTCATCTTCCCTGTATAGTCCCCCGCATTTGTGCGAACCAGTTCTTAGTGGGTTGGAATGGGCTTTGTGCTGTGAGTTTTTGGTGTACAAAAGAAGGCCAGTATTGAATTCTGGTAATATGAAAATCTTCTCTACTATCAAAATAGATCAAATTTGCAGGCTTCATAACAACGTCGCTATATGTATGTCACCATGGTCATGTGATATGGGTTGGACTTAATCAGCTGATAATTGCGCTGCAAGTTTGTCTGCACCCTGGAACCACGAGGGCATCCATTTTAGCACTGCACAAGGTAATTGATAGAAATATAAATGTCAATGAAGTTGAAAATTTTAATCAAACCTTCCCTCGGTGAAGACGAGAGCTTGACTATGACTTACCTATGTTCTTTGATAAACTACAATATAATCGACAGGTCTATGGAGGATATCAAATCGCTGTGGCTAATTGTGATAACATAGGATCATCTTCCGGGAAACTGCTTTGGGCCTAGGGTACATCATACACAATGCGTCATAAACTAACAATACAGCATCATCGAGTCAGGACATAGCATGAAAGATAGAAAGTATATAGATCCTTGATTGATGTTGATAATTATGTAGGGCGTCAGATTACTTCAAGAAATAGTCTTTCACATTCTGTTTCTCTTGATTCAAAGTTAGAGATTCGGAGTAAATCAACGCCTCAACAAGAGACAAGACAAAAAGCAGTAAATGAGGTATTAGAAAAGCTTTATAATGTGAAATATTAAGTCAAGACAGGAATTATAGAGATACATGAGTCCAAACAAGATATGAGAGATAGTTAGAATGTGCAACTAGAAAAGCTAATTTTCTTGCAATAGAGATATACTTGCTTCTATCAAGCAGAAAAAAGAAAAAGAAAGAGCAAGGCCAAGAGATAGGCTTTCATTAGCGCCGGAATTTATCGCCGACCCAGTCATTTATTTACACGTGATTTGTCAGGACCAACATCACGTTCAATTAACCTCTTATCGCTTCCATCCTCACTCTCGATCGAATTTGCCGGCCAGGAGCAGCCCAGACCCACTCTGCTAGCTAGAACTGCGCTGGAATGGCCGAACAATCAGTAAATGAAGGCCTTCCAAAGGCAGCAAACGGGAGTACATGGGCTCGTAAAGATCGGCCATGTGATTCTTGCAGGCGACGGAAGAGCCGTTGCATTATGCTGCAAGATTCTGCTACTTGTATAACATGTCAATCACGATCCGAAGAGTGCACCTTTGTCGAGACTCCTCAGCGGAGGAAACGAAGGAAACTTGACACTGAGACGAGTAATCCGGACATAACGAAACCAGGGTGAGCATATGAGCAATTCCTTTGTAGACATGTCGCTGATAAAATCCCATCTATAAAGATCTCCTGGAATAGAAAAGAGTGAGCAGGGAAATCTTCAATCTATATAGCTGTACTGAATGATTCTTAGTAAGTTCACGTGGAAAGCGGCCAATCGTCGATTACACGAATCTCCCAGGATCTCTTTTAAAAAAGACGCTTGGCCTTCAGAATCGTCAGCATGGCCAGTATCTAGGTTCGACTACCGAATATGATACTCGGTTGATTAATCTTTCTCCCTTTGATGGCCGAGGAGAGTCAGTAGGAGTCCCAGGAACGCTCCGTCGAGTTAGTCAGAAAACACATTTTCTTATGAAGGCTGAGATGCAAGCCGAGATAGACGAGGAACTTGCAAATCTTGACGCCGTTGAGAATCTTGTGCAACCCCATGGAAGATCCTTGGTTGATCTGTACTTTCGGATTATCCATCCCAGTTTTCCCATTCTCCACAAGAAAGTGTTTCTCGAGAAATACAATCGCACATACAGAGAATTTACGCCTCCAGTTCTTGCTGCTGTATATATTCTCGCTTTGAACTGGTGGTCCTATAGCCCCGAACTTGTCAGTCTTCCCAAGCCTGATGTCTGGAACCTGGAGAAGTTGGTCCCAAAGATGATGAGCGATGTCCTAAATCGGCCAAAACTTTCGACTGTCCAGGCGGGATTATTGCTGCTACAGTGTCCAGATGGGGATTCCTGGGCTTTAACGGGCCAGCTAGTTGCTGTCGGACAGAATCTCGGTCTTCATCTTGACTGCTCGAAATGGAAAATACCAGAATGGGAAAGAGGATTGCGGAGAAGACTTGGTTGGGCATTATTCATGCAGGATAAATGGGGAGCGCTGATACATGGCCGTCCATCGCATATTCTACGAGATAACTGGGCCGTTAGACCTGTCGATATAAAAGACTTCCCAGAAACGGCGGACGATGACGATGAAGAGGAAGGCAGTTCAGAAGTTGAAAAGGGAAGGCTCTCATTCACCCATATGATATCTCTGACGGAGATCTTGGCAGATATTCTTGACACGTTTTTCACTCTTAAAGCTACAATGGAAGTGGAGAATGAAGATAATAACGCGTTGATGATAACGCTAGATAGAGCAAAGCCTTTACAGCTTCGGTTGAAGAATTGGTATTCCACTTTACCAACGTGTCTAGCAATAGCCGAAACAAGAGCCCGGAAACTATCATCAACAGGTAAATATCAAATTCTCTTCGTTCTCAATAATAGCTAATTTGGAGAAGGGTATCTTCACCTCGCTTATTTTGCAGCAGAAATGACTCTGCACCGAGCAATCATCCGATTCGATACGTCAACCCCCGACAAGAACCTACGATCAATTACACGAGCAGCAGCCAAGATGAGATTTGTATCTGCCATCGAATTCGTCAAAAAGTTGGAGCCAGCTCATCTGCAAAGTTTCTGGTACTTCGCCTCCAAGGTCAACTTAGCAATCGTTGCAACATTCGGCAGTATCCTCTGGGCCACCAGCGATAACAGAGAAGAATGCGAGTTTTACCGCTCCCAGCTGGCAGAATATAGGTGGACTCTGAGGGTTAGCAGCAAGGCAGCCGAGTTTATGAAGTTCACAGTCGGCATGCTTGATGCGAGTGCTGTATTTTTGAGAGAAGGCAGACAGCCAAGTGTGAACCCAGCAACAGCGAAGGACAGAAGAGAGAATAAACGAGACCAAGACGATGGTAGCGACAATGATAATAGCGAAGGCGAAACCGAATCCCCTAATCAATCTTCAAGCAACCCTTACAGTATTCCGAACATAGAAAATCCATCAAATGCGTATGAATTGACAATATTCAACAGCGCCTCGGATTTGGAAACGCAAGCATTGCTGCCTTGGGCAGATTTCAGCATGCCAGACCAATGGATGAACCCAAGCATCAACCATAATTGCTCAACTGAGAATTTCAACTATACATTTGAAAACATGCAAGGAGTAGAAGACCTGCTCAATGACCGCAGAATTGTGCAGGAGTTTGACGAGAGCCGAAATGCCCTTGCTGAGTTCTGAGCTCCAATGGAAGGCGTTCCGATGCCTATCCAAAGGAAGCCACAAAGAGTATAACTTGTAGCTTAGGTGCAGATTCTTAATATTATTTCTTCCATTCTCAGCCCCCAATCAACGTCGCTTCACCAAATCCACAGTATCTCTTGGCTAGGCAGAGACCCTACCATGTGCGATCAGCTCAACCGTTGCGACGAATCCTATGCAGGATTTGTTTAAGAGTAGGCTTATGTGTGGTTCCAGGTTGGCTGATACAACCTTTTGTCTGCCTTTGTGTGATGCTCTGTTGCTCGTGCGTCAAGTGCTTCTGTTTTGTAGTGTGTTTTCGCTCCGGTGTGTTCTACTCTCTGATTGAGCAAGCCATACTTGTCCGTAAAGCTATTGGCAGCCTAATTAGGTATCCTGGTACTGTAAAGTAGGTCCTGGGGCGCTCTGCCGTACTCAATCGGGCAGCTTGATGGGTGGGATTCGTCGCTAGATAGAGTAATGGGTCATCAGCCTATGTTCATTATTCAGTCATGATGCAGCTGCCCACCTTCGAGTAATGACCAAGTAGAATTACTTCACCTGTAGAGTCTTTGAATGGCAGAGCCGTGTCTCCAACAAATATTATCGTGCTTACATACAGCATGCCCACGAAGCGAGAATATTAAGAAGTTTAAAGCTGTCGCTAAAGCTAGGAGCTTTCCTTTGCTTTCAGCATAACTGTCTCAATAAACATTCACCACGTTTGACGGCTTTCTTTTCTCGCAAAGTTTTGTCCTGATAATTCAATCACAATGGCAACCCAGCTCGCACAATGTTGGCCTGACGCCGAGGCTCTACGTGGTAACAGTACTATTTCAGGCGAACGCATCTTCCAAGTTCTTCTTACATTCATCTACACTCCTTTCGAAATTATCCGAATATTCACCAAATTCTCGGCATCTTTGCTGTTGATAACGATGCAAGCTATCGTAGAATCAACAATAGCTCTCCTTGAAGTTATCAAGGCTGGCGCCGAAGCTGTGAAGCTTATTGTCGAAGTTCTAAACCCTATGGTTGATGGAATCAAGCCATTTGTCGAAAAAGTCAAGCCGATGTTCGAACTTCTTGATTCATTGGTCGAGCTATCGAATAAGCTAGACAAATTGTCATTGCTTGCCTTTACTACTCTGGCACTTGCGTTTCTTTGTGCGGGAGCGTATCTCTTGAGTAAAGCGCTCGACAAACACTTCGACAAGCCCTTGGGTGTACCACCCAGACGTTTGGAGCTCACACGGTAACAAACCTGCATCTTCTTCAAATGGCGATCAGATGCTAATCGCAGAGTCTCCAGACAAGAACATTCTGGCTGATACCAGAATGCCCCATATCAGGCGGTGCCATTAGAGTGCACACTGGACGTGATTCTCCTATCTCGATCCAACTTCCTACCTCGTAAGAGTCTGACTCCATTCCGCGATAGAGTGGTCTCGTAGCTAACTTTGGGATATAGGACATCTCTCAATCATTCGACACGACAATCTTCGGCATGGGCTAGTCTATTACATTTGATGGCACGATGGAACGATACGTTACTCTCATTGGTCTTACTGGCCTCTGGGTCTTGCAACAACTTTCCGGGCAGAGACTCATAGCTAGTACCGTAGGCGGTAGGAGTTCAATACTACCGGCCTCCATGTGTTGAATGGCATTCTATTTCTTGAAAGAGAGCCTAGTGCCCTCATTCTTTAAGGTCCTTGTGTTTGATCGTGACAATCAGAAACCTGTAAATTGTATGCTGTATAGAAGTGATTCGGCTGCTGCTGGCTGGAGCTCAAAAACATCGGCTTCCAGCCATTGAATTATATTTCGTTCATTGAAAGAGATCTCGGCGCTGTGGTTCCTCGAAGTCTTTGTGTTCGATCTTGATGATTGAAGACCGGTAATTTGTATACTGCATGGAGAAGTAATTCGTCTGCCGCTGGTTCTCTGCGGAGAAGTAGAAGAGTATCAACTATTTTGTTCTCAACCTATATCTATAGATTAGCAATAAAGTAGCTGAGCTGTCAGGCTTTGGCCAATGCCCAAGTAGAAGCACTCCAGACGAAGAAACCTACTAGGTAATCAGTCCTTGACATACGATACCGTGTGCATATAAGAAGCGTTCGTGTCGATAGAGCTATCAAAAATCTACGCCAGGCGACAATTGTCCAATATCAGGCATGAAGATGTATAAAGCAGCCGCTGAAGCCAGAGAGCTTTCCTTTGTTTTCATCACAACCACCTGTTACAAAACTTCACCACGTTCGACGGCCTTATTGTTTGAAGCGGAGCCTTGATATCGGCCTGACGATGGGAAGCCATTACTCTCGCGTGTGGCCTGTGGCCTCGGACCACCTCCTCTTTCGAGCCCCTCTTACCTGCCTCTACAACTTCTTGAATCTACCTGCTATATTGAATCTAATTCAATATCAATTCGCTATGGAATCAATCCCGGGTATCATTGATTCTCTCGAGAATCTTAGACCAACAAAGTTCTTTGTCCTCTGTTGTCTACCCTTCGCCTGGCTGTACGCCGAGATTCGGAAAAACGACCAAGATTTCATGGTCGCCATGGCAAAGAATTGTGCGCACTGCAGAGTTAAAGAACAGCCTAAGTAAGAAATTTCATACCTTCTCCAAAATGATGACTACATGCTAATTGCAGTCTTTAGAACAGCGCCGGAAACTCGAGCTGAGGGCAAGGCATGACTGCCAGGAGGCATCAACCCCGTCCTTTTCAACGAGACATCAGAGCATCTCGTAAGTGTCTCATTCTACTCAGCATTGCAGAAGTCTCATAGCTAACTGGACACATAGAACAACCGTCAACCTCTCAATTTTTCAATCTTCGACCTGGGTCAGCGGTCTTCGGACGCGCTGGCCTCGGAGCATTGAGCGCTCGCTTTAGAGCTCGAACTCGCGCACAATGGGACACGGCTCTTGGGCATAAATTTCGTTTTCTTTGCATGGGTTCAGGCGCACAGCATTAGTGCAGCTACTTGGAACAGAGCACATATCTCTCCCCTCTCATCTCCCCGCTAGGAAAATTCAAATCCCCTCTCCACTTCCGCAATAGCTCTATCTCTCCGTGCTCAACTGATGTGATTCCTGTGACTGTGCCTCTGCTTGGCCTGTGCCCGCGATATCATGCACCCTTCCATCTGTGCCGGCTTCAGTGTCCCTTGAGATGTGATTTGTTGTGCTCTTGTCGTGGCAATTCCCACGGTGAATCGAACCCCCCGCTCTGTAAACTCCACGGTGCGCAGCCGTAATCCTCAATTCACCACAATTTAAACACCACTGGCGCAACCGCATAAACACATTGCCTAATACGACTTAACTCGGCCATACAAATAAGCGAGAGCGAGCGATTTAAGCGACACAGCACCAAGCAGCATATTTCAAATGAGTGATCTCGCTATTTCAAATTGGTATAGATATGTTCTATCACAATAGGCGCAATCTAAAGATGCATACGTGCGTCTTGTATTTATTAGCCCGGGTTTTCCGTCGAGATTGGTAGGTGACCGCTACGTAAAAAAGAAATTTGAAGAAAAGGGGGGGCGGTGCTGGATTTAGCGAACATGTGACTTCTCTCCAAACAGATCTTTCAGAGATGAGAAACGTGTGGGAAGAAACAAAAAAAGGGAGAGACAGAGAAAGGCATCAGCTGGTGAGAACTATATGCTACGGTCATCTATGATTTGAGGTTCCGGTTCTGCGGGTCGGGTTTGTTTATTGTGCCCATCTCCTCTCCAGCTCACACGAAAGACACAATTCCTCGGGGGAAATGTGGCAATGGAAAGATTGGCGGGTTCCTTCCTTTCTCAAAATCGATTCGCAACAGGACCCTAAATCGGATTTTGAGAACTGCTCGGGGGTATTTCCTCTTTTTATCTCGGCCATGCTAAAACGAACATTACAAATCGTGCTCCTAAGTTATGGCTTATATGAAGAATTAAAAAGAGAAGATAAACTCTATGATTTAAAGATACTATCAAGGATTATTTTAAGCAAGCCGTGCTATCTAACGTGATTCCAAACAGACACCCAAGAAGATAAATTGGGCACTCGAAAGCTGCTCCAGAAGCAAAACACCTTTCTACAGATCAGACGTTTTTCTCGTTCCCGACGACAGCCACATCTTCGTGGCTCGAAGTATCTTCATAGTCGGCTCGTGGGTGCTGGTCGGTGATGTCGTGACTGCGATGGAGCTCCATGACGAAAGGCGAGGAGCCCGTCTGCTTCTTAGCAGGGAAGATGGCATGCAGAGCCCAATGGACGAGGACGGCGACGAAGAAGCCGAAGAAATAACTCAGGTCGTACGCGTGGTCCCAGCCGTTGCCGTTTGCCTTTTCCTGGACGCGGCGGACGAAACCGGCTATTTGCACGATGGCACGTTAGGAAAGAGACAGGAATGAATGGACGAATGAATGGGTTGGGAGCAGACTTACGCAGGAGAGGCCAGATACTCATGGCCCATGCCACAATGGCTCGCCAGTTGAATCCGTACGTGTACCAATACGCCGACGAGCTGTTCCCGAGATACATGTCCCCGACATGTAACTGTCTCTTGCGCACGAAGAAGTAATCGCTGACGAGGATACCGGTCATGCCCGAGAGGAAAATGGACCAGCCCGAGAGAACCGTGATGAAGGTCGTTGCGTCATTGACGTAATTCCAGGGACAGACTGCCACGGCGATGACGGTGAGGATGACACATCCGCGACGGATGTTGATCCAGCGTGGACACAGAGCCGCCATGTCCATTCCGGTCGAGATGCCGTTGAGCACGATGCAGAGAGCGAGCTGGGAAGCGAGGAAGGCGAGGCCCGAGAAAAAGGTACCCGCGCGAGCTGCGGGCGTCATGCTGACTTTCTGGATATGCAGAAGGAGTTCGAATGGGTTCCAGAAGTATTCGCCGTAGATCTCATAAGACGCTGAGGTTATTATCAAGCCACAGAGGGCCGTCAGAATGATGGTCAGCGGTGCTGTAACTCCCTGGCCAAATATCGATGCATTTTGAGTCTTTGCATAACGAGTCCAGTCTGGTTTAACATTAGCCGAAATCTCCAGATATCAACTTCAAACTGCGAACCTGATTGCCCAACAATCCCACCACTCCAGAGTCCGAGAATAATCTGGATCCCATACACCGTATTCCAACTCAATGTGCTTCCAGATGCGGTTGGTCCCGTGCTCATCAAGGAACCAGCACCACCAGCAGTTCGGACAGCCCAAATAAGCATTCCAAAAATGTTGGCAACAATCATGGCAAAAGCGACCTGAAATCTCGTCAGTTGCAACTTTCTATCTAGTCCATATTATTACGTACTCGTAGGGGCGTCTGGAGCTTCTCTGGAGCAATCAGGAGCATTGGAGCATATATGATCAGGAAGATGAAGAAGCTGACCAAGCTACAGGTATCGACATTGGCAGACAAGGGGAGCGTGTTTGTCATAAAGGCGTACTTTGGGCCAATAACGGCACCAAGTATGATTTTGACAGCTTGTCCTCCCCAATATGTCTGGATGCCCATCTATTCCCTGTTAGCATCTGAGTTTGAGAAACATTGGCTCTTGCTTGCATACCCAGATACACGCAGTCATGATTCTGTTCAGAACAGGCCAGAAACCCCCGAGCATGCCCCAGGACCTGATCCAATTAGCCCCAATGCTTAGCCGCAACACTTCTCAACTCACGCTCTTGACATGACGGTGAATCCTAGATAGTCGTGCGATCCCATCCATCCGGCCACAACCGCAATGAGGGAGATCAGTAACGAAGCCCCAACAATAACACCCATCGACTGAGCAACGCTCAAACCAAGAGCGAGAAGCGTCGACCCCGCTGTCCATGCCGAATTATTGGCGCCTTGATATCTTTGTCAGTTTCTAGATATTTTCGACTCGATGAGAATGCTCATACCTGTGATGATCCAGTAACCCGCGTATCCTTGCCATGTCCACAAGCGGCGGTCGTCAGGAATCGGGATCAGATCACGATTGCACCACTAGAAAGGTCAGCAATATATCTCCAAGACCCATTGATCTACCAATTGACACCAGACATACGTAGGTGTTTTCGTAATTTGCATTCTCGTCGACGGGGCACTCGAGCTTCTTCCCCCAATACTCCAGACGTTGTTTTGTTCGTTGCGACGGCATCTCGGGATTCGCCGCGGGGTAGCAATGAAGCTTCGGCTTGCAGTTTTTTCTCAGGATTGGAGCAACACGTCTCAAGGCGCACTACCAAGTTTAAGTAGTGCTGTATTTGCCCTTTAACGCCTCGTCCTAAAGCTCAGAGATAAGGGAAATATCAAAGTATCAACAAGACAATGAAGGTGGATCTCTCCAGAGCTAAGGGGGCTGGAGTGCGACCACAGACCATGGCCATGATCGTCGCTACCGAGTGCTTTGGGCTACAGTACTCGTACTCATCCCCGTTATCTCCAGTGCTTGCAGCATCTGCCGAACCAACCTGAGTTGAGGAATAACCCGTGACAAAGTTCACCCGTCTCAATCGCCAGTTGGCCGATCGATCGGTTAGCCAAGCGAGCAAGGTTCCCCATTTATGAAGCTCTCCGCAAATGAGCGACGATCGGCGAACTTGTCGAGCCATGAGTGGTTCTTGACGTTACACATCAGGTGACTTGGGTGCCGATGTGAGGGGGTGTCTTTTGATATGCTCAAGCCATGGACGGAGATCGCAAGTAGAAAAAGGACCGGAGAGTTTCATTGTCTCTACCTCCTCATAACCTCCTTCGCTATAGAGACATCGACCGGTACCGTACCGACAACATGGGAAGCGTTGAAGAACCAACGGCTCAGAACCTGCCTGTTATCGACTTTGCCAGTTGGAGTGCCGGAAGCAGCCCCGAGCAAAAGCAGAAGGTCGCCAGAGAACTCGCAGATGCGTGCCACAATGTTGGGTTCGTGTACATCATCAATCATGGCGTGTCGCCTGCCCTCCTGGAAGAGGCTTTCGGTTGGTCGAAACGACTGTTTGATTTGAAGCTCGAAGACAAGATGCTTGCGCCACATCCAGATGGGCCAACCGTGCATCGTGGGTATTCTTGGCCCGGGTTGGAGAAGGTGTCGCAGGTCATTAGTACGGATATGGAACTTGGGGAGAAACTGCGTGAGGTCAAGGACTGCAAGGTATGTATCCAAAAAGCCAAGACAGAATCAACATTGACAATTCACAGGAAAGCTATGAGATCGGAAGCGATGAAAACGATGAACAACCAAACCAATGGCTTCCCGATGAGGTTTTCTCGGGGTTTCGGAAATTCATGACGGACTTTTACTGGGAATGTTCAAAAACTTCTCGTGAGATCCTGACAGCAATCGGGACAGGCTTGGGACTTGAAAATCCCGAGTTTCTTCTCAGATTCCACTCGGGACACAACAATCAGCTTCGACTGCTGCACTACCCACCAATTCCTGCTTCAGAGCTGGAGAAAGAGTCGAGCGCACGAATGCCAGCACACTCAGATTGGGGCTCCATCACCATGTTATTTCAGGATGATTGTGGAGGACTCGAAGTCGAGAATCAACACAAGCCAGGGGAGTTTATCAAAGCATTGCCGTTGAAGAATGCCATAATAATGAACATTGGCGATCTTCTGATGAGATGGAGTAATGGTAAGTCAATCATCGAACGACAAAAACCCACGTTTTCTAAATGTTATCTAGATTATTTGAGATCAACCCTCCATCGTGTGACACTCCCACCAGCAGAAGACCGATACACTGGAGAAGAACGAATGACCCGTGCTCGATACTCCATTCCCTATTTTGTGAGCCCGGATATTGATGCGGTGATTGAATGTTTGGCAGAGTGCGCTAGTGCAGAAAATCCCATCAAATATGAGCCAGTCATACAAGGAGAATACAGACTCATGAGAGCCAAACTACAATACCCTGAGAATGCAGCAAAGCTAGCTACTGCATCGGGATAGATGATGTACAATAATTTGCTCTTAGCGCTGTAATCCATTAATGTCCGATATCGAGGGTCTTGATCAGAAAGTGCTCGTTTTTTATTCAATCCGCACCAGCAACTCTAATACCTTCGGCCGCTCCGCGAAAGAATGATTCAACCCGAAGAAGAGCAGGACGCACGAGGCCTATCGTGCTCCAGTCTGCAACGTCTGCCAAGAATCGCAAATCTGTATGAAATCGTTGAAGCATATCATATGCATCTTTTACTTGAACTGCCGTGGAGGCGCCGAAGAAGAGGTAGATCAGGAAGTTGCTGCATATGATCAGATTTGTTCGACTATCTGTTCATACTGTCAGTACCGGTGTTCATGCGTAACCGTTATACATACGGCGAGACCAAAAAACTCGAACGTCCATTGTGCGCACCCCGGACATGAATTCCACGAATCGTTGTCCCTCCTGTAATCCGAGTTGAAATTTTTGGCATAGCCGAGATGTTGGGTCAGCTTTAGACGTTGAAGTTGCTGGTGCCATAAGAGTTCGGAATATCAAGAATCGAATGGCAAAGAATGTAAGATGCAGGGGACCTAACAAAGTCAGCAGATTGGCCTACCAACCATCGTGGGTTAGATCACCATTCATGTGCTCTTTTTCAATTGGCAAGTAATCCATGACGAGATACTGAGGAAGCATCGAGAGTCTCTCCTCTATCTGCGAGTGATAACGTTCAGCGATTAATAACTTTTCTTGATCACATTTGCGAGCTGTTTGGCAGTATGCCTGAAGTGTACTGTAAAGGTTAATTTTGGGTTTCTTGAAGCCAATTAGGTTGAATGACTCACAATGAATTACTTAAAACGTCAGCTAGTATTCGTGAGAGTTTAATCATCTCTAAGAATCGTGCAGCGTCTTGTTCACTATACTTTCGATCCTGGGCGCAAAGTAAAGACCAGCCAGGAAGTCCAATTACATCCTCGTCGGCAGCAAGATCTTCAAAACGTAGATCAGAGGTATCGAAAGAGTCCGGTGGGATATGAGGAGGGTGCCCATGGCATATTGAACTCCACTTATCAGTATAATAAACAGCCCACCATAGTTTCTTCCGTAAGCACTTCTCCCAAGTAGCCATTTTCCAACTACCCGGATCTTGGTGTAACCCCAAACTTTGGGCGCAAGCCGTGGCCTGACAAGCATATGACCAGATCTTTGGGCTTTCACTGGTTCCAGTAAAATCTGGTTGTTCGTGGATAACCAAAAGGCAGGCTTGTAGTGTCGAGAGCTTGGGCGAATCCATTTCTCGGTTGAGGGCAGCATGAGCATACTCGAAAAGCTCTGGCTGTGTAACACGGGGAACATCTTTCAAGGTCTCATCTTGATCCCAGTGGGCACAGCCTAGGCCATAGATGACACCACGCAACGAAGCAGGCAGGCTTAGTTTATCGCAGGCATAGCTCCTCAGTATTCTAGCCTTCGAGAGAATAGGAAACATCGGATGCACAAAACGAAAGTATAAACGCAATAAGGCATCTCCATGTCCATTTACATGTCGCTCAATAGCATCAGATGCATGTCGCTTGGTTTTTTGGTCGCGCTCGGGAAATGTATCATTGATGATATAGAAGTGTATTGGCGGAGTTTGATGGACGGAATCGCCGGAGAAAAGCTTTCGGATGTGGAAGTCTACGAAACTGGTCTCGTTGCAAACATTGTACCGGATGGAAGCAAGTAAATCCGTGTCTTGTTCTCCCGACAGGCCTATAAAGTGGGCGGTTTTGTTCTCGCCATCTTCCAAGGAGTATTCTGGGGCATTTGATGCAAACGTAGTATCGATATACTTTGGACTCGGGTAGTATATCCGTTGCGGGGAAGCGAAGGTCGGGCTGAGCGTGGGGGAACGAGCCAGATCTGTCAGTGGTTCACTGGCACTTGTTGATTGAATAGGGCCCTCAGGACTAGATACAAGCGGCCCAGAGAAGCTTTGGCGACTGGGGAGTTGATATTGAATCGATGATACTGGAGGCAGTTGGGGTCGGTTCGCGAGCACCTCGGCAGCCTCGTCAATTGGAGAAGCATTCCCAATTGTTGTACCCTCCACAGCCGGCGACGATTTCACCGACTGCGTTCTACGAGTTGGTTCTGAGGCAAAAGTACACTCCAATCCACGAGTTTCACACAGACGACCTGGTTGAAGGCGTTAACCCAGGCTGACCAGCTTATCTCAGCCGCACTTACATGGAGGTTTGACCGAAATAACGCAGGCCGATTTTCTGTTTCGACAGAGGTCACAGGGCCGGTCTTTCCGGCTTCGAGATTGTCGTGCACTTCCGAACCGAGTCTCGAGCTTGATTCGGCGTCGATTCATCTCAGCTGGGCTGCTATTGTCTGCCATCGTGCTTTGGTTGATTGTTGTGTTATCCTTGATTCCACTGCAGTTGGCCGATCTATGCCCCACGGGCAAATTGCCTCTAACGCCAATCGGCAAGCCCCGCAGTAGAACTACCCCATCTTACAAAGACTGTGTGCAATCGTTATATGATGTATATCTCCACTGTGCGTTGGACTGCAATGGCCTTTTATCAGCCACAGAGATTATATCAGTATGTGGCTGCGACAAAGTGGATTTCAGAGGCTCTTGCAAGTGCAACCCACCCTACTTTTCCTAGTCTCGGATGACAAAGCTGGCAACATGTGCCACCTCTATGTACTCAACAGGATGTAAATAATTTGACAAAATTGGTGGTAAACCCAAATGATCAGTTGATTGTTCATAGAATATACCACAAAATGAACCTGGCGTGGGGATGCATAGAGGTTAGCAATTCGACTTATATTCCCGCTCGTCAATAACTTTACGGCAGCGATATTGAAACAGATAGATATGTCAAGAGGGTCAAGTATAGAACAGAGGTAATACTTTTTGTAGGTCACCAACACCGACACTATATTTGGGACTTATGTAGCACTGGCCTAGGGTTCATTATCACTGGGTCTGTCAAAGTTATGTGTTTCGCAATGGATAGGTACTGTTTGAAAATGTTGCATTAGCTCTTTGGTAGGATTGGGGGTTGTAATGTTGACGCATAGAGAATGAGATGTTTGGTCCACGTAAAACTAACCCTTTGAGAATTGCTTTTCCTTGTAGGTGATGGTGGTATTAATTAATTGAGAATCTCATACTTTGAAACAGGCAGAAAGATGAGTAGCATGCTATCACTTGTATCGAAGGGGGGTATCCGAGGAACCTTTCGGGACAGGAACACTCCTTTGTCTACATTGCTTTACCTGATACGAGAAAAGGTTTAATTTTATGTTTAATGATTAGCCCTTCATTTGAACCTCGTGACTTACATGGTGACAATTAACATCGAAAGGATAGTTTTGACAACCTTCCTTGGGATGTGGTTGCCATCTAATAAAAGTCAAGTCGCCGACTTGATGTGCGAGGAAACCCGAAGCTTGTGAAGTATAACTAACATCGGAAAAAATGGTATGTATTGCCGAGATTGAGAGGGTTTTCGATGCCTGGCTGCAAATGTTCAAGTCTTTTGCGAATCATGAGTGCATACATGGCGCCATGAGCTTGAACTTGAGCTCAAGGTTAACGGAAGACGGATGCTTAAACTCTGCGCAATTTTGGGTCTCGGCCTTCAGTTCATCCCAGTTAGTCACTTTTAGCCACCATCTGAATATACTGTATTACCATTTGCTTTCATATGTAGGTTTTTCCCGCAAACTTTTCAAAGGAAATCTCAGCCGTTCAACTGGCTTTCAGGAACTCAAAGTTTCTCATTCTTCGTCAGAAAAAGCGGCTCCGTAGCAGGTATTATTACAAAATACTAAAACATATTGCCATCTTGAAGACTGGATCGAATTCACGATCATTCGAGAGTATCATTTGCCCGAATATAGTTTGAAAGCTAGCAAGCCGGGTCTTTCTTGAGCCACTGATGATATCTTTGCCAGTCTGCAACAACATACTTTCATATATCCTTGTTCGCAATTGTCATAATTGCGATGTCGTCCCTCATATATTTCTACCAGTCCCTGTAATTAATTCTGTTCGGCTTCGGCAGCGACAGATCCTGTGATATTGGAGAAGTGGTGTGTCGAGACCAGGCCGAGGACTTTGGGCTCTGAACCCCTACCATAATCCTAGCCATCGTAACTCCTTGGATTCAAATGAAGCGAAACTCACCGAGAAGTCTCCTTTCACTCAAATAATTGACATTTTCAAGACCCCTGTTTGTAGTTCGTAGATCCGAGCATCATAAATGAGGAGTATGTGGCTATTAAGAAATTAAGCGAAGGTCGCCGTCTCCGGCATTAGTAATCGGCGACCTGCTGGCATGAACCAGTGCATCCCCCTCTCCCTTCTCCATACAATGCTAATTGTCTGACTGGTGTAGTATTGTGGCCAGGGTACGTCCCGGCTCTAGAAGTTGACAGGGACTAGAACAGGGACTGTTCAAAAAGTATGCATGACTTAGGATGATAACCTTTAGATCTTTGCGTGTAAATGATGTAAACTTCACTCAAACATGGCATCATTTCTTACTCTAGGTCTTTGGGGAAACATCGGTCCGCTCCGGTCTGATCTTGAAGTGTAAATGATGTAAACTTAATTCAAGCATGGGCGTACGTCTTCAGTCCTTGGGAGAAATATCGGGTCTCGTCAGTAAGAGGGGGGCGTCGGGAGAGACATTCATGGAGTAAGTCGTTGGCGGTGGTCGTTGGACTATAAGAGTAGTCACAAACCTTTGTATTTTCTTCTGCACCTCCATCTTCCACACTCACTTCAGACCCTGACTCTACAAACAGTCCTCTCTGTCATCTTAAATTCATCCACCATGTTCTCTCTATCTCAGCTTGTTTCTCCTCTGGTCCTCCTCGCCTCCGTTGCGAATGCCGCACTCCCTTTTGGAAATCTAGGACCTGATGGAGCTGTGGTCTACTTGAACGGATTCCACTTCCTCTCCGGAGACACCACGGCTGAGCTCAGCGCAAATCACCAATGTGCCATCATCTCCAACGACTTCATCCAATGCGTGGTGTACAACACAGCGACAACACCTGCTCGCCTGGCCGGTATCGAGTACATAATCTCGCCCACGCTCTTCGAGTCGCTAGACTTCGAAGAGCGTCAACTCTGGCATTCCCACGGGTTCGAAGTCACCTCGGGATTCCTCGTCGAGCCCAGCCTGCCCACTTCGGTTGATCTCGCTGTCATGGAAGTGCTTATTGGCACGTACGGCAAGACGGTCCACTCATGGAGATACGATGCCTCCAACAACACCGTGCCAGTCGGCATCCCAGAGCTGGTTATGGGTTATACGGGCGATGATCAAGTCACGCCTGATTTCGTCACCAAGAGAGATGAGCTCTTTGGCATCAACACTACTGCTATTCGCGAGAGCCGTGCCCATATGGTTGCGCCTGATGTTATCGAGGGCGCTGATAGCTGGAAGTATGGATTTGTTCTTAAATATGGACTCATTAATGAAACGGTCGAGACGGTTTTCAACCAGACAGCTGCCGGTAACAAAAAGCACTAAATTTAGTTTCCGATGCTTTCGTCAAAAGTTGGGTTTGGATGGAGTGAGGTAGGAGTGAGTAGGAGTTGTGGGGGCATGATTGGGGGGGGGGATTGGTATTGGTGAGGCTTTATGGGAAAAGTGTTGTAGCGAGTTGTGGTGCGTTGTGGTATTCTACTCTATTGAGGCGGGCTTTTCGTCTTCTTTATTGGAGAACTTTATGTATTAACAAATAAAACTTTTGTCGATACTCAAGTTGTAAACGCGTCTCTTGTACAGACCATTGATACTCGGCTTTCGAATTGATGACTGCTCGCTTAACTGTCATGTCTATTCGCAATCAGCTGGAATGGACAGTTTCCTCAACTTTACAGTAGAGTGTTATTATTTTAGAAATTTACTACTTTGTGCCGCAACTATCAAATAAAGGCTACTTACAAATATGGCTTTTCACCAATAAGGTTATTCGGCAGTTCCAATGGAATATTTGAAAGCCGATGTTCAAACTTCGAAGCTAGTTCAGCCAACGACAGACTCAGAATTATTGAATATACCTATCACTTGATGGACTATATATAACCAAGGATATTTTATTATATCTTCTACTCCAAAACCAGACTTTCACCATTTCCCAATTGTTCAAAATTTACCTCTGCCATCTTGCCTTCATCGCGCCGCTCTTCAGCCTCTTTCTCAAGAGCCTCTTGAAGAGTGATAATTTTTCTTTTCAGCCACCAACTCACTATGCCTCCTCCTCTCTTGACTTCATCATGTGTACCAACCCAGTATTTCGCATTAAGTATTCTCTGAATCTTCAACCCATTATGCGCCCCCATATTTAACTGTGCTCCCAATGTAATATCCTGTAACCCATGTAAGAGAGCTAGCGTTCGGATTCGAGGAGCGGCTTCTGCAACAGGAAGTGCAAGATCAGGACTGATTCCATGCGGGGTATATATCACGGCCTCTGCCACATCTTCATCAGTCGTGTGCGACTGGAAAGTAATAAGAATACCAGAGTGATAATACAACATATCCTGACCAACAGCTAGCCGGCCAATTCTTAGCCACGGGGGCAACGACTCGGAAGATGTATCTCTCCATTCCCCTGCAAAGCGCGGGATCTCAAACACGGCCTCGAAATGCCGCCAGGAACGGATCAACGCCGCAGCTTTCGTTGTCGCAAAGACGGGGACCGAGGACGCCATCTCGCGCAGCGTGGGTTCATGCATATGATCAGTAAATTCATGACTGATCACCACAGCATCGATCCCTATCTTCTTGCTTCGCGCGCTGCCCTGTTTTCCCGCCGCGACTGCTTCAATGTCTTGTATGGCCTCCTCTATCTCCACCACGCTTTGTACTGCGCTCGGGATCGCATGCCATTGTGTACTAAAAAATGTTGCAACATCGCTCTGAGGGCCGCAGAGCCATGGATCGATTAGAATGTGATAGTATTGGTTCGTCGATATTGAGGGGTATGGAACTGAGAGGAGCCAAGTCGTGTCGGCGTTTAAATGGGTAAGAATCGGTCGTCGCGATGAGAGGGATTTTGTTATCGAGGTGCGCAATTCGTGTTGAAGCTGCTCGGAGGGCGATATATATGCTGGCATCTTTGGGGAATTGAATGATTGAAGTGCGACATATTGCAAAGTCGAAGGTCGCAGGATGTTCTGACGTTTGGGTAGCGGATGAATGGGGAAGGTTGCATGACGTTATTGATGCGGAAAGATCCGAGCGTAAATCCGGGGAAAGGTTAAGATTTGCGCTGCGGTCCGTGGAGAGAGAACGATTTAAAGCTACTTTAAATACTTGTTTTGCATTCTGGAAAGCTTTCTCATACAAAGGACTCAAATGAAGATTTATACTTCGTCTCATAACGATATAACATGTAAGACTAATGTTATGCTTCCAAGAGTATATGATAATTATCTAGAACCTAGAAAGGTTCATTTACATCTTGGGAATTCCAAATATAAATTTCCATTAGTGAATTGACAAATGAACAAGAAAGCTCCAAGTAATTCATGAATTATGACAGCCTATTCTTAAGCCAAGATTATAGACAGCGGAAGATTGTCTATTATAAATATAACCAAGAGAGAGCCTCTGTTCCCATTCCAACAACCCAATTACCAAGCAGGGAATAGACCCTCGACGCTGAGGCATGCTTTACAATGTGGTCTTTGACGACTCTGCTTACCTCCTCTAAGGCAATTCTGCCCGCCATGCTGTCAAAACTGCATAGCTTCGAGGAAGAAATAGTACTCCTGAACGAAAAGTGCCACAGCTGACAACAAGAATTCAATTGACAACAAGAGAAAGACTTCCGGTTGCTTACCGCGGAAATGTTATACCGAAGCGATGAAATGCAAACAACGTCTGAAATAAGAAGTAACTGACAAAAGTATCTTTTTATCAATATGTTTTCATTAATATTCGCGATAATATTACGCCGAGCCGTGATAATAAAAGGTCTTTTTAGCTGACAACAGGAATAAAACTGATAACCAGAATAGGACTGACAAAAGAAAGAAGAGTAACAAGAAGAAGAAAAGCAACAACAGGAATAAGACTAATAATAAGAAGATTTACCAGACAACGAGAACCAGACTGATAACAGGAAGAGAGTAATAACAGGATAAGAAGAAGGGACAGGAAGAAGAAGACTAACAGAAGGAAGAAGACTGGTAACAGCCACTACAGTAATAACAAGATACTTTTCATATTCGCGACAATATTATACCAAGCTGCGTTGACAGAAGCTCTTTTAGCTGACAGCAAGAACAAGACTGACAACAGGAATAGCCAACTGACGACATGAATAAGCCCGACAAGAAGAATAAGCCCGATAGCAAGAATAAGTCTACCAACAAAATACTTTTCTCATCCGCGATTATATTACGCCGGAGGTATAAAACAGCAAACGCCATCTAGACTATCAACCGCGTAACAGAAACATCTGTCCAGTACCGTGTCCTTGTTCATACTCGCGATAACATTACGCCGCGCCGCTATAAAACCAGCTCATTTGAGCCGGCAACCAGAATCAGACTGACAAGAGAAGACTTTGATGATCCGCGATAATGTTACGCCGCCGCCGGCTGCCTGCGGATGAGATGCTTCTTTGCCGCATGTTGTTCTGTGGGCAGGAACGTATGGCTGCATAGTGAACTGCAGGCAAAGGGCAGGCTCCTCTGTCGCGGTAAGGGGTGCGTTAGAAGGAAAGAAGGAGGTTTCTTGTTGGGAGTTTGGGCTTTGTATGTATAAGTTGGAGAGCTGACGAAGGCACAAAGAAACCAAAGCTGTGAGAACATCATGGAGGTTGCTATACCAAATCCGTAAGAAGAAATTTAATAATTTTCAGTAAACAAAATTTTGGTTTTTGACTATGCGAGGTAATTCAACAGTGTAGTAAAACTCACTCACTTACATTCATTTACCAAGTAAGAAATTCTCAGCAAGACACGCAATCCTTTCTCAGTAATCATCACACGTTCTTCGCCGTAGCATTAACAACCACATCCTCCCAATTCCCCGGTCTGAGTCTACCGCCAGGCAACTCCTGAACAAGCCACTTCTCGGCATCCCTACCCCATTCAATGAGCGTATCCTCAGTTCCCCACTCTCCCATGGCCATCAAGCCCACAGGAATCTTCCCAGTGCCCTTGACAGGATCCACATAGCCAACGGGGCAGCTGATAGCGGGATTCCCACAGAAATTCGCAAGCCAGACGTATTCCATATTCCGGATCGACGTGTTACCATCCGTGACGCCATGGACGAGATCGTGTTGCTGGGCAATGGGCCAGCCTGGCATGGGAGTGGTCGGTGACACGATCAAGAGGCCAGGGTATTGCTTGTAGAGGTACGAGAGGTGGCACATCAACATGTTGCGGAGTTGTTGAGCAGCGAGGTAGTCGCTCGCGGGCGTTTGTGCACCGACTCCTAGTAGGATCTTGGTGGCGGGATTCAAGCCATGGAGGTAGTTGCTCGCAGATACCGGGTTCGAGCGTGCGCGCATCACCATCTTGGCTAGGATCGTCATGGCGTGGGCTTGTTGCGCTTCAGGGAGATATGGCATGGTGATATCGACGATCTCGTAGCCGAGTTTGCTGGTATAGTAATCGAGGACTTGATTGCAGAGTTTCAGGACTGAGGGCTCGGCACGGTTGAACCATTCTCTGTAGATGCCAAGAACTTTGGGTTTGGTGCTGGCGGGCTTTGGTGGACTGAAGAGCGAACAAACCGGATCTGATGGGTTCGGTTTTCCCATGATTCGGTACGCGATCTCGAGATCTGACATACTTGCTGCAAGAGGGCCATTGACAGTGACGGTGCTATTCGTTTCCTCTAAGCGACCATGGCTTGTCTTCAGACCATAGATGCCACAGAACGAGGATGGAATTCGGATACTTCCACCACCATCAGATCCAAGCGCGAAAGGAATCAAGCCGGCTGATACTGCATATGCGGGTCCACCAGATGAACCTCCAGGATAGTACTGGCTGTTGTGTGGATTGAGAGGAGTACCCCAGTGAGGATTATTGTTCGTGGTGTCGCAGCCTACTTCATGCATGTTGCATTTCCCCATGATAATTCCACCAGCATTGGCCCAGTTTTGGACGGGCCATGTTGATTCTTTTTCGATGGGAAAGAGTGCATCATTCTTCTTTCTTCCAGATGTTGTTCGGTAACCTTTGACATTACTATCGTCTTTGATGGCTGTTGGAACCCCATCAATGATACTTAATGGTTTTCCAGCCTGATAACGTAGCGTTGATGCTTTGGCTGCTTCGATAATCTCCTCCACGTGGGAATCAGTGAAAGCTACGGCATGGCGAGGAGTGGGATTGATATCGCGGCGTATCAATGGCAAAAGAGATTCTACGACAGCCAATGGTGTTAGTTCGCCGGAGAGATACAAAGCGTGGTAATCGGCAGCCGAGTGATATCTTCCAGGAAGGTTTTTTGGTAACTGTCTGATAGATTCAATTGATGGTACCTCGGTGACAGATGTGTCATTTGACAATGGGATAACGGTGGGCTAAAACAAGTTAGTGATTATAATATAGATTTATAGATGAAAAAGTGGTTGCTATGTTTGATATTGACGGTTCATTGAAAGGCAACAAAATCATGTGATACATGTATGCATAAATGGCAAAGATCAAGGACACATCGCCAACTGGTCGAGGTCATAGCTTTGAAAGGCCATGATGTTCAATGCTTGGGATAAAAAAGACAAAAAGCAATGACGTACATCCCAACGCTCCGGAAATTTCTCCAACACCTTGAGAGATTGGAGAGAGTTGAAGCCAGCATTGGCCCATAGTAGTTTTTGGAGGAATGGGAGCTTAGAAACACTAGAAGCCAATTAGCCTAATCTTCAATGATCCGACTATGAACCTGCTGCGCCTACATCCAAGCTAGGAACACCAATGGGCGGCCCCGAAAAACAGGATTAGCATCTTCTTTCTTCTGGAAGCCGGTATCAGGGGCTTCTATCGGTGGAGGGTAGCCGAAGAAGGTAGTCACGGGTTTGGGCGATTCGGCCATGACAATTGATGGGCTGCTAGTGTAAGGATGGAGGTTGCGAGAAGGGGCATCACATGAGGATATACTTTAATAGCTGCTCAACGGACTGGGGGGTGCACAGTAAGCTTACTTTGTGCCTCGGCGCGGGCTCGGTCGCCAACTGGCTCGCTTAGCTGATAACCGGCTGAGCACGGGAGATAAGGCCGATCTGCCAAGAGACACCGCCCAGTTGGAGTTACAAGCTGTTAGCTCCCCTGCGTCATTGAAGCACAAGCACAAAGAAACACCGCAAAGCAAACAGGCTAGCAGGCAGACCGCAGCATAGCCCCCCGAATTGCTCCAGCTATAATACAAATACAACACAAACGCCCCTTCCCCTCCTCCACGGAACTGCGCATCAACTCAAACGCTACTGTTAGGCAGCCATTGTAATTCACGTCAAGTATGTGTTTCGGAAAGAGTTTAAAGGGCGACGACCCCTCCTCACGCCTGAACAACAACAACGATTACAACAGCGAAGCTCCACGACCAGTTGATTCCAAGACGCAGAGAAACGGCTCCGTCAAGATGCCAAAGCACGATACCTACTCCCCTCCGGCAGGGCCTCCACCGAACCACCAGTCCGAATCATATGCGCCGCCTTCTGGTCCACCGCCAGGCCACTCAGACTCCTATGCAGCACCGCCAGGACCTCCCCCAGGACATTCAGAATCATACGCTGCACCGCCGGGACCCCCACCCAACTTCCACAATGACGATTATGCTGCCCCGCCTCCAGGACCACCGCCGTCGAAGAAGGAAGAACCATATCACGACTGGCAGACAGCTGTGCCGGACACCTCACTCCTCCCACCTCCTCCATCGCTCGGAAATGAACAAAGCAGGACCAACAATGCCACCGAGCAGGAAGCCGAGCAAGGTGAATCATGGTGTCAACAGAACCCTCTACTAGGACCTGCTACGTTGCAATACGATGCCGTGCAAGCCATGCAGGCAGGCAACATCGGGGTGATGAAGCCGCGGAGCATGAAGGGCGAGTTGGAGCGAGTGCGCCCTGGCATCTGGAGCGGGAAGACGAAATCCAGCAGCCCAGATTCCTGCGTGCTGTCGACACTGCCTCTGTATGCGGTACAGGCACACTCGCCGATCCAGACGCGCAATTCCAAGACCATCTACTACGAAGTCAAGATCTCCAAGCACAACCGGAAAGAAGTCTCGCTGGCACTGGGCTACACGGCGCCACCGTACCCAACATTCCGTCTCCCCGGCTGGCACCGCGGCAGTCTGGCCATCCACGGTGACGACGGCAGCAAGTATATCAATGACCGCTGGGGCGGGAAAGATTTCACGTCGCCCTTTAAACCCGGCCAGACGCTTGGGATCGGCATGGTCTTCACGCCGAGGAATGTCAATGCACCACCAGCATACAGCGACGGACCAATGCAAGCGCAGACTACAGCAACGACGCCCATCAACGTCGAGATCTTCTTCACGAAAGACGGCCAGCGAGATGGCGGATGGAACCTCCACGAGGAAGGAGACGCAGTTGAGGATCTACCCGTCACGGGCCTAGAGGGTCTGCATGATCTCTATGCCGCCGTGGGTTCGTTCGAGGCGGTCGATTTTGAAATCGTCTTCAATGAGCGCGAGTGGCTGTACCATCCTTAGAAAGGAAGAGAGGAGACAAACCCCTCGAGTCTGGCGTTCTGGTTTCGGCGAAATGGGGGCAAATGGATCCAAGGTGATTAAATTTAGGAGACGACGTCCCGGAGTCGATCGACCACCCCCCGTTTCCTCCTTCTGATCTGTAATTTATAGTCGTAGTCTTATTCGAAGCATATCTATTCCTGCTTCATTGTGAAAGGGAAATACAAATTCTTAACCCTCGGAACTCTTCTGTTTCTCTTAAGAGCCGTTCATATTTCCTCCACCGCTTCTTTGGATTCCCTCGACGGATCACGCACTCGCACTTATTCTCATGTTGAGTAATTATAAAAGTTCTTTTACTTTGGATAAAAGATAAAGATAAAGCAAGGCGTGCATGCATGGCGCCTGCAAGACCAAGAACTCCTATTTCTACTCCTTCCATCCTGCCCATATCCCATATCCCATGTCCCATATCCCACAATCCATAATCCGTAACCCCCATTCCAATTTCGGAATCCCAATTCCCAAGGCTAACAAATAATTCCTAATTCCACTCCAAATCCCAATCTGACAAGCCGCTGATCTACTCCTACTCCCGCGCCAAAGCAAACCCAGAAGAAGAAGAATAAAATCATAGCGCAACAGAGCACGCACACTCGAATACCTCTCGCGTCTTTCAAGAAGAAACTGAGACATCCGCCGAAGGCGAAGGCGTATGGCAGATTTCAACACGATGCCAGGCGGTCGCCAGGTTACCGCGCGCATTATAGATATCTTTGTAATTCTCAGGCTGCGTATTATATGCCTCATCCGTAGCCTTCACAAGAACGGTGGTTTTGTCGACGACCGTCTGGGGATTCGTCGTGCCCGTGTAGCGCCATCGCTTCCAGCACCACGCTTTACTTCCTCGCGCCTGCGTGGTGTCGTCGAGGAGCTCGGCTTGATCCCACGTCTGGCCGTTATCCATGCTGACATCTACACGGACGATCTCGCGGCCCCCGCCAGAATAAGCGTACCCTTCTATGGCCATTGGTTTAGATGGGGACGACGAGGACGAGGGGGTCTTGATTGCTGTGATGGCGGACGTTATTGGCATCTCCTGGATGCTCTTCGCTTTATCCCAATCGGGCGATGATCCAACGTTTGGCCCGAAACATTTATAGTCTCGTCGCTGCCATTGCGAGAGGGATTCCTCATCAGATACTACGATCTTCCGCAGCCATTTTACAGACCGCGCTGCTACGTTGCCGGGAACGATGACCCGCAATGGGTACCCGTGATCCCGTGGTAATTCGGCACCGTTCATCTTGTACGCGAGGAGAACATCACCTGCAGGATCGATGGCTTTGCACATAGGAATTGAAGCTGCGTATGCTTCCAGGCCAGAGAATTGCGCGTGTTTGGCATCGGAAGGTGGATCTTGGACGTTGAGGCCCGCGTCGGCGAGGACATCGCGCAGCTTCACACCTTCCCACTCAGCACTGGAGATGGCACCGGCATTCCATTGAAGACCGTTGGTTTGGCGGGCGTGCTTGGTCATGTCGTTTCTCCTATTGCCAGCACATTGTAAGGTGGCGGTGACTTTATACTGCTTGAAACGTTCCTTGAGCTCTTTCATCGTGTAAACCCTCTCTTCCCCATTCGGTAATTCCACCGTCAGGTTATGTTCTGGTTCTTTTACCACGGGTACCCACATGTGATTCCGGACGTAGAACAGCTCGTTCGGCGTCAGGAAATCAGTAAGTCCCTCTTCTGGAGTCTCGGCATTGCAAGGCCGTGCGGTCAGGGTCCTCAATCGCGCATCCCGAATCGGATCACTCGTGAATGGATCATCAATTGCTTCAACCGGTACCTCGCCATTGATCAAATCCACGTCGTCAATCTCGCCGATCTTGAACTGTTCCAGGATATCATAGACGTCCTGCCGTTTATGGATGCTGAATATCTTCCAGTACGGATCAATGCTCCCGCCTGCAGCTCTTAAAATCACATCTCCTCCCGGATGTGCTCCCACCCAATCTGTGATATCATACACGGAACTGCCCTTTGTCACCCATGGTCTCTCCGAACGCCCGTCGTGTAATTTGACCTCTGATAGCCGGAACTTCTGGTTCTTGCCTTGTGCCTCTTCCTGAGCTTGATCATTGATCTGGGTATTCTGATTTCGACGGGTTCCGAATCCAGCAGCTAGCAAGCCTCCCCCGGCAAAGGCACCATAGAGAACTCGACCTTTAGGTTTCGGAGCTGATTTCGGGGGCAGTGGAGGCTTGGAATATTGCTTTGCTGTGTGCTGAAATGCTCGTCGTGTAGCAGGTTGTGAGATTGGTTTGGTTGGGAGGAATCTGGAGAGTCTGGGGAAGCTCCGGATGCTGGTGGACTTCATTTTGAGGAGTGACAGCTGCAAGCTAACTTAGTGGACGGATAAGGAACGGTAGTGATCAAGCCATCGACATAGCTTGTGAACAATGCAGCATCAAAACGCATTCACGATTAATTTTTGCTGGAGAGAGATGAACAGAGAAGAGAGAGTAAGCAAGAAAGGCAAGCACAGGACAGGTTGAGGACGATGGAATGGGTCTTCCAAGAAAGTGTACCTGACTTGCTTCGTACTTGGACTCGGGATCTGGGACACGCTAGACCCGATATAGATGCAAGTCGCCGATATCAGAAGCTTCCTCTCCTCTTGCTTCCCCTTTCTCCTCCTTCGAACAACAAACCTTGATGCTTGGGATTCCTGCAGTCAGGCCACACGGCTCTTCTCTCATGTTTCACAGGGTGGGATAAAGTGGAATGGGTGAAACCATCCAGGTGCCATGCAGTTATTGAGCTGTACTCGAACTGTACGAACAAGGTAAGAAGCTCTTATCGTTATCGGAAAGGTACGTATGTATCTTTCGTATTCTCCACCAATTCCTCGTTTTTTTATTCAGACATAAGCAAATTCTTGTGTCTTATCAAGCTCCCCACTACGAGCTATTTCTTTCTCTCTTTCTGGAATTTGAAAGCCCCTTTCTTCCCTGTCCATCCTTGTGCTATTCATATACACCGCTCCTACCCGCAGCACAGCTGCATTGGGATCAACAATCGGGCTTCTTCGGTGACTCGCCCGGACATGGGCCACTTGGCAGTCCCATCAGCAGCGACGAACCTCGATACATAAGAAAAAACAGCCCAAATACAACCAACGACTAGCCCAAAGGACAATCAGAACTTGAGCCTCACAAGCATTTTCCAAACTCCATCAAAGCACAAAGTCAAAAACCAGAAACGAGAAAAAGTCACTTTCGACATCATGGCAGTCGCTCTGCTCTCCCACTCGCATAGCAACCCAGCAGAGCAGCAATACCAAAAGACCTCTTTCTATCCACAACCCCAACAACAGCAACAAGCAGCAGCAGAACTCGATCCCTTCCACACCCTCGTCCAGGAAATCCGGAACTACCTCGGCACCTCGAACGGAATCGATTCCGAAGACATCGACGTGAGCTATATCCAAGGGCTGATGAAGAAGTACATCTCGAATCCACAAGACTGGGGACGGTACGCACATGCGGATGCCTCTAAGAACTACACGCGGAACTGCGTCGAGAACATCAATGGCAAAGCGAACATCGTACGTATTATATTACCTTGGCCCCTTTCCAACACCAAAGCAAAAGAAGGAAAGAAAGAGAACAAGAAACGAGGAACTGACGAACGGAAATAGTTGATTCTGGTATGGAACCCCAAAAAGGGCTCGCCGGTCCACGACCACGCCAACGCCCACTGCATCATGAAGATCCTGCAGGGCACTCTAAAAGAAGAGATCTTTCCCATCCCTTCTTGTTCTGGCGCCACGCCCTTGAAAGCTGAGAAGGAGACCATCTACAGCACGGACGGCGTGACATATATCTCTGATAATATCGGGCTACATCGGATTTCAAATCCAGATGAGACGGAATTGGCTGTCAGTTTACACTGTAAGTCTTTTTTTGCTCTTATATCTTTCCTCCCCTTAGTTTCTTTTTCGACGAGCATGGTGAACTGATTGATATGTGAATAAAACAGTATATACACCACCCAACGCAGCAGATTTCGGATATCACATCTACGACGAGAAGACGGGGAAATCTGTCTTCGTCAATCAAGCGAAGGCGAATCACATTCTGCCATCCTCGACAACATCAACAGCACCTCTTTCTTAGTTTACTTTCATCGACTGGGTCTCGGGTAGACGGGAGTTTGTTTCATGGACAGGGAATGGGAGTTCTTTGGGTGTTGTTGTTCGTCTAATGTTTGCCTTTAGGTTTCTCGTAATTGTGATTTGATGGAGGGCTATGTTGTTCATCGCATGGGATCGGATCGGTTATTCGCGGTGCGCTTAGTTCTATACCATTTTCATCATCATCCTTAGCAGTCGGTAGTGATATATATCTACTGTACTAAATCAATTCACATTACCAAAGACTGCATCGTCTGACATGCACATGCATACGCATAAACCTTAAACCACCAACCCATCAATCAATCAACTCCCCTCCCTCCTCACATCTCACATCTCAGCTCACCGCACCCTCGGCGACCAAGCCCCCCAAGTTCCCCGACCGGGCTTCCCCTTTCTTCGTAACCGAGCTCCCCGCCAAACCTAGTCCTCAATCCCGAACGGTCCGCGCGTTCAACACGCTTCAGCCCTTGCAAGCAAGCAACTTGGAACTGAAATGAAGACACGACATGCACGTAAGACGTACCGTATCGCTGGCCAAACTCAAAAATCTAAAGCCGAGAGTTTATCCAATTGATTGATTGATTTGACTGATCGATCTGCAACGGATGCGAGAATCTGTTGGGGACCGTACAGTACAGCCCGGCGTCAGGAGATGCCAGCCTTCTTTTTGTTCTCGAGGCCGGGAATGCGAAGTTTCATGAATTGACTGCCATGCAGAGTTGGGAGTCGTGAGTGAGCTTTGAGGCTCATGGACATGCTGGAACTACCGCTAAAGCTGGAGTCTTTTTTTGCTGCATCTGCATCATACCTAGAGATTGTTAGACACCTCTCAGCCAGGTCTTCCAAGAAAGAGTAAGAACTTACAAATTATTTGCGCCGTCGAAATTCAGCGCCCTGCTGGAACTTATCACTTGTCGAGTTACACCAATTCCAAAGCCCTGGCGGAAGGAGGTAACATCAACAGAAAACCTCATAATTACTCATCATCATGTAGGTTCCGCATAAACCATCTCGGTATCAAACGGCATAAGATTCTGCAGCGCCTGGATATCCAGACTATCCAACCACGAGGTATCGTCCCCAACGCCAGTATCGATCGCGCTATCATTCGAAGCCGCTTGTTGAACGCCCCCTGAAGGCTTCGCACACCCAACCTGGAATACCTCTGCGGCCACCTTCTTGATCTGCTGGAGAACCACTTGTGAGAATGCCCATGTACGACTCAGGGATTTGAGAACCCCAATGATGAGGGTTACGCGATCGCGATGTTGCTCTAGGCAATTTCCCGCATGCACGGAACAGGCCGATAGTTGTACGACGGCACTAAGCACAAGACCGCAGATAAAGAATGGGGTATGGTTTTGTACGGGCAGTCTGAGAGCAGCAAGATTAGACAGCTGTTTGGATGCTTCGGTGGCTTTGATTGCGTGTGTATGTTGTGTAGATGTTGGTGAGACGTGGATGTCTCTCTGCCCACCTGCGATATCAGCTGTTGCTGCGAGAGTTGATAACAGATTGCTTCTCGGGAAGTGTAGAAAGATGCTGGCATATTGTATGATCATATGTGCCTGAAAGAGAATCTCATCAACCTCGCCGAAAGTATTAATGATATCTGCTTTGGCAGGCGGTAAATGATGAGCCCATCCAGCGAGAGCGTTATCAACCGCTTGGACATGATCCTGATGCACCTCGCGTGCTCCAGTCAAAGCTAGAACCCTCGCAAGAATCCGAACGGCTTCAATGCGGTAGCAGAAAGAAGAAAATTGTATTTCGTCATCCGCGAACAGTCGGGCATCGAATTGTGCCACAGACGGTGGATTGGCCATACAAGCAGAGTCGGTGTAGAGTGATTCCTCACATGGTAGACCAACATCCGAAGTGACGCTGTGAATGTTGAATTCTGATTTGCGCCAAAAGGCTGCCATAATGCCATCGATAACGTAGAGTTCCCACCACGTGCGCCTGAGACTTTCCTCCTCCACAATCACCTGTCGGCCATGCGTTGTTGCGAAGGTTCTTTGATTCATTCCCAACTCAAGCGCCAAATTAACAGCCTGTGCCAAAACTACTTGAGCCTCCTTAACTTCATTCCGTCCATGCAGAGCAATTGAGTACAAAAGTCGAGCTTGAACCATGAAAGGCGACTTCTGAGTCTCATCTGCCAGTTCCGTCGCAGTAGATTGACGGAGTTGATCACTTGAGACGGAAGACGAGTAATGGCTACCAATAAACTGAACCACTAGCCTCAGATAATTGGGATAGTTGCGGGTGAAATACAGAGACTTTGGAAGCAAGATTGGATGTGCAGGATGAAAATAAGTGTAGAAAAGGTTTGCAAGTTGCTTGTCCTCAATTGGGGTTCCAGGGCCTTGATATGCTGGTGAAAGAGCTTGTTGCTGAGGTGGCGTCTCGTAATTCATCCGGTATAAATCCATATTGTTTGCCCTCCGGTCATAGCTGCTACTTCTTGAGTATGAGAAATCATCCGTTGGTATGGGTGATGGGAACCCCGTTGCATTTTCAATTGTCCTCAGGGAACGATGCATGTCAGTTGACTGAGGCGTAATGATA
This sequence comes from Pseudofabraea citricarpa, assembly GCA_029641185.1. NCBI lineage: Eukaryota > Fungi > Ascomycota > Leotiomycetes > Helotiales > Dermateaceae > Pseudofabraea > Pseudofabraea citricarpa. The sequence continues at coordinate 95,416 of JAPWGK010000028.1, read as the reverse complement.
GAAAATTGCCCTTGGCCATGGTCAGGTTCTTGTCCTTTGGTTGAGCTTCTATGGCCACGTCGTGATGGAGTATAACTGCACTGCAATCCTCCACCTGCGCAACGCGAACACATGGGCTGTTTGGCATCACACTTTAGGTGCTTCCTTCGACATGTTGTGCAGGCGAGTGGAGCTGGTCGTGGTGGCTCGTCGTTTACTGAGGATGTGTTTGGCGACGTCGACATATTCGGCGACTCAACTCCGCCAACAGAAGGAATGATACTTCTGGCGCGTAGCTGTAATTTTGTAGTCAAAAAACTGGGGATGGGGGCTGAATGGGAAATAGAAATTATTTGAGGTGTGAGTGGTGGTGCTGAATTCGGATAAGAACACCCCCCGGGCTACTGCGGCGAACTTATTACCAGTTTGAAGAGCGAAACTATGCTAGAGTCACCCATCATATTATGCGGCAATCATCAACCATTATTTCATGCGCGTCCAATGAAAGCATCCACGAGTTACCAAATGCCTGTATAATTGGTTCAAGGTTGGAAAATAAATCATAAAATTGTTGGCCAAGGTCACTCTTGATGCAAGTCATGAAAGTATACAGTTTCAACGGAACTCATATGCTCCTGGTCAAATTTCATACCAGTAAAAAGAGGTGATAAATTGTAGTAGGGTATTATATTTACCATTTTGAGACCTCTCCAGCTTTGGGCTTTTCGACTCGGACGACTTTGTCGCAATTGAGCAAGCAGAGAGGATCAAAAGCCAATTTGAGCTACTTCGAGTCAGCTTATAGTCGCGAGCAAGTGGTACAAAACTTACAGTTCTCATAGCATCGACTGTTGTCTCGCCCAATTCGTGATTTAAGTAATCTCTCTTGACAAGTCCGACTCCATGTTCACCCGTGACAGTGCCTTCCATCTCAACGGCTCGCTTTACCATTCGGTGAACAATTTCCTCGGCCTGCTTGCGCTGCTGATCACTGTACAGAAGAATGGCTATATTCGTCAATAAATGTCACAGAGATATCAAGGAATATGACTTACTGTGGAAGTTTCCATCGCCAACGTGCCCAACCATGGTAGCGAACAAACCACTCTTTGCCAGATCGACCTTGGTCTCCTCAATGATATCTGGTAAACGACTAATGGGGACAGCAACGTCCCCAGTCCAGACATGATCACCATCATTCTCCCTCATAGACATTGTTGACCACAAGGCATCTTTTCTCGCACTCCACAGCTCAGTTTGCTCTTGCTGATTCTTGGCGAACTCGAAGGTTTTACTTCCCGTATTCTTGGCAAGCTTCTGCACCATACTAATCTGCTCCTTGACTGCACTTGGAGTCCCAGCAAACTTGAAGAAGAGTGTAGGAGCTTCGGTCCATGATTTGCTGGTCATACCAGCAGCATTGATGGTCTTCATCTGCATGTCATCCAAAATCTCAATAGCTGCAATCGGTATACCTTCACCAACAACCTTAGCTACACAGTCTGCGGCCTGTCTAATAGTTCCAAAACTGCAGACTGCTACACTGGTGGTATTTGGCTTGGTAGTAACTTTCAGTGTAGCTTCTGTAACCAATCCAAGGGTTCCCTCACTTCCGATAAACATCTTAGTGAGATCATATCCTGCACTGCTTTTTCTCGGGCGTTGTCTGGTTTTGATGATCGTTCCATCAGCCATTACGACCGTTAAACTCAACACCCACTCCCTCATGGTACCGTAGCGATACGCATTGGTCCCACTGCACCCAGTTCCTACCATTCCTCCGATCATGGCACCTGGTCCTGGATCCGGTGGGAAGAATAGGTTGTCCTTCGCCAATTCCTCATTGAGATGTTCCCATCCAACTGCTGGCTGTACCACAACATCCATATCCTCCTTGTGTAGCTTCAAGATGTTGTTCATCCTTCCAAAATCGACACATATCCCGCCTCTTGTGGCAGCAAAATGTCCTTCCAAGCTAGTACCTCCACTATATCCCGTAACTGGAATTCTTCTGCGATGGCAGACCTTCATGATCTCACTGACCTCTTCCGTTGTATTTGGGTAAACGACAAGGAATGGCCGCTCGCCATCCTTCTTGATATGTGTAGACCACTCACTTCCAGCATGCTGCTCGAGATCTGCATCTAGAGTAGACACATTGTCCTTGCCAACAATTTGCACGAAATCTGACCAGGCTGCTTCAAGGTTCGCGCCGCCTGTATTATGTTTGGGAGGTGTCGTCGAGGACAGAGGGGTGGTTGACGAGGTAGGGATTTGTGGCCCAGTACTCTTCCCTAGAGTAAAGGAAATGAGAGACGCTGCAAGAACCACTACAGATCATCAGCGACAACACCAGCATCTTTGGCTACACCAGGTCTTACCAACAGTAATTGCAGCATTCCGCCCACCACTGCCTTCTCCGCGATCCCGTGCATACTTGAGCCGTTCAGCTCGTTCCTTTTGTAATCGCACGCCAGTACTCTCATACAACTGCCCTTTGAACGAACGCCCTTCATCAGCCGGGGGAGGTGTGGGCTTTGTTGATTCGTACCGTAGCTGCCGTCGCAGACATTGTGGTGTGGTTGATGTTTTGCGAAGAGCTCTCAACGGAGCCACCTTGGAGAGAGACATAATGTCACTCGCAAGATAAATTTGATGTTACATGCGACAAAGGTAAAAGGAATCGTGGTGGACGTCGATTCAATAATGGAATTAAGTTCGGGGAGCAGATGCCGAATTTTGAGGTTCTGCGGTTATCTGAGCTCCCCTGTCATTTTTTGGATGCAGCTTGACGCCATAAGATGCCGAGATTCGTGATCACCTCTCATCCCATTCTTACCAAGTAATTCCACATTTATTGCACTTAACTGGAAATAGTGAGCAATTATCATATTTGATTGATGGTTCCCAAAGCAATTTCAGCGGCATAGTTAGCTACAGTCCTCTACAGCTTAATAGTAATACATAATCCATCGCCCCAACACCTCGCTAATTCAACTTCTCTTTTACGTCTACAGATATATAATCTAGCAATTGAGGGCAACAAGCCCGTATCTGATTTGGTTCTGAATTCCCAAAGTCCCATATTAATACCACATAACTCCACTCTCACAACTCCTCAATCATTCTTCCATGCAGAAACCAACTGCACTGCAAATATAGGTTTAACACCACCAGTAGCTTGCAAATAAGCGTCGAGCTCCTCATCCTGATCAATCTGTAAAGTTATATCATTTCCATTTACCTCCTTCATGATTCCCTCGATGCGCAAAGCAATAGTCCCTGGAAATTTTGTAGTTGCTAGATGTCGCAATTCATCGACCGAGACAGAGCTGAGGGTGCTTACCCAAAGTCTAGACGTGGGTTGGAAGTCAGAAGCAGGATGAAGACGGAAGTAAACAGCGATAGAAGATGGCGAGGGTTGAAAGGAAGCTTGCGCAGCTTGGGCAGCATATTGTTGATCGGCAAATTGTTGTTCAGTATAATGAGTTTGTCGATTCATAAGAGAAGGGTCATTTGCTGCAGCAAGTAGCAGCGATGGATCAATTTGCATATCCCCATGGTCCATCATGACGTCGTTATGCGACTGCAGCTGGGCTTGAGAGTGAGCATGATGCATATGTGCTTGTTGAGCTTGGTTTTGAACCTGAGCTTGTGCGTGGGTAGCTGCTTGAACCAAAGCTTCATGGGGGTTTTGCTGAAAGGCGTTGTCTGTCTGCTGTGGCATGTATGAGATGGGTGGTGATGCACTGTCGTTAAAATTGATATCTGACTTCTTCTTTCTCGTGGGATCACGCTTGGTCTGATCATCACGAAGACGCTTCATGACATCTCTGCAGAGGACCTCCATAGCCTTGATTTTGGTCTGGTGATTTGGATCTGCATCACCAGGTGCCAGTATGGCTTTCAGAAGATCGGAACCGTTGATCCAAGTATCCTTTAGCTCTTTCCAATGTTCTTCCCCAGCCTCGAGCTTACTAGTAAAATGATCTGCTTTGAGAGTTTGATAGAATGAATTACGCAATTGACGAGATTGCTCCGGGTTGACTCCTAGAGCATTCTTAGCTTCTGCAATGGTCATTCGACGCTCCAGTGTTCGCATGCGTTTGGTAACATCACTGCAAACAACGTCCAAAGCCAATTTCTTATGCTCGATGTCTTCCTCATTTCTCCAGAATACGTCTTGCAAATGTTGGCATTCTTGAATCAGACTTGACTTGGCAGCTTCCCATCTCTCTGGGCCTGCAATGGTTTTCTTAATGATCCCTGCGTCTTCACAGATACGCTGAAATCTACCACGAACGTCACGGTAGAGAGCATTGTCCAGGCTCAAAAGGACTTTGCTCTCATCGATTGTTGTTTCGGAGGGGAACCGAGGAGGTCCAGGAGGATCAGCCGGTAGCCCAGCCCAGCCTCGGGTTCGACGGCGGCGCTTTCGAGTATTCCATCGCTCTGCAGACTCGGCCTGCAACTTGTTGAGACGGTCTTGTCTCTTCTTGATGACCTCAGGGCTGAGCGGAGGTGATTCGGGTCTTGATGATGGCTCTATATTCCTAGGCATCTCGTCCATCTCCGGCTCCTCTGTCATCTGGCCATCCGGGTAAAGAGCCTGCTGCAACTGGTTGATAACATCCTGATCTGAATTTGGTTTCTTATTCGTCTTCATTCCATTGGGAACACGCAATAGCCACCTATTCTTGGCCCGAACTCGCATTAACTCTCGCTCTTTGATATCGAAGCCATCCTCCTCGTTGAGAATGCGAAGCATCTCCCTTTGTGATGTATTGCGCTCCCATAACTCCTTGACGCGTTGGACCAGCTCGGCATTCTTGTGGGCAGGATGTTGCTTCGAAGGGAACTCCCAGCGTTTGAATTGGGTCTGAAAGGCACGCTTGCTATGGAGTGGTTAATAACAGACGACGCTATGGATGAAGTACGGCAAGGCATCGCAAGTACGTTGGTCGTGAAGCTTCATACCTTGGAGCAAACTTGTGTACAACCTTCATATACTCCATAATCTCCTCCAGGGACTTCTTCTCCTCGATGTACATGCGGTAGCATATATCCTCCTTGTTCTCCCAGTCGTACACCATCTTGACGCTCAATGCGCGCGTTGCGAGTCGTGAAGCAGGAGTTTGATATTGCGGGTATTGATGGTTCGTCCAGGTGAACGAAGTCCTTGCGTTGATCAAGCTTGTGGGTTACCGTTCAGCAGTTGATCAGCGTGCCAGCGGGTGGCTTGAGGGTCGTTGGCGCGGCGGAAGGGTTCACGTGACTCTGTCTTGGCGAGAACCAGGTTTTGGCCGCTGCCAAGTTTGCATTTCAGCCTTCTTCGTCACTCGAAGTGCTTCCAAGTGCAAGCCTCCCTGAGATTATTATACAAGTACTGTAGGTGAAGTCTCTTTTTAAAGACATACTCATATACTCATCGTTCTGCCAACAACATCCCCAACAAGAATTACCAAAAGCTAGCTTTGCCGTAGTGTTACCATCTACTATAGTGTCGCCACCAATACCTATGGGCATTTTCAAGCGCTTCAAGGACAAAGTCCCGCAGGCAGTGGTACCCTGGGCAGTTCAACATCCTCAACATCCTCAACCCACCATGACACAACCAACTCTGAATATTGATCTTCACAATAAGACCAGCTCTAGCAACGTCTTTGCATTCATTACTGGACAAGATCTGAACAAGAGTAATCACGTGGTGCTGGTTAAAGCAGATGGGAAGAGCTTGTACTATCCCGACTCACCATCCAACATCCTTCAACCGCTAAAAGAGGACTGTGCGATCAAGCTCGGATCACCGGGTTCAACTACCACTGTTACCATTCCCCAGATTGCTGGTGGGCGAATTTGGTTTTCGATCGATTCCAAATTGACCTTCCTCATCAACCCTGGGCCAGCAGTCGTCGAACCATCCGTGTCCAATCCCACAGATCCAAGCATCAACGCTCGATGGGGCTTTTGTGAATTTACATATAATAGTTCACAACTTTATGCAAATATCAGTTATGTCGATTTTGTAAGCATACCAATCGCTATGGCACTTGTCCCTGGGGAAGGACCTGAGCAGAAAGTACTGGGTCTGAAGCCGGATGGGCTGGACAGTATATGTGCCGGCTTGGAGAAACAAGGTGGTGACTGGGCCAAGTTGATTGTCAAGTATGGAGACAAGAACCTGAGAGTTCTGAGCCCTAATAACGGCATTGTGATGAACCACGGAGGGTTATTCAAGGGTTACTACGACGATTATGTAAATGAGGTCTGGTCACAGTACGAGAAGTGCAAGCTTTCCGTTGATACTCAGGCAGAATGGGGCAAGCTGGATGGAACAGTCTCCCATGACGAGCTTGAATTCCACCACGTCGGAGCGAAATTCTGTAAACCTTCAACAGGCGATATCTTCAGCTGTAGCACCGGCCCGTTTGCCAACAATGCAGGTGCGACCGGCCCCTTGACGGCTCGGATTAGTGCAGCACTAAATCGGTCGACTATGCTTAACAATGCAAATCATCCACACGAGGAGAAGGCTGAGAACTATTACAAGCACGAAGTCACAAATCACTATGCTCGCTTAGTTCATGAAGCTAATATCGATGGACGTGGCTATGCTTTTCCATACGATGATGTAGCACCTGGTGGGGGTGGAATTGATCAATCTGGATTTGTTAGTGATGGACATCCGAAATCATTTACCGTCACTGTTGGATAAGATGTGCTTTTATTTACATAGCGTTCTTGGTGTAAACAAGAACTGTCTCCAGCCTCAATTGACAGCAATTGACAGACTAATTTTCCCCACCAAGCTATTTACGTGCGAGAACATGGTTGGATAAAAAACTGTTTGGATAACTATGCTCTCATCTGGTTTATGAGTTTTGAATCTGACTATAATTGCAACCTGCTCTGTCCGACGTTGAATGTCAAGGCAAATGGATTAGGGTCATGTGACTGACCTCGGGCGGAAATCGGCCGCGAGCACTACTAATCTTCGCTTCTCTCATCCTTTCTCGACTTCCACTCCTCGACTTTCACTCTTCAACTCCACCACAACAGTTGGCGTAACTTTGTTCTCCCGCACGGAAAACCCCTGCTTCGCCGAGAGATCTCATGCTAACTGGTTGCGTAAACCAACCACACCGATGAAGTAGATCTGGGACCCGATAATGTCCAGTCCGGCTCCGCGCGTGAGGAAACGAGTAACCCAAGCTTGCAAGCCATGTGGGATCAAGAAAATCAAGGTAAATGGCATGGACTTTCTATCAAATGGCACTAAAATTTATTGCAGTGTGATGGCGTGTATCCTGAATGTGGGCCCTGTCACAACAAAGAAATTTGTGTTTATGGTACCACGAAACGAAAGTGAGTGCTATTGAAACCATTACGTTGATAGGCGCCAACGTTTATGGCTGGCTACCTAAGTATCTTCTCTATTCTTTCCCGTGACTGCTAATGCGTTTTTCCCCAGGATTATTCGAAATCCCACTGGCCAAACCCCTGGAGGTCTTTCGAGAGTTTTATCTGACTCGCCCATCTCCCGAGATGGGGAAATTGGGTCACCTGGGGCTACAAGGGCCCTCGGAGAAGTCAATAGTAACCAAATTTTACCTTCATATAGACGTCTCAACATCTCACCCACAATGTCACATCGGCTATTCCAGACATATTTCAACTTTATGCATCATTTATGGCCCATACTTTACAAACCAATGTACTCGTCACTTGATTATAGTTGCCCGACCCCAGCAATGCCTACAGTTCTAATATCCGCAATATTTGCGTTGGCAGCTTGTGTACGGGAAGTGCCCCACGAAAAGTCCAGTGACGGTGGTTCGTCAGACGTAGCAGATGACTTGCCAGACCCTAAGCTCTTCTTCGAGGAAGCTCTTATCACTTTACAAATGGGCATCGGCGAGGATCAAATTCCTCATCCCTTAAATGGACTGAAGCCTTCGATAACCAATTGCCAAGCACTAGTGATACTAGCCATTCAGCAGCATGGAGTTGCAGAGTACTCGACTGCAGCAATGTTGTGTGGTCTTGCATCTGCAATGGCCATTGAGCTTAGATTGCACCGACCATACGGATCCGATGATCCTGTTCAGATAGAAGTCCGTTCCAGACTCTGGTGGAATCTTTTTATCGCAGAAAAGATGTTGTCTTGTGAGATGGGAAGACCGGTGTTACTACGGTCGGAAGAAGCAGATGCTCCATACCCGTCGATTAATGAGTCTGATGAATTCGAGTTAATGGTCACTTGGGGAAAGAGGGGATCATCAAGATCAGGAAATCCAGCCATTAAATTAAGGACCATGTCTGTTCTGCACACAAGCATCGGGCTTGCTGTAATCATGGAAAGGCTTTCTAGAGAAATCTACAGTCTTTCGGCACGGAAAGCAATTCGAGATGACCAGGCTGCCGGCGAAGAGATTAGAATGAGGTTATGGCTTGTGATCCGGGATTGGGAACGGTCTGTTGAAGTATCTTCGCTGAAGCTTGACCTTAATGATGAATTTACCGCTGTTCCTGGTATGGTAACCAATTGTGTGGTATGTGCCATCTACTCTTGCAAGGTAAAACCTACTGACCTTGTAAACAGATCTTGTGCTCTGGCACGATCCTGCTCCATCGACCTTTCATCGAAAGATGGCAATCCAATCCAGCATATCCAGAATCAATGGTTTCGCCATTTGAGCTGTGCTTTCAGGCTGCTAACAAAATATGTGCGGTTCTGGAAAAGTACGCGGATTTGCTTCCAGGGCTACCATGTGATACAATATTTGCAATCTTTACTGCTGCAAGTACACTACTATATCACTTGAAGCAAGATCCATCAGATAACGAAACACGGCGAAAATTGAAGTTATGCATACATTGGCTTTCCGTTCTTGGAAACAGCTGGAAAAGTGCTGGAGCTCGTCACCAGCTATTAACTGACCGTAAGATATGATTTTTGATGCCACTGACACATTTCTAACACATCACAGTTTACGATTTGCCCCAAGAATTAGGTTCTCCTAGACCTGAGCCTATACAAACTCTGGCACAAGCCTCCTATTCTAATAGTGTCAACGATAACTACCAAGCCGGCATGCTACCTCTTATCGAGCCGGATGGAAATTCTCTGCAGACGTCTATGGAAGAATGGGGGTTTCTTAGAGACTTCGGGGACTCAACAGATGACTTTTTCGCACTGGACGTAGAACTCCGGGGTCTACTTGATGGTCAATTTGCAGCCGGAGACAACTTCTTCAATGAGGTCTGACGAGGTTAAATTATTCACGTATTCATGGTCCTTCAAAATTGTTTGCTGTGAAAAGATTATTTCAAGTAAATAACCAAGAGAAGTCTCCGTGGCTCCGAACAAGCGCAAGGGCTAAAAGTACTGATTAAAGGGCTCGGTGCTGTAAGTCTAGAGAGGGAAGGTTCGGTTTCTGGAGAGTCACCGGCCTTCCACCGGCCTTCAATCATTGATTCTCATCACCAATTTCAAGAACGATCAAGCTTATTTTATACGACTTTTTCGTATTCGATATCACGACCTCAAATACAACGATCGCTTCGATTGCTATCCAATCCCTTTGGAGCATTATCTTTGGACACTACAAAATTGGTCCTACATATCTTCGTCTACCAACCGCGAAGTAAAAGGCAGCACCAAAAGCGAGCCAACCACCCATAACAACAATGCTATAATTCATGTTCTGAGGTGTTACAGGCTGCACACTTGGAAAAGTACTAAAGATCATAGCAATCGCTAGCCAACAAAGTGCAACGATATTTGTAATCGGTCCAAGAATTGGCCCAAGACTGAAGGGGCCATAATCAGCTCGGCTGAGCTTCTTTCTGCCGTAAATGGCCATATATGCAATTGGGAGTAAGTATGATGCATACATGCCCAGAATAGCCATTGACAGAACCGCATTGAAAGCAGTGGTGTTTCCAAGATAGATGAAGCCGAGCAGCATTTCGAACGCCGTTATAGCAAGGATAGCACGAACTGGCACTTTCAAAGTTGGGTTTACATGAGTAAAGAATTTCGAGAAGGGCGTTGCTGAATCTCGTGCGAAGGCCCAAAATGTCCGAGACGTTGATGTCAGACCAGCGGCATTGGCACAAGTGGCTGTCAAAGATAAAACCAAGACAAGAATGGTTGCTCCTGCCTTGTTCTTAGTTGCATTGAGGAACAACTGCATGAACGGAAACCCTGTGGGGGATGCAAGAAGTTCATCGAGATCTCCAAGGGAAAACAACAGCATAAGACAGTATCCGAAACCAAGTATGCCATTAACAACCACGCTACCCACCATTGCAATTGGAATATTTCGGGCAGGTTGAGGTAGTTCTTCGGCCATATGACAGGCAGCGTCGTACCTGGTTGTATTAGTGGGTTGCTAATCGTCGAGATATTTTCAAGGGGGATCCATACCCGAGAAATGGATACACAGTACTCAAAAGCCCAACCAGCCACGATACTCCATCGTTGGACCAACCACTATTATTTGTTACCTCGACAAACACAAAGTGCGCATCATGCTTGGTAGTTGTTGCTCCAAGAACGCACATGATCACAAGAAATCCAACAATATGGAGCATCGCTGCAGCCAGGTTGGTGTGCGGAAGAATTTTCGACCCCCAGATGTTAACAGCAGCAGAATAGAGAAGAATCATCCAATAGAACAGCATTCCTTGATAATTCTGCGGCACGTAGCTGTCGAGATGGTTGAGAGTGATCAGTCCTTGCAGTTGAAGTCCGGATGCGAAAGCAGCTGAAGCTGTGAGAACAATCTGTCCACCAATCGAAGTCCAACCTGTGAACCACGATGCGGTAAGCATTTGGCTTTTTGGGGCCAAAGCTGCAACCCAATGGTATTGGCCTCCCGCCGTTGGATAAATTGAAGCCATTTCGGCAAGGGAGCAAGCAATTGCAATGGTGCCTAGAAATGAAATAATACTGCAGCTGTGAGCAACTTCCTCATTGAGACTTAATATTCATCAACTCACTAATTATAGAAAAGACAAGGAGCTCCCCCGTTCGTCAAAGCTGCTGCAACAACACTGGTAAGAGCTTCCCATGTTGCCATCAAGGCCAAACATAACGATCCTAAAGACCAGAGCGAGAAGTCCTGCCGAAGCTCTTGGACATGACCAAACTGGTCGACATTGTCTTCCACTTTCCCAATCGAAGATTCTGCGGCTGGCGTTTTCTCTGCCATCTTCAAGTCGACTGTGTCGGTCATAGCGACGAGACGGTGCCGTTTATCTCGTCTTGTATTTCAACTCAGGAATTAATTTTCGTATTCTGCCGCTTTTTGGGAGCTAATTCACTAGCCTTTTCGAGCAATCCCTATTCATGTAGATGCTTCTGGGAGCTTGAAAGAGCTTGGAATATCTGCGCTTCATCCTGTATCTATACATGTTCGCGAGTCTGTCAAGAGATAGCGGAGGAATTCCGGCCTCCGGCACTCCATTGAGACTTCCTTCATATGCATACAAGCATCTACACTCCCGCAGTATAAGGCAGATCATGATAAGGTAGATACGCAGGTACTAATAGCAAATAGAAATAGGTCGTATGATCTGTAAACAGTCCATAAGCTTGGCCCGAGATTCCGCCAGTTCGGGTAGACGATGGGTTATCTCGGCTCACTACAGGTCGGGTCACCCACTGGGATTAGCTCCCGTCACCTGCCCGATTAGGGAAACTACTAAGCGAAAGCTGCGAAACTTATTTTTTAGACTCGGATCTTCTATAACTTAGTAAATAATAACGCTATTAAAATTCTAATTAGAAATTTGATTTATTTAGAGAAAATTAAGTCTAGAAAGATATACCTAGTATATATTATATAATTTTTTTTAAGAAATATATATAATATATTTTTAATATATTTCTAATATCTTTTTAATATATTAATAATATATTAGAAATATAAATTTACTTAGAATTTTTTTTATTTTAGATATTATATTAATAATATATTATTAATAAATTACTAATAAATTATAATTATTATAAGTATCTTTTATATAATTAATTTTTATAAATATATTTAGTTTTAAAATTAAATTAAAATCGTTTACTAATAAATAATCTTTAAAGAAAATTAATAAAATAATTAGTTAAAAGGTTTATTAATACGTTTAATTCTTAATATATTCTAAATATATTCTAAATATATTACTTAACCTCTAAGTATCCGTCGGTACTTGTGGCCTAATCGGGTGGATGATCCGAGCTAATCCTAGTGGGTGACCCGACCTATAGTCTCGTTATCTCGGGTAGCGGGTAGCCCATGGGGACCTGCTAAACTGTATCTCTAAACCCTGCATCGAGCGGAGATCTATCTTTGAGACAGGGGACTATGAGACTTGTTATCCAAAATAGATTTGTGAGCTGAACTAATGCTCTTAGTAAGTTAGGAGTTTATCTCGATTCTCCATTCATTCTTGGCCTGGGGTTTGCTTGATATAAAATCAGCCTTCAAATTCAAGAATCAAGCCTCCCTATCCATTCCTTATTATGGCTAGGCCGTTTTCAGTCCTTAAGTCATGCTAGAGGTTTATCTCGGGTTTCTGAGGCACCGAACAACTAAGTACTAGTGATCGATAGGTGAGCTGTAACCTCCTTTCAGAACTTGCTTCAGCAAACCTTCAGCGCTTCCTTGTTTCTTCACGCTTGTTGTTACAGAATTCATCGATTCCGTTGGCTGTTACGCAGCGATCGGTTTCCACGGCTGTTGTTACCAGATGCGCAGCTGCCGGCAGTTCTGGCCCATCGTCGCATTGAACGAAGTACCTGGTGAGTGCGGAATTAAAACAATAAGTCGTATGCCTGAAAGCGTCGTGGAAATCAAGTAGGTAGGTAGCCAGCTATGACTCGTTCTTGTTAGGATCTCGTAATGGTTGATTGAGCTGGATCACTATTCGACAATGGCAGTTGGTCTTTTAATATCTTGTTAGTTGAGTCATGTGAGTAGGAGTAGCTTGATTCTTCAAATGGAAGACTATTGTCAATTCCTGTGTCCGGCCTCGCTTAATGCGGGGGGCGGGGGAGGCTTGGGAGGCTTCAAAACTTCCATCTTCATAGACTAGGTAGTGCATTATGAATTATTTATGCTGTTTGATTTTCTCTCATTGGAAAATACAATTCTTAAAACATATGTAATATAGACAGTACACGATGCAAATTCTATTTGAGAATTTATCTGAGGAACTTATAATAAGGCTCTTTCATAACTGTTGGTTTTATTCAGCCTGCGTGGGGCAAGATGTCCTGTCTTTGGTTGTGATAGCTGTTGAGATTAAAATTATCTTCAATGCTGAGATACATTCAATTTCAGCATATCGGTTGTAACTCGCGTTGATCTTCAAAAACAGTCAAGATAGACAAAACAATAGATGAAGTAAGAATCAACGCTGTTATGTTCGTGGTACTCTACGAGAATTGCCTCGCCATAGAGGCTCTATAGTAACAATTCAAAGCAAGTATCTAGTATAAAGCTAAATTGTGTTGGTATTAGGGAAGGGTAAACTTTATGTACGGAACAGCCTGGTTAACAGTTTTGAGGGGTCGCTTAGCAATTGTCGGTCGATAATAACGGCGACAAGCACTTTACATAGTAGTAAAAGATTAGATGACTATAGAGTGCAGTTTGCAGCTACTTTTCAATCGCGATGTCACCCAACTTATATGAGAACAGCGTTCGGTCATGTGGTTTTGTATGTCAAGACTTTGCTATCCCGGGTAGCGGCAAACGAGTCTCGGGTAACGGTTATCGGGTAGAGCAAGCCGGGTATTTGGCATAATAGCCATACAATTCGTGTCTTGAGTGTATGAACGTACCTTTTTGTTAGTAACAAGCGAGAATCTACTGTCTCTATGTCGTAAAACTAAGGTTTTGTAGTGGCTTACAAGAGCTACTGTTGTAAGAAACTCTCGGTTGGACCTCCCAAGAATGGATCTAAGGTTCAAGCGAGTGGTACAAATGGTGGTATAAGTTCATGTATCTCCCACGTCTCTGGTCTGTTCCTCTAAGCTCAAAGTTATTCCACTGAAATTAAGTCTCTCTCAAACAAATCATGGCCCCTCATCCTCTCCAACAGTTGACAGTTGACGAGGCACACCGAGCCCGCGATGTCGTTCGTGCTGCTCATGTGAAGACGGTTATTGATTTCAGAACAATTTCGTTGGAAGAGCCATTGAAGGCCGAGCTTCAGAAATTCCTCGAGATTGAGCACAGCGGTGCTCTTACCTCTAGCACACCTCGCCCAGCTCGCCTTGCAAGAGTACACTACGATGTTATCGGGGGTAGCAAAGTACCGGAATACCATGAATCGGTAGTCGACGTCACTACGGAAAAGGTGGTAGCACATGAAGTCATCAGTAGTGCTCATCATGCGGCCTTAACATTGTGTGTAACCTCATCGTCAGATTGAGTACTCTCTCATGCTGACTTTTCAAGGGGAGAATTTGACCATCTTACTGCGGCAGTATGGGCGTCTTCGGAATTCAAGGAAGCCATTGCCGAGTTGAATGTCCCAGACAATTTCGATATCATCGTCGAGCCTTGGCCATATGGTGGTTCCCACTTGGAGGAAGACCGGAAACGCCATTTCCAGGGCCTTTGCTTCGCTCAAGATAAGCGATCTGGTAATCCCGATTCTAACTTCTACGGCTACCCGCTTCCTGTGATCCCAGTCATGGATGCTACGACAAGAAAACTTGTCCGAATTGACAAATTAGCAACGGGTGGTGAAGGAGATGGTTTCACTGTTGGAACAAAAGCAAAAAATGCAATTGAGCACTGCACGCCGTCTGAGTACGTGCCGGAGTTGCTCAAGGACGGGCTACGCAAAGATCTGAAGCCATTAAACGTCTCTCAACCGGAAGGCCCTTCATTCAACGTGACCGACGAGAGTCTGGTTGAGTGGCAGAAGTGGAGATTCAGAGTTGGCTTCAACCACCGTGAAGGTGCAACGGTCCATGATATTCACTATGATGGAAGAAGTGTCTTGTACCGATTAAGTATCAGCGAGATGGTAAGTTTTAACACCTTGATTTCTGGAAACCGCTAACATTACTAAGACTGTGCCATACGCCGATGCGCGTGCCCCATTCTTCCGCAAGCAAGCTTTCGACTTCGGAGATGGTGGAGCAGGAAACTGTGCCAACAACTTGCAGCTGGGCTGTGATTGTCTTGGGACAATCAAGGTCAGTTTCACTTACTATTATCCCTAACAAAGGCTCATTCGTTCTTAGTATTTCGACGGAACGGCAACAGCTGGAGATGGCACTGTATCCGTTAGTCCAAATGTCATCTGCTTGCACGAGCAAGACAATGGAATTGCCTGGAAACACACCAATTGGAGAACGGGTCGTGCTGTTGTCACAAGACACCGAGAACTTGTCATCCAGTTCATCATCACCTTGGCCAACTACGAGTACATTTTTGCTTACAAGTTTGACCAATCTGGAGGAATCACCGTCGAGACCAGGGCGACTGGAATCGTATCTGTGGTATCCATCGACCCAGGCAAGAAATCGCCATACGGAAACATCGTCAGCCCTGGTGCACTAGCACAAAACCACCAACACATATTCTGCGTACGAATTGACCCGGCAATCGATGGACCCAACAACAGCATTATCTCAGAAGAATCCCACGCCGTATCCGACAAAGAGCGGAACCCGTTCGGCAATTTCTACGAGATCAAACAGACCGTACTCGAGAAGTCGCAGTGGCTAGATGCCGCTCCCCAACATAACCGTGTTATTAAGATGGTCAATCCATCAGTTCAAAATCCCGTCTCTGGTCGCAACGTAGGCTACAAGTTTATTCCTGCTGCTACACAGATGCTGCTCGCGCAACCGGACTCCATCCAAGCACGCCGAGCACAATTTGCTCAGCATCACGTCTGGGTCACTAAATACAAAGACGGGGAGCTATTCGCTGGTGGCCGCTATACTTTGCAATCTCAAGATGAGATTGATGGCGTCTCTGATGCCGTGAAGCGTAACGAGTCGGTAGAGAATACTGACGTTGTTGTCTGGAACGCCTTCGGATTGACTCACAACCCTCGTGTTGAGGATTGGCCTGTCATGTAAGTTGTTCGATTTGGGATTTTTGTCGAGATGCTAATAATATTCAGGCCTGTTGAGATTCACGAGCTGTATATCAAGCCGGCAGATTTCTTTAGTGCGAATCCTTCCATCGACGTCCCGTCGAGCAAGAATCTCACTTCTGTCCTCGTCGCTAAAGATGCGGATTGCTGTGCCGCTGAGAACAAGCCAAGGTTGTGAAATAGGATCTAGAAGGTTAAGAATTGGAATTGTGGAGTTTTGTGTTACGAATGAACGAAGGGTATTGTAGGAGTAACAATTGGTCATCAGTTTTGAACTATTTGGTGGACATGACATAAAGTACTGCTCTTAGGCAGGAACATGATAGATGAATAACTTATGGCATATGTCTGTGCTTTCGTAACAATGTGACGCATACTTGATCTGTGCTAGGAGGGAAAGATGGCAAAATGAGCTCCAGTGATCTAAAGAAACTCTCTTCACAATGATTGCCCTATAGGTATGCGGATTTGGTCTCTAGACAGCAAGATAGATCTTCTCGACCTCATAGAAGTCAACAACCGAGAGATCAAAAAAGCAACAGCAGCTCTCAGAAGTACAGAAAAAATCGGCGTTCTTGCCCTCGACGCCTCGTTGAGTTTGTCTTACTTACAGCTTTCCCTTTGAGTGGCCGTTGGGAATTTGGCGTCGACCGTGGTAGGGATGGTTTGGAATTTTATGAAGGCCTATTCTAACTCTTGCTAGCTAGTCACGCCCCAACTCCTAAAGTCGGCAACAGTAGCTGCTCTCAAAAGGCTGCTTGCACCACCTAGCTAGAAGGCTTACCACGCTTCCCCAAAGTGGCAAGAGATAGCTTCAAAGGAATATCCACCACCTGTCAAGAGGGAGAAATTTAAAAATGGGTCAAGGTAAGAAGGAACTCGACAGCCTAAGTACACGAGTAAAAACATCGATTGTTCAAGCTCAAAACTCTCCTTTACCTCGCAGTCAGCTACTCCACAACGGGGCTTGAGCATCAATTAATATAGTCCTCCCGGCTTCACCTCTAGATCTGAATGTCTCATCAAACTTTTAATTTGAACTCGGGCTTGGACTTGGATAAGGTGTTCCACATGCACCGTAGTTTTTCGAAAGTAGATTAAATTCTGAGCCATGTAATAAATAGAATTTCTTGTTGTGTAGCTGTGCGACTTTATTACACTGTTTGTACATACCTCTACGATCCAAGCTAGGAGCTTGAAGTTCCGTTGGGATATCTACTAGTTACACGTAGAGCAGACACGAGAGTGTAGCCCTCAGATTCTGATGGCTGGAGGTTTGAAAAAGAAAGAAAGAGGAACAGAGAGACAGAATGATGAGAGGAGAATGAGAACGCGGAGCTAGAATTTAAGCTACCTCGCCTATCACTCCTCTCGCCGTAACACATCCTGCCAATCTCGAAAGCGCTTCATAATATGCAAAGTTTCATTTAATAGAGCAAGTTCCATTCAGTTTTACTCTAAACCATGAACTCTACCTCTAAATCTGACAGAGACGGAGACAGAGACTCTACTTGCTACACACTCCTATGCCTCCCCTTTTATTCTCATCCACACAACACACCTCTCTCACCCTCTCACGGTCTCGCCATGCCGACTTCACGAATCAGAATCGAAATGGAAACCAGCCGACATCCACTCCGTCACAGCACTGTCCATCTCTTCGATCTCGGCATGCGACAGCACCCTGCCATGCTGGAGAGCATCGTCACGTTCAAATTCACGGGGGGGATTCCAGCGCAGAGGCAATCCCTGGGCGGGGGCTTCCCAGAACCACGTCTCGGGGAATTTGTTGGTGAGGGTACCTCTGGACCTGTTGTTGAGCGGCACGATATTCTCTAGTCGTCCAGGTACGCCTAGGTGGAGGTTGATCGTGTCCATGTCCTGCGAAAACCTCTTTTCATTTTTCTGTGTGCCCGCCATGATCCCAGCGTCTCGTGCGTCGGGCCGACCGAGCTGTGTGACAACGACGATGGAGACCCGGGTGAGTTTGGTAAAGTGCAGCGTGCAGCGTGCGATACAGACGAGACAGGTCTTGCGTGAGAAAGTCGATAGGTGTATGCTGCGGAGGTTGACAAAGCCGATCATCGAATGCGGTAGACGGTATAACCTACAGTGCATTCCAAAATATCCAAGGCTGGGTAGATATATGTTAACATGGTTGCCTGTCAAGGAAGCAATGGACTAGCACTCACAAGGGCCGATGGGTGATCGAGATATGTTTTAGCCTGGATGCTTGGCTTGGAGTCTTGGGCCAAGGGGTAATGCTGCTCAGCTCCAGGAGGTTCGTGTCGTTGAAGACCTCTAGAGCTTCTGCATAGAACCTCATGTTGGCTCGAAGTGCAACAAGAAGCACTGGAATCTTCTTCTTACGCCAAGGGAGGGCATAGCTGAAGATGAGCATGCGCACCTCAGCTGGAAGCAAGTTTAGTGGAATGGTTATGTCAGAGGTGGTGACTATATGACATTCGCCAAATCTGGAGGAACTGCGTTCGAAGCAATCGACCATGCTTGAGTCTTGTAAGCTGGTGTGGATGAGAGCACACTTGTTGAGATAGGAGGATGTAATATCGCAATGCTCGGCCAGGTTGAAGAACGTCAACTCTTCAGCGATTGGAGATGCTGGTCCGGAAGGTTCCATCTCAAGCCTTTGCGAGAAGGTCATCTGTTCATAAATCGTCGCGCACTGGTCACAATTTACGATAGGACAATTGTTCCATCTGCAATCCACTAGCTCGCATTTGATCAATCGGGAACTCTGGATATTACATCGCACGAGCGTGGAGTATGTCAGCGTTGAGTGTCGAATGTTGATGTCTTTCAAGCGTGAGGAAAAGCTATTGAAACCATCCTTTCCGGGTACCCGTAGGGCCATTCGACAAGGGAGCGATGCTTCTATGGTTGAAAGAAGCGCAGTGATAGGAGTAGCTAGAATTGACTGATGGCATACAAAGATGAAGGTATGGGGGTTTGGAAAGAAAACAAGCGAAAAGGTAGTAGCGAGCACAAAGTAGCTTTTTATAGAATGAAGTTTTTCAAATTCACTTCATGATACTCTGCATAAGCGAATGACCATCTACAAACTTTTGGCCAAATACATAGAACCAGTCCAGTTGAATGCTCTTTTGAAGTAAGAAGCCAACCTCCCCCTAAAAGCATTGAAGCATCAAGCATTTATTCAGTTGATGCACATAACGACTACGAAGAAATAGTTGTAATAAAGCTCAAAGGCATACATCCATCAACTTCTTGTATAGCGTATCCCCATCTCCAGGCTGGCTGGAGGGTTTAAAATAGTTTAAAAGAGTTTTGAAGAAAAGAAAAGAAAAGAAAGGAAAAGAAAGCACAGAAATGCGGCTGATATGGGATACTCCACGGCCTGCCTTTGATAAAGTAGTGTGGGTGTTCTGCGGCTTTCAGATAAGTATCTCATGGGATCAGATCAGCCTTGTGATTTGGCAGGTGCAAGAAAGAGCAAAACAGCAGACATAGACTTTGAGACCCCAGAGAAATCTGCATCAGAGCAAGACCACCTTGGGTGCTGATAGCAAAATGTGAACAATACTCATTGCTCCATGGTAGCCAATTTCCTTGAAAGAGCTAAAAATGATTGTGTTGGAGACTAAGCGATACAGTTCTCACAGCCAGGCTCGACTACGAACGGATGTACCGTACATGAGCTGCCACTCCAGAATAGAGTCGGTGGGAATCGTGTCAGGACACATAGAACTGTCAGCTTGAGTCATTCATTGTGCGTTGGTTGGAAGGATGCCGCAAAACCGGAGCCATGACGATTCACTGTGGCGGTGCAGCTTACCCTAGCTCGCCTGGGAGCCAACCAGTCTAATTCAAGGCTGGCTTATTTCCGGCGTCACCAGCCACAGCAATTGCACATCTTGAAACGACGTCTTCGGGTATCGGCTGGAGATCAACATGGAGAGTTGCTGGCTTGCTGGCTTGAACGAACAGAGACAGACATGTGATGATGCACGTTAAAGGCTATATCGTCATTATTGCTACCGTACATCCATACAAACAGCACTGGAACACGGATAGAGAACAACACACACGATTTAAGGTCAAGTGGCCATGGAGACAGCAAACGATGCTCCTCCCCCCCACGAGAGAAAGAGGTGGAGTTGTGAAGAGGCGTCCGGGGCTTGGCGGAGAGAGCCTTGATTTGAACCCTTGTCAGAAGAGATGGGAAATTGAATGAGATGATGGAATTGTTTGAGCTGCAATCAGAATAGCCCGAACAAAAAGCAGTTGTCTTTCTTCTTGTTTTGATTCCAGTAGAACGTCCTTTCATAGCTATTGCGTTGTCGCGTGCTCTAGACTACAACTACAACTACAACGTGGTGTCTAGCCTTACTCGCTACCTCCCAACCCTACTACTCATCACAATCCACTTTATCCACCAGCTCTCGGTACTTCTCGTCCATTCATAGCAGCAGCAGCCTTACCATCACGATACGCCGCTATTATTGGCTGGATCTATCAAATCGAGAGGAGCTGAGATGCGTAAGTGCTTCCTGTTCTGTTGTCCCCGCATCAAGAGAGATGATGGAGTTACCGTTGCCGAATGCCATGGCGCGCAATGCTTGTGGTGCTTGTGATGCTTGGAAATAGCTTGATGGTGCAAAGCATTCGTTGCCCAGCGGAATTCGTCTTGTTTTTGCTTGTCCCAAGGTACTCCCGGCCACATCCAGCTGCGCCACGAAACATGCGGCGAATCAGCCATTTTCTTTGAGAATCCGTCCATCGGATGCTGCCCGCTAGTGCGAGACGCCATTCCCATCTTATCTACAGTACAAAGGCGATTCCCTCGCCCTCACAATCTCCTCTGCTCCTCAACACCTTCTCGCAGCTCCCCCTCCCAACACCCTCCATTCCTTCATCGCCATCAACACACTCTCTCGTCCTCACATCAGAAACTCCCCTTTCCCCTTCTGCAACATCGATGAAGAAGACTTCGCCTGACTCCGAGAAACACTCAGATCGCATACGCTCTTGGGCACATACCAAAGCGCATGGCCGCTCTACAGACCCCGTAGACTCCGTTTCGAGATCCCCATCGTCCATCCCCGAAACCAACACTGGCCTCAGCAATGCCAGCGACATACCTCCCTTCCCCTCGACCGATGCCAATGGCTTGCGCCGCGAGCCCTCCAAGTCCAGTCAACACCGCCACAAGGCCGCCGACGATACCACAGCTGGCAATCCTCCACCAGCTCCACCTCCGCAAGTTGATGGGCAGGGGAATATCATAACTCCCAAGGAACCCAAGCAGAAAAAGAATGTCGCCACGAGGTTTTGGCTCACAACCAAATCCATCGTCCTCTCCAGCTGGATCAATGTCCTGCTGATTTTCGTGCCCGTCGGTATTGCCGCAGAAGCAGCTGGCCTCAGCCCCGGGATTATCTTCGGAATGAATGCAATTGCTATCATACCTTTGGCAGGTTTACTCAGTCATGCTACCGAAAGCGTAGCCAAGAGAATGGGTGATACGATCGGCGCACTGATGAATGTAACGTTTGGTAACGCGGTTGAGCTTATCATCTTGTATGTTGCTCTCCCCTCAAATCTGAACAACTCATGGCTAATTTTTCGCAGCATGTATGTCACCTCTCTAGAGAGATCAAGACAAGAAAGAGCGAGAAGCCCTCTTAAAGGCATTATCATATCAATCGCGTCCCATATCATCCAGTTCATTTCATTTGTTTTCCATGCCTGCTGTTCCCATTCGTGATTTCAAAAGACCCATGCTCACTGTTCATCTTCTTCTAATCACATAGCATTGCACTTGCCAAGGTTAGTCTTTCGAACTCTGATGAATTTCAATAATATTGACTTGATTTAGGGTGAAATTCGTATCGTCCAAGCGTCTTTGCTCGGCTCGATTCTTGCCAACCTACTCCTCATTCTAGGCATGTGTTTCCTCGTTGGTGGACTGCGCTTCCGTGAACAGGTATGAGTATTCT
Organism: Pseudofabraea citricarpa; assembly: GCA_029641185.1. Classification (NCBI taxonomy): domain Eukaryota; kingdom Fungi; phylum Ascomycota; class Leotiomycetes; order Helotiales; family Dermateaceae; genus Pseudofabraea; species Pseudofabraea citricarpa. Next base: position 73,331 of record JAPWGK010000028.1, on the reverse strand, counting down.
GAATCATAAACCTGGCCTAGCTAATTGTCCCAGATCTACAACAGTACTGTTACACAAATGAGTGCATGTCTTTTAAGTCTGGCTGTCATGAGTTTGTTGCTTCCTGTAAGTTCTCCCGCACTGTTTTGGCTTCTTACGCTAATATTTTAGACTGCCTTCCATGCTTCATTCAACACGGAAAAGGCAGATCAGGCTTCAGACCGCGTCTTGAAAGTTAGCCGTGGTACCTCTGTTGTAAGTCAAATGTAATTTGTTTCGGCATTTCATTGCTAATCTCAAACTAGATCCTCCTTCTCGTCTATGCAATGTACCTCATCTTTCAACTCAAGTCACATGCCTACATGTATGAAAGTACGCCACAACACATTATTGATGAGGAGCTTGCTCCTGGTCCAGTTGCCGCGTGGATGGAGTCTTCAGACTCGTCTTCCGACTCATCATCAAGTTCCGACTCGGATGGCTCAAGTGGTTCAAATAACACTGCCAAACGCTTCAAGAGAGTTATGAGAGGTGGTCGTAGACGTCGCAAGTCAAGTGCCGGCTCTAAAGAGATTGACCCACCTACTCGAACCCCATCTATCGGTACCAGCAGCATCAGCCCAGTTCACACAGATGCTCAACCACAGGAAGGCCAATCTCTGGAAACGGCTCACCGTTTTGGTGCCATTGACACGAGTGCAGAAGATGCCGATAATGAGAAGCCAAAACGTCGTAGCCGCAAGAACTCCATAAGCAGTCACCTATCCAAGAAGGCTTTGAAGAAGGAACGCAAGCGCCAGGAGAAGCGGGAACGTAGAGCTGCTCGTCACCATGATAGGGCCATCCAAGAAGGCGTCGTCTCCAATGAGATCGTCGAAGAGAAAGCCCCCGATGGCCCCAACGACCCTCGCCGTGTTGATTTCGCTGTGATGAATGATCTTGAAGCTCAAACTGTTGTCGACCCTAATACAAGACGATCTCGTTTTGGCAGCATGCGACCTCAAATCCCAAAGACGTTCTCTCAGAACGTCTTCACCACCTCACCTGTCGCACCTGCTCCAGTCGGACCCGTACCTCGTGTCCGTTATGGAATTCGTCGTACCAATTCTTTGCCCGATCGCCTCAACCAGACAGTATCTGGTCCAACCCGCACACTCACTCCGGCTCAAACGACCGTACCTCCTGTGGCTAAGGTCGAGGAGGATGACGACGACGATAACATTTCTCGTACTACGGCTGTCGTCCTGCTCCTCATCTCTACTGGTCTTGTCGCTGTTTGTGCTGAATTCATGGTTGATTCTATCGATGCTGTCGTCTCTGGTAACTCGGGTCTCAGTGAGGCCTTTGTTGGTCTTATCATTCTCCCAATTGTTGGTAACGCTGCCGAGCACGTGACAGCAGTTACCGTCGCGAGCAAGAATAAGATGGATCTCGCAATCGGTGTTGCTGTTGGAAGTAGTATTCAGATTGGTATGTTCCCTTTCCAGTTGATCAATGCCACAACTAATTCCGTTTAGCCCTTTTCGTCACACCTTTCGTTGTCTTGTTAGGATGGTGTATGAATAAAGAGATGACTCTTTACTTTACACTCTTTGAGACGGTCTCTCTCTTCGTCAGCGCCTTCATCGTCAACTTTTTGGTCCTCGACGGTCGATCTAACTACCTCGAAGGAGCTCTTCTCATTGCTGCGTATATCATTATCGCAGTCGCTGCCTTCTTTTATCCAGCTATCGATGACTCTTCAAACCTTGGTGGTAATCCGGAAGCAGCTAAGATGATTAGAGATGTTGTTGGTGGTGTGATCGGTATCTAAGACTGGGGTTTCTGAGGCGGAAGGGAACATATCGCTGTGGGGTTGATATTTGTGGACACTCATTTGGTTTCTTGCTTTACATTGTCGATTGTTTTGATCTCTTTCTTGATGATTGATTCTTTTACTTCATCGAGCTTCTATGATTAGCTCTGAATACACGTCTTTTGCTATAAAATCACGAATCTGATGGTGGTATCCTTTCCGTTCGCTGACTCCTACACCGACCAAGCTTTGTCATCGGAGAAATTGCTTGTGTGCTTCGGCCCGTCTACTACGTATTAGGCAGCTCACAAAAGAAGATTTCCCTCGTTCCGTCGAGCAAGCCGGAGCCGACGCAGGTTAAGCATTCAAGCTCCTGCAGGCTGCACAAGAGTGGAGGGCATTCCAGGGGGTTCTCGGTAGCTGCAACCGATTTTGAGCTCTCGTTCCCGTTCGCGCGGCTGGAATTATATTAAATTCTTATTTTGCGAGGGCATTCGTTCCTCGAAGATTGCAAGTGTGGATTGCACCATTTCCTGAAGGGATTGTGTGATGAGATGGGAAGGGAATTTTTGAGTTTTGTATAAGATGGGAGGGAAGGGTTTAGCATTTTATTTTATTTCTTCTTGGTAGTATCTTGGTTCTCTTGTGCTTTTTATAAGTCAATCCAAAAACCATGAGGATCTCTTCTTCTACTTGGGCGTTTCTTCTGGCTCCCGTAGCTGTTGCGGCCGCATCTGGTCCCTTCCTCCAGGAACTCTCGGCGACGGAATGGGTTATTGGTAATGATCTGTGGAATATCACCATCGGCAGTGTCTATGGCAAGAAGCTCTTCTATAATGGGCGGGATCTGATCGGGGATGCGGTGGGGCATTATTCTGGCTATGGTGCGTACAATGATAGCTTATAATCCCAAAACCAAACCAGACCACACCAAACTCGAACAGCCTAGGAAGAAAATGAGTAATTAATATACAAAATAGACGGCGAGGCCAACTTCCAATGGACGTCAGCGAGCATCGCAAACGAGGGCCCGGACTTCATCGACGTCGTCTTCACAGCGACGCAGATCGACTTCCACTGGATCATCTACGCCAACCTCAGCGGGGCATACCAGTACATCGAGAACAAATCGCTGCCCACGCTGGGGGTGCTGCGCTCGCTATTCCGTCTCGACAACAGCAGCTTCACGTCGGGACGGACGAACATCAAAGACGCGCCGCTGCCCGCGTACGCTGACATCCTCGCGGCGACCAACGTGCAAGACGAGACGTGGCAGCGCGCCGACGGGTCTTTCATCACCAAGTACGACTACTCGGCCCCCATCAGAGACATCGACTTCCATGGCGTCTATGGAGATCGCTTTGGCAGCTGGTATATCCGCCCCGGCCGCGATTATCTCAATGGCAATCACCTCAAGCAGGAGTTGACGGTCCACCGCGAGTCGAAGACCGGTGATGCTGTCATGTTGAATGTCGTCCATGGGTCGCACTTTCAGGTCTCGTCGGCTGCGACGTTTGAGGCTGGCAAGATTTGGGGGCCCTGGTTGTGGTATCTTGTATGTCTTTTTCTTTTTCTTCTCTTTTTGGGGTTTTTTGGAGCTTTTGCTTTCTGAAAGAGAGAGTCGTGTGGGGGGAAGATGTTTGGAACTTGGAACTTGGAACTTGGATGCTACGCTAACATGAGATGTGGTTTCCAGAACGATGGATCAAAAGAAGACGCCTCGCTGCGCTCACAGCAGGAATTCGCAGCGTGGCCATACGAATTCATCCAAGACGCCGCCTACCACTCACGCGGATCCGTCTCGGGCTCTCTCAGCCTCTCTAATGGGAAACCGGCCGCAAACGCATCCATCTTCCTGGGCGACAACCGCTCGAACATCACGACGCTCGACCAGGGCGCACGCTATAACTACGTCGGCACAACCAACGCAGACGGGTCTTTCAGCATCGCCGACGTCCGCGCAGGTTCGTACGCGCTCTCGGCGTGGTCGAACGGCGGCGCGCTTGCAGCTGTCGAGACGACCTTCACACGCAACGACGTCGTCGTCTCGGCGAATGAAGACACGGCTCTCGCGTCCTTGACCTGGGAAGTCTCGGCCAAAGAATGCATCTTCCAAATCGGGGACATCGATCGCAAAGCCGCGGGCTTCAAGAACGGAGCTGGTCCGTATACGCATGGATTGGCAGAGTTGAGCCCGGCGAATCTGACTTTTACGATTGGTGTTTCTCGCGACGAGGACTGGTTCTATGCCCAGTCTGCCCTCGGGACGTGGAGGGTTGTTTTTGACGTGCCCGCTTCGTCTTCTGGCGTTGCTGGCAATAGAACGGCGACTTTGGGTTTGGCACTTGCTGGCTACTCGAAGAGTTCCGACTTGGTCGTCAGTGTTAATGGGCTCCAGATCGGATCGCTCATCACCAAGGATCTCAACAGTGACCCTGCCCTGTATCGTTCAGGTACGACGGCCGGTGAGTGGAGACTGTATACCTTGAACGTTCCAGCGGGTGCGTTGAAGAGTGGCACGAATTGGGTGGATTTGAAGGTTACCCGGTATACGAAGTGGAGAGGTTGGTTGTGGGATAGTGTGTTTTTGGATTGGGACTTGTGATTGGGATGAAGAAAAGAGATAGGAGTGGGTTTGGCTTATATTATTACTTTCTTCTCCAGAAGACAAACAGAAAAGAATGAGAGATTGGCGTGTGAAAGAATCTTGTCTTGCCGAATTTGTTCGTCGCTTAACTTCTTCTCCTGACAAGCAAATTGATGAATCATGCCTTAGTTCGGACCCGAAAGAATCTCGATATTGTTAATGAGAAAGCAGAATTATCTCTACTTCACCAGAACCAGCAATTTGGTCGCTTTTGCATTGAGACATGACCAGTATTCAAAGATCATTTGTAAATCAAGGTTTGTAGCACCTTCGAAGCGTTTAAAGAACTTCCTTCAGCTAACATATCGTCGGTGGCTTTCCTTAAGCGAGGCTGACGATTTGCATTTTCAGTAGGGAAACAAACGACGTTGTACTTTTTATAAACTAGCTGTAGCGTCCGTCGTGGTTGAAGCTTCCGAAACCGGTATGCAAAAGGCCGTGCGCCCGATTCGCTGCAGGTAATGCATAATGCAACGCTAGCTTAGGAAGGTGGAGGAAGGCAATGCACAACCCAGTTCTTCATTACTCATGCAGACCCGTATATCTACCGAGCAAACAAGATCCAGAGTGGGACGAGGTGGGCGATGGGCAGATACAGTAGGTACGATGAGGGGCAACACAATCGGCAGTTGGGCAACGAATTAGTTAAATACCTATATTCCAGCTACATTTCCTTCATTCCTTTCTTCCTGTCTCTACACGATTCTCGCTTGCCCATCCATCTATCAATCACCTCGCTCGCTAAGGTCTTTTCAAATCAAATCAAATGCCTCCCGCAATCCAGAGCGTCGCCGTTATAGGCGCAGCAGGTAATCTCGGCGTCTTCATCGTAAACTCCCTGCTGCAGTCCAATTTCAAAGTCACAGCCATCAGCCGCGCGACGTCCTCGACGGCTTTCCCGTCCGAGGTCACAGTCAAGAAAGTCGATTTCACATCCAAAGACTCGCTGGTTGCGGCACTGCAGGGCCACGATGCTTTGGTCTCCGTCATTGGGACCATGGCGACGGGCGAGCAAAGGATCTTGGTAGATGCGGCCGTCGAGGCCAAGATCAAGCGCTTCATCCCGTCCGAGTACGGACTCAATACCCGGACGGTAGGGCGTACGACGAAGCTGGGCAAGATGCTGGCGAGCAAGATCCAAACGGTGGATTACCTGATCGAGCAGGCCGAGAAGAACGAGTGGTTTTCGTGGACGGGGTTGGGGAATAATCTGTTTTTCGACTGGGTAAGATAGCTTACCTCGCACCCGCTGGAGAGAGTTGTTCATCTAACACGCTTCGCAACCCACTAGTCCCTGGCAAAAGGATTCCTGGGCTTCGATATCCCCAGCAAGAAAGCCACGATCGTGGACTCGGGAAACGAGGCTTGGTCGTCGACGAACCTGGCACTCATTGGCCAAGCGGTGGCGGCTGTCCTGCAGAAGCCCGACGAGACCAGGAACAAGTACCTGATGATCTCGTCCTTCACTACGACGCAGAACGAGCTTCTCCGCGTTCTTGAAGAGGAGTCCGGTGTGAAGTTTGACGTCACGCGCAAGACGGCCGCCGAGACTGAGTCCCAGGGTGACCAGAACCTCGCGACTGGCCAGGCCTATAAGGCGTTTTGGGACTTTGTCGGTCAGTACCAGTTTGCTGATCGGGCGGCACATGCTCTTCAGTCTGCAGATAGCGCCAATGAGCTGCTGGGACTGAGCCATGGGGATTTGAGGGAAAGTGTAAAGAAGGTTTTGCTGTCGTCGAAGTAGAAGTGTGCTTCATGATTTAAACGACGAGGGAACTTCCTGTATGATAAGACGCCTGGTTTACTACGCCTTCTTTTTACCTTGCTCAAGGTTAGAAAAAGATCAGTGCAAGGATATAAGTTGCTTTTGAATGATTTCTGTGGATTTAAAAGATTATTTACGCTAGAATAGTGTTAGATACTAGCGTATGAAATTTAACTGGGTTATGATAACCCCAAACAATTTTCCTTCGCCCCAGCCAGTGTCTGCCTGGTCCGCAAGGGAAAAAACTCCGCTTCGGCTTTGACAAAAAGTCACTTAGTCCTAACAAGTTACCATGCTCAACTAAGCGAGCAAAGTTGTCCTCGGAGTAGGCCGCGTGATGATGAGAAGATATATAACGACCTATACCTGAATCGTCTCCAGCTTCCTAACAGCCATTTCCAACGCGGCGATGGCTTCTGCCAGCAAAGGCAACTCCACATCATTCTTTGCGGAGCTCCTGTCTAACAACTCATAGCCTCTCTGATAGCGTTCTATTTCGTCTTCGAAATACAAATAGCTGGTCGCCATACGAAGGCGTAGACGTCCTCCAAGCAGGCCAGTATCATCCTCGCCAAAAGCCTCGCCGGGCAAAGCAGCGAGACCGCAATCTGAGATCAGCCATCGAGACAACTGCATACTAGTATAGACGCCGAGTTTTGCAAGCTGAGCCGCATACGGCTGGAATGACGGGTAGACGTAGAAGGCGCCTTCGGGCTTGGTAATATCCAAGCCGAGTCTTTTCAGCGCTTCGTACAAACCCAACGTGCATTGTCGGTGCAGTGCAGCAACAGTGCTACGGTATTGTCCCATTGCGTCGGATGTCGAGAAGGCTTCGATTGCTGCAACTTGAGCAGGTGCCGATGCTGCTGACCAGCACTCTGAAGCATATGCCAATGTAGCCTTGCGTATGGCGAGGCCATCAACCGAGGGTGGGAAGATGGCATAGCCGATTCTCCATCCGCCTGCGGAATACGTCTGTACAAAAGAGATATTAGAGTTTAGGTAGTTGGCTGAAAATTAGGGGTGTTTATTGGACTTGCCTTTGAAAGACCTCCGGTCATGATAACAATAGCCTCGTCAGTTGGACTGCTCGTGAACCCACTAACCTCCACGGCCGCAGGATCAAAACACAAATCCGAATAGATCTCGTCAGTGATGAGAATGATTTTCTTCTCGCGGCAGAAGCGCGAAATCGTCTCCAGCACAGCAGGTGCGAAGACTTGGCCTGTTGGATTAGAGGGACTGTTGATAAGCATGATACGGGGATCAGCCTTTGCTTCCAACGCTTGCTTGTATGACGTCTCTAGTGCCTCTACTAAACAAGAGTCATGAGCCTTTAGTCTGTCAAGATATGGTATAACTTACAGGTGATTGTGTGTCGGTCCTGTTCGTCCGTCTCGACCCAAAACAGCTTCTTGTTGGCATGTTGCACCTGCGGCTCATAGCTGACCCACGACGGCCGCGGCAAAAGAACATCCCCTCTCAGAATATCGAAGAGAGCGAAGAGAACTGGTTTCGATCCTGGCGCGATGACGACTTGATCCGCACTAATATCGACACCGAGCCGCCGAGTGTTGAATGCTGCAATTGCCTTCAAGAAAAGTCAGCATACTTAGACAAAGCACATCTGTTAGGAACACAAGGGGATGCAAACCTCTCGGAGCCCGCGTAGACCCGCAACGGGCAGGTAACTCGTGCATCGCGATGCTTCTCGGTGCGCGGCAAGGACGTGTTTCGGGATGGGGAAAGTAGCTTCGCCGAACCCGAGATGCACAACTTTTTTCCCTTCTGCCCGCTTTGCTAACACCAACTCGTTTATCTCCAACGTTGGAGATAGATGCATGTTGCTGGCCAGCGACGTAATAAGACTGTCCATCTTGCTAATGGTGGAGATAGTTAAAGAGAAATCGTTGCTGGATGTTGAAATTGGTTGGTTTTGTTGTCTCTGGCTGTCTTGCACACTTTATATGCAAAGATTTCACTGCCTCCAGTTCTGGGTAGTCGTGTATGTGTCATCCAGATTTGCTCATTTATATCGCCATCTACCGCCATCTACCGCCATCTACCGCCGGAACATCAATTGCTGCACACGCGCTTGGCAAGGCGAGATAGCTGGAGAATCGCCGAAATCGCCGAAATCGCCGGATCTATCGCAACTTTGTCAAGAGCAAGGAATCAATCACTACAAGACACTGGCATGGTATTGAAGTTCGTTTCTTAAATGGCGGCGATAAGTATGAGGGGGTTTGATAATGCTCAAGACCTGCGTGGGCGTGCAAAGCCTGTTGCTCCGTCGCTATGTTACCACTACATCCTATTCGTTTCGAGGCGAACCTAGCAACACTATACAACTGATTTATACGCAAAGCAGCTCTCCTAAATCACCATAACAAGTTCTCTGTGCTCTTAACACCATGTTCGAGGGCTTTGGTGGGACGGTAGAAAGGTTGGTTGGTAGTGACTGAAGATACATGATATAGATGTTCTACAGGCTGTTATGCAAAGACTGATGTGTGAAGCTACATCTATAAAGTTTTGTTGCATATCTGACCCGTCGCTTGACTTATCTGCTCTGGGAGTGATGTATGAAGCTATACCTACTGTTTTGTTGCATATCTGACCCGTCGCTTGACTTATTTGTTCACGAGTGATATGTGAAGTTATACCTACTGTTTTGTTGCACGTCTGACCCGTCGCTAGACTTATTTGTTCACGAGTGATATGTGAAGTTATACCTACTGTTTTGTTGCACGTCTGACCCGTCGCTAGACTTATTTGTTCTTTATATATCACTGAATGAAGACTGACGTGTGAAGCAGATCCTTGAGAATTAAACACTTGAACTACTCAATCCTTTAACTGGCGCAAATTCTGTAATAAGAGTCAGGTTGAAGGTCAAATCATGACTACAGTATCTTATCTATTCCGTGCCTACGAATATAAGTTTACACGCCATGTCTAATATGCACTTGGGTTTGCAGGACATTTCAAGCTTAGCTGAGTCGATATTATTTTGCTATTCATACATTTTTAGACACAAAGACAGCTCTCTCCGGGTAGAGTTATTCCACAACCTCGGTCACAGTAGATATCAAGGCAAAAGGTAAATAGCAAATTAGCCCCGATTTCATCGTAGTTATATGTAATAAGAATCAGGTATTAGGAGAAGTTCGGCGCACGGAATTGAAGAGCTTTGTGTAACCGGGACCAGGATGAGCATCTTTGCCTTCCGTGTGCCCTCCGTATCGCTTCGTCGCTATGATAAAGAAATAAACTACACACATATCAAGAGAGGCAAGTATAGAATGCTGGAGCTCATAATCATATTTGGCAAGAGTGGTCTATTATTTTTTGGCATCTCAATTGCTATTACAATATTCCCAACCACAGCAACAATATACAGAACAAAACGAATAGAAGTCGACTAGAATTCGAAGGAGTCGGATGAGCACCACTTGCACACGCTGCGCAATGTAGTCCACAAACCTACCTATGTCCAGGCGTTATTGCTGTCGAGAAGCTACGGATCGCGGATGAGTCTCTTGAGAATTGAGAAGGAGTAACTATATGGACACAACCAAGTCAGCAAGCGTCCAAGTTCGACTTGATAGACTCGCAACGTAATATGTTCAAATTCGATCATACATCCAAGGAAGAAGTTGCGCTCAACGCTCGTCTGTAAAAGGTTCTTTGGCGACGGCTAGCGTGAAAACTGCGAATTGTGTGGAATTTTGAATCATGCGAATATTGGGAAGGCTTGTGAGAAATAGAAATAGCTAGGAAGCTTACCTGGTACGTCTTCTGATGGCAAGAACTTGGGTCGTCGATCTCGTGTTTGGTGGAAGAAAGAGAATACCGGGTTCATTTGGTGGTTTCGTGGTTTCGTGGTTTGGGAAGAAGAAAGAAAGGCTGAAGTACTCGGAATTTTTTATTGTGGAGTCGCTTGATCACTAACGCTAGGCTAGACCTGTTGGAGCTTTGTTGGTCGGCCAAGCGGCCGCCACGGCCGCGGCTGCGCAAATTATCTTTATTCTACCTATACTTTGGTTTGCTTCCGCTGGCTATCAATGCATCAACCTGCAGCCGATCGTCGTTGTTGGGTATGTTACACAGTTTTCCACCATGCGCAGAAAGAATTTCACCCAAAAGCCGCACAATGGACCTATCCTCCAATATCGCCTTCAATTACGCAGAGGCACCGCAACAGTCTTTGTATTCTTTTGATTCTACAAGTTTGTCTTCATCTGCACCACTACTATGATTGCGCCTTCGGTCCTTCTACCACCTTGCTCAAACTGGATGCTTGGAACGTCTGTTTGCGACAGACAGGGCATAAAAGCCTGTGGAAACTGCAAACTTGTTGTCGTTAGTATTCCACTACAGCCGTTGGGATTGCCTGACATAGACAATAGTATTGTGATGTCGATTGTCAAAAGGCGCACTGGCCAGAGCACAAGAAGGCTTGTCGGTCTCCGATGGCCAAGGAGCACTGGCGCCCCGCATGGGATCGTGAAGGTCGCATGCCACACTGGGCGAGCGGCGTAGCATCTACGAACTGGCATAACGTGTTCGGAGGCAGCAAATACTTGTGGGGGAATACCCCGGCGGTAGATGTCTTGAATCTAGAGCGGAACGAGGGCATTGACTATAAAGAAAATATTGCATTGCTATTTGCTGGTCAGTGCCGAAGCGTAGTCAGGTTGTGCCTGCTAATGTACAATAGCGTCAGGAGATTTGCGTCATGTCGTTAGAACAATCGCAAGTCTCCCGCATCATATGATGCAGCAGTTCGATGTCACTATGAACGACCTAGAGTTTGATGTCGTGGCAAGAAACACCATTTTGCTGCTTCTGGCTTTGACTATACAAGACTCGACTACCGCTGAGGCGTCCCCTTCACCGTTAAGCAACGCCGAAGCATTGATTCACGTTTGGTACTCTGCATCATTTCCGTCATATGTGCTGTCTCAGCTACAGGACAGAGTAAAGCCATTGATTACAGAAGTATGCAGCAAAATCAATCAAAAATCACCAAGTACTATCCTAGGAAAGACCTGGAAATTCTTGGGCGGACGAACACTTCGCCTTGTACTCAAACAAAAGGACTGGCTTCGACTTGCAGATTTCTTAGATGTACCAGAAGATTTGAGCGTGGAAGATGCTGCGGCAATTCGGAGGACTGTGACTCTTGCCCCGGAAAGATTGGACTACCGGGACCGATGGTATTTCAAGGATGCGTCGCCCTTTATGCGAATTGCTAAGCAGAGATTTCAAGAGGATGGTATACTTATACCATTCGGGCATCCTCGAATAGCATTCGATACTCCGAATCCGTAAGTATCTCTGGAGACATTCGATCAATTCTGACTTTAACTGCCTAGCACATTTTTCCAGGGGCAAAAAAGCTGGCCTTTAGATGATACCGCTGACCCGTCTAGTGGATGGCCAGTCTTGGAAGTCCGACAGACATCATCGCCTGCACCTCAAGACTGGTACGGCAAATTGTTCATTTACATTCATAACATGATAGAAAGATTCTTGGATCGTCTTCAGAAAACCAAAATCTGCTTTGTACTCTATAATGTCGATGCCAGGGAACTGTCTCAGCATCTTGAACATGATAGATACGCGAGGATTGAGGTAAGTTTCTCAGCAGACCAACTGAACTCCAATTAAGCCACTGAAAGGTTGCCAATATTTGCGACGGTGGTTATATTGGAATCCGAAATACGCTTTCTCTCTTGTCTCCCTTCCTACAATCTCCACGACAGAACCCACATGCGACATTTATTACTCTATTTATCAATGCAATTAAAGAGGCAGTAAAGAGGGGGGATCCGAGGGACGAGACCCCTAATATGCAGTTTCTTACCAATTACCTTCAGTTTCCTCGGACACTTTCCATGAACGATGCCGACTTGATAAGAATATGGGACGCGCGTGACCTAACACTCGATGTTGACAAACTTTTTAGCCGGTACGTCCTCGGTGGTTATTGGTAGCGGTGAAACTGATTGTTCGTTAGGTATATGGTGTTCTGCGATTTCGAGCAGATCTCTGCAGATCTGGGTGTTGAGATGAAGAAAAGCAACACAATCGTTGAAAAGTGGCCCACCCAGCTGAAGCTTACAGTAGGACAGAAAGGTGCTGAAGAGGAGTTTCGTCTGAATTTGGGGTCTCGCTTCACGAATATCGAGCGTTATATTGAATGGAGGAGGGTCTAAAAAGGGATAAGATCTCGCACCGCAGTTCACATAGCGCAAACCAACCAAGAGCAATTGCTGTTATCAGTCGGTCGCAAATTTTTGATCCAAAAATTGATGTTAGGAATCTTCTTATCATTGCGCGCTCCAAAGTATAATTGGTCAACTTTAAAGACTAGGAGGGTGAATAGCGTCGATGCTGACTAATCGCGTTGGAAGCGAGCTGGTCGTGGCAATCCCCTCACTCCGCTTTCATAACAGCAAAGTCTTCCATGGCAAACAATCATACACAGCTTGTGAGATATCTTCAGCTATACTTTCAAAGCTTCGAGACCCTCTACAGAAAAGATAAGCGCAGCAGCTGGTAAAAGTCATGCCTCGTCCTACACGAGCTTGCAAAAGATGCCACAACAAAAAGATCAGAGTAAAGGCAGACCTTTATTCACTATCAATGTCATAAATCTTTTGAAAACTAATATTTGCGCTAGTGTGATACATCCAAGCCCTCTTGTCGTCCTTGCACAGATGCCGAGGTTGTTTGCGTTCCTCATGAGCGAGTTCGACGAGCTTTATATCCAAGGAATGTTTCCTGTTTCTCATAATTCCGATTTCTATTAACAGAACTCAGAGGATCAGACATAGTTCAATCTCGAGTGGGGTGGTTAGAAGAAGGCCTCTCACAGCAGCTTGGAATAAATGTGCGAGCTCTAGAGACGGGCTCTGATCTCCAACAGTACTTCAAAAGCACAGAAGTTTCTGAGGATAGAGATAGCACCAAAACCCCAGGAGGGATACGGAGTGCTATAAGTCATATCCCGAAACCAGAAGCACGGCTGTCGCCTCACAACCCCCATTCCGAAGAAATCTCTATTGACGTTGCGCCTGATATTAGTTTACTCACCCTGAACGCCATGGGAGAGATGCGTTATCTTGGTCCATCTAGCGGATCGTTCTTTTCGAAGTATGCATCCAACTTCGCCAGAGCCTCGACATTTTCTACAGCTACGCTCTCGGAAACTTCTCAGCTGCACTCGGTAGGGGCACGCAATCACTACAGCGAACGAAGTACAATTGATCCGTCCTTGGTGAATATAGCGTCGCTTTTGACACCAAATTTGGGGAAGAAATTCCTTCGACTTTATTTCAAATGGGTGCATACGGTGTGGCCCCTTTTCGATGACGATTATCGTGTAATAGTCCTCGAACCACTGTCGGACCCTGGAATGCGAGAAGTTTGCGCTTCGGGTACCTATGTACAGCAAGTATCTTTGATTACATACTACCTAGTTATCGCTCTTGGTGCAATTCATATGACCTCGGAGGACAGAGATGACGATATGGAGGCCTATCAAGATCAAGAGTATCAGAGAAGGAAGTCGAAAGACGCACTATCCTCGGATATGATATTCGTTAAAGCAGTGGAAACAATGGACGCAATGTCGGAAACACTTCAACCAAGCATATCGATGATCCGGATCCTTCTTTTGATCTGCATATATGGAGCATATAAGCCTTCTGGAAACCGCCAATGGCAATTAGCCGGGATTGCCATTCGAGTATGTCCAGTGAATCATCAATACAATAATGATGCTAACTTAGACTCAGACTGCTGTTGAGATCGGCCTTCACCGACAAAGAAGTGGTTGGGAATTCAGCCCTGACGAGTTAGATGTTCGACGTCGTGTATTCTGGACAGCATACGCTGTAGAGCTCACCACGGCGTTTAATCTCGGTCGTCCCCCAAGTATACCGGATGAGCACATAGATGCCGAGTTTCCCAAAGAAACTCCCGAAATCGCATTGGCAGTACATCATATTCGGCACCGTCAAATCCAAAGCAAGATTTTATGCCAGATCTACTGCGCGCCTCACAAGCTTAAAACACTAACAGAAGCAGAGAAACTTGACCTCGTCTCCAAGATGCAAGACAGCTTAGATGACTGGAAAGCCACACTACTAAATATTTACGAGAAGTCGCACTCACCATACCCTTGCCAGTAAGCAGTCTTAGTTCTTTGCAATCAGAACAGGGGATAGCTTCTAACATGATCATAGGTACTGGGAGCGGTTCTACTATGCGACTACGGCCGCTATCCATCGCCCAACCCCGCTGATGTCCACCCCATCTCCAGAGTCCGCTAATCGATGCTTAAGCGCAGCCGGTCGCTATGTTGAAATCCACCATTCCCTCCTTAAGTCAGACAGGATCCCACAGTCATGGATGCTGTTACAGGGGATGTTGCTAGCTGGTGTGACAGTGATGATTACAGCAAGGACCAACCGCCGTCTCTTTCCGGACCGCATACGTTGCACTATCTTTGAAATTATGGAGTGGAATCGCAAATGCTCTGCGGTATTGAACATTATGAGTGAACGATGGTCAGACAAGTCTATTTCGAATCTGGAAGCCAAATTTAGCGTCCTGGCAAATGATACATTGAAGCTGCTCATCGCCCCAAGAGTTGGGGTTTCGGAGCAAACACCTTCAACTAGCGTAACTGAGGAGCGGTTAATGCCTTCATATTCTGAGTCTATCACGGTGAATGGTACACAATACCAGACTCCCAACATCGAAGATATTTTCCAAGGCGATAGGACTCATGAGGACATGGACATTATAGACGAACTGTCTTTTAGAGCTTTTGATTATGGCTTAGTCGATCCTCTTCCTTTAGAAACATTCTATGGAAATGATGACCTATATACTCTTTGGGGGATTTTTCCTCATCAAGATGATATGTCTTCTTAGTTCAATAGCTAAAGCCTGTGATGGCTTAGGACCGTTTTACACAATATAGCAATGGATCGTACGTAAATACATTGTCTTAGATCATGATATTTATTTACAACAAATACAACGCAATATAATCAAAAATCATTAGAACCCAAAGTGCTGTGCTGTATGCTAGACAGCAGCCAATCCTACAATGCGAGAATAATAAATCATTCCAGACTCGCTATACAAATGCTTTTCCGCGAGAACGCGATGACGCCTTGATATGTTTTCCAGGACTCATGATTACTTGCAGTAACATTATCTATCTACTGAAACTCTAGTCGACCATACTTTTTTGCGCTTTTTATGCCGTCCAAAGAAATTCGTATATTTGTCCGAGAAATTGGGTCCTAGCGTACTGTTCTTCCTAAATTCCCAACACTACCAAGATGTGATGGAATATGAGTGTATAGGAGCACGCTTTGAATAACTCTGCGCAGAGAACTATGTGGGCACATGGCTGCTAGATTTTAGTTAGAGCAGGAATGGAGGAGTTGGGATGGTATACATACCTTAATATCTGGGATTTCGAACATGAAATAACCATGCAAGGTCTGTGACAACCCCCTGCGTGATTGTTTGGCAGTATCTGAAGAACCCTCTCAAAATTTCCGGGTATCCAGGTGGTGCAGGTGCTTTTTGTTCGGCATGAGGTTGGACAAGTCTAACTAGGAGTATTGGTTCCGTTTTGACGGTCGAACTTGGGATAGATAGATCCGAGGAGCATTTTCCAGACATTTCCATCCCAAGGCTCGGTGTCTACAATATCCCTGGAGCCAGAATATTAGCGTGGTCTTGAGTAACAAGATGGGAAATACGTACTGGGATAAATTTAGCCCATCGTCCAAGTGGGCAAGGTTCTCTAGCCCGTCAGGATCATTTCCAAAACTAATGAACTGGATTCCGATTTTACGGGAAGCAATCCTAAGATCTTGGAGCTTGAGGACAGCGCTTCTTATTGGATCGATCGCGTTGCAATCTTTTTCCCAAACCCCATCAGTCAAAACATACACGGATAGTGGCTTCAAATTACTGTGGTATGAGCTTTTTCTGTCCAGTTTATTTTCGTATTTCTCGAGGATTTCCGAGAGCCGCTCGTTGATATCGGTAGTGACTGATGTTTTGTTTTGTTTCTGAGCACGTACTGTAGAAATTAAGTTTGCGGTCTTTTTGACGTTTTTGGAACGATTATCAGAGTTTGTGAAGAAGAGATCAAGGCCATTGTCGTCGATTCGTTTGACGATATAGGATAGAGCTTCAAATACTTTAACAACTTTATCCCAGTATTGAGCCATGCTACTTGAGTCATCGACCAAGAAGACCTAGAGACACAAAGTCAAATTACATCTCGTTTGAGTGGAAAGGGATACAAACATGATCCCGTCCCCTAAGCCGTTTATGTAGACGATCGTTCAATCCCGGGACCTGTCTCTTTTGTGATTTACATTTCGATTTCCAATCCATTGCTGCCTCTAAATCCATGTATTCACTTAGTTCTTCGTTTTGTATTCTTGTCGGTGGTTTTTGCTTTATCGTAAGTGGATATGCCATATATTCAGATTGGCTTCGTTCGTGATTGGTAACTGGTTCTGGGGTAGGACGGGGTAGATAATTGTGATCGGTTTGGCTAATAGTTGGACCGTTATGATTGTTACCAGTAGGAATGTTAGGGGGCGATAGTGAGCTATAATTGCGACTGGCTGGTCGACTAGAATCTAGCCTTTCAGATGTAATACTTAGTCGAGGAGGACTATCCGCGGACTGGATGATATGCCTGGAGTTTCCAGTAACACCTGGTGCCAAGCTCGAATCAAAACCAATATTCTGAGCCTCTGTTGATTGAAAGTTGCCACGTTGTCTGGTCGGGTATTGTGCATATTTAGCTGCAGAACTAGACCGAGGTGGATTCATCGAAATCCCTCCATCAAGAACTCTCTGATCTTGCTGATGAGAGGAATTGTAACTTTCATGTTGCCGTTTAGATTGTGAGTTCATGCGATAGACTGGAGCTTGTTCCGTATCCTCGCTCATCTGGTCAGGACTACGCCTTCGAATGCCGTTCAGAAACGTTAACGAAAAGTCGTTTTCGCCACCTTGATCCCGGGGAAATTCTACAGGAAAGCGATGGGTAGGCCCTCGATCATCGATTAAAGGCTCATTTCGATACTCTGGAGGAATTATGGGAGGAACTTGTCGGCCAGAAGTTGAAGATTGTGCAAGGTAGGGTGCCCTATTTGTTGTATATGGAGACCCGCCATCAAAAGACTTAGCTTCAGGGTTGGGAAGAGTTGACCTATAGTTGATGGCTTTTTGATGCTTGATTGCCATATCTATGATATCCAGCTGCTTTCGCCAAAGCGTTTCAGCAGTTGGCCGCTTTTCGGATACCTCCAGCATATTATTTATCATATCAATGATGGGGTCGATGATATAGCTTATGTGCTTCAAACGATCTCTTGCGAGATTGTGAGAACTCTGTACAGCTTCAAGCACATTTTGGCCATTGTGGAAACAGTCTATGCCAGCTACGGCATGGTGCTGACTGGTCTCAGACAATCTTTCCTGGTGGTAGTCCAGTATTCCTGTTTGTGGGTAGGCTAACCACCGAACAGCCTCGCTAAATATACATCCAAGAGACCAGATATCAATGTTTTGTCTTACTCGGAGTTTGCCTCTTGCGATAATCGCATCTGGTCTGGAACACTCCGGGGCTCCTGGAATAGTCTGTTAGTATCAAATTCCAAGATTAAGGTTGTATACTAACTAACCATAAGTCCGTGTTCCGTACGAGTCGCTAGCGGTTGGATCCTCCCCTGCCGAAAGCTTATTTTTGAAATGGCTTATCCCAAGGTCGGCCAGTTTGAATATCCAGCTATAAGGATCTTTGGATCCGTTACTGACTACAAGAACATTTTCGGGTTTTACGTCCTGGTGCCATCTGTAAAATATTTCATGAGTATGAGATATGTAGAGGATAAGGTAGGATTACCCTTGAAAGATTTGTGGACCGTCGCCCGAAAATGGCTTCACTTCATGAATAACCCGCAAAGCATTTATCAGTCCAAAAAGCCGTTTCCAGAAGCCTATAACTTCCCATCTTCCCATAGGAGGAGTTTTCCTTTCGAAAAATTGTTTCAGAGTCCCTTGATCCGCGTACTCTAGGAGGACGTTAAATTTGCCGCCGCGTCTAAAGCTACCATAGTAGCCTATAATATGAGGGCATAGCAAAACCTTGTTGAAAGCCGCAGTTTCGTTATCATAGTACCTATGTGCGTCGTTTGTCGAATATTCTTTTAGGACAAAGAGATTCGTTGTCTGTGCATGCTAGCAGTCCGAAATCTTAGCACACTGTCGTCTTCGCTCTGGAGAAGAGGAACAAAATGACTCACCACTGCAGACACTTTTGGGACCAGTTCATTGTAATCTGGATGCACCTTGATAAGCCAGAGAGTTGCAGTTCCTCCGCCAGCTAGTATTGTCTTGCTGATAATCGGCAGGATCCGTTCGTTTTCGAAATGTCTGTCTGATACCAAATTATCCAAAATCGGTGCGCAGAATCTCCATTGTTCCCTGCAGATGTCCTGCAGAAAGGTCGGGTCTCCAGGTGTTTTAGGTAGGTGAGCGGGAGGGCTTTCGAGGCTGAAGGGCAGCGCTGCGTCGCTCAAGGAATCATACTGTAGAAAGTATTTGATATATTTTCCTCTTCCTGACTCTAGGAGAGTGCAAAATACAGCAGTGTACCTCTCCAGAATCTGTCTCGAACTGTCGCAGTAGTCTCTGCTCGAAAACAGGGCGGAGTAGATAGCGTTTAATTCGCGATATTTGTTTTCCGCAAAGTAGGTTCGGATCAGTTGTATGGGCATGAACGGACGTGTCTCCTCTGTGGCACTTCCAGCATGCTCATCGTGCTGAACAACTTCGAGGGCGCAATCTCTCTTGATGAATTCAAAGAATCGCTGGATGGACTCGTTCCAATTTGGCTGATCCCCGCTTGGATCCATCTGGAGAAGGTTCTACAGAGTAGTGAACTGCTCTACGGCCGTGCAGGAAGCAGGCATAAGTGCCGCAAGTGCGAGACGGGAGACGGGAGATCGAAGGGCTGACACCATCTGGTACGTTGAGTTTGGATGCGGTGGTTGGACCGCAGCCTCAGCTAAAGATTTCCAGCCCATTCGATCGCGGTCAGGTGCTGGCCATGTTGCTTGAAGCGGCAAGTGATGTAATGTAGGTAATACAGGGCGAGCCGGGTAAAGGGCACTCTGCACTCCAGGTGAGTGAGGAAGCGAGCCAGTGAGGGGTTACAGATGAACCTGGTCTGTTCCGCCGGCGAGTTAGCTGTTGAAAGGCTTATCTCAAGCTGAGCGTGAGGCTCTATGGCAGTGCAGAGGCAGATTTTGAGGCACCATAGTAAGGCTCCCTCCAAGGTCAACATTGCTCTTAGTGGGAGCTAGGCAAAAATAGCAATGTCTTATGATTGCCCAGCAAGAATTCTTTTCGAGAACTAAATACCCATATTGAGAAGATAAATAGGCACAAAAAGTAAGAAACAGAGCAAATATTAACCATGCAAATTGAAATTAACCTAGGTAAGAAATGCTATGAAATATGATTCCAAGATTGTTACAGCTAATACGAGATCCAACCAGAGAATCGTCCACCAAACGTTTTGAAGTCTTGCCTACGATTTATCCACCAGTACACGAACCCCCAGGTCCCAAATGTTACTGCCATCAGAGGAAGAGTTATAAAGAGGTATAGTTGAAGGGCCTTGAGTTGGAAAACCTTGCCCTCTAATTCTTGTTGCGGAGGGAACTGGATTATATCGGTGCTCATGATTGTCTATACCTCGCGGATTAGCATATTATCAAGGCTAGAAACTCTTCAAGTAATGGTCACTGACGATATTGTAGCTGAAAATCAGAAAACTTACAGAAATGAAGGTGCCTGGAAGAAAGAACAATGTCACAAGTGTGATAACTCTCATGGAAACTGTCTCTCGTTTCGTCTCGTGGGCTATCAAATGCATAGCCTCAGTCATCGCTTCCATCTTCTTTGTAGAGAGTTGAGACTTCACCGAAAGCTCTTTGCTTTCTTCTATGTTTCGAAAATTCCATAATCCAGCAAGCTAACTTGATCGTTAGCAAGAATAGAAGCGACGCAGGGCTCAAATGAAAGCTAAGTTACTTACCAGACTTTTCCTTGTAATCAACAAACGTGATAATGTCTTGGCACTTGCAAATTGAATTTCCAGGTCTCCAATGGTGTTATTTATTTGCCTTTCAAAGCGAGATACTGCAGCCTTAGACTCGATTCTTAAGCTCGTAGGGCAGTCTTCTGATGTCATGACTTGTTGATAATGGTCTTTGATGGACTCCACAATCTTAATGTTAGCTTCAAGAACTAGCATAGCTTGATTTATTTTCTCCTCGATGACTTGTACTTCTTGTAACATCGTTACTGAATAGATCTCATCCTTATATGTGTCGCGTCCCGATACCAACCCTCCCATTCCTGGTGGAAGAACAGGAGGGGGCATAGGTCCAGTATTATCATTAGGAGATATTATAGGAGGCGGAAGGGACATTGGTGGCTGGGGAAAAGATGGTTGGAACCTAGTCTTTTCAGAGGTAGAGCCTAAAGTTGTAGCTCGTCCAGAGAACGTTCTTGTTGTACGCTTTGTCAGATCCGACCATGTTCGTCGAAAAAATGATGTTCGTTTTTGTACGTTCTGATACAAATTTGGTTCCACAAAGCTTTGTGCCTTCGTAATATCTACAATCAAAAGTTTTCGTGTGAGGCTTTGCAGCCTCTTCTCAAGAAATGACAAATACCATCGCCATTCTTCATCACACCACTCGCAAAGAACAAGATGTGTTGCCAAGGACGAAGCAAATGATGCTGCCGTGGATTCGAACGTGCTGAGTTCTGCTGTGTTGTCACTGTCAGCCGTAGCCGATTCAATCCTCTCTCGAATCAAATGGTTGCCTTTTATCACAATCCACATTGCCTTTCCCGTCACTATATCAAATGAGTGGTATAGGCTAGCCTGTCGGACTGACCATGGGCATGACAGTTGACTGTCTTTTCGCTCCACAGATTTTAGGCTATAACAAAGTCGAATTCCTTGACCGGATCTACCGAGTTCGGGGATACGGAGTCCTCCATCAGATGGGGATAGTTGAGTGTCTTCTCTAAAGCCACTAAAGAGAAAGTCTTCTGCAAATCCTTGGTGGCCAAAAGGAAATACGAAGTCCAGAAAATTGGGCATAACTTGGTGATGAGTAAGAATGGAAGTGAACATCTGACGGGTTATGCAGAGATGCTCTCTGGAATTGCGTGCATGGATAAAACTACAGAAAATTATCAGCCTTCAGAAACCACAGATATATGGAAGGTTGTGAAGCACATAAATCTAGAACGGGGATCATCATGTATATACAGCTTTTCTCCTTGAAGTGGAACTTTCAATTCAAATATACTAGTTAAACATTTTCGCTTGAATTCTTGTCTCTGGTAAGCAGTTCTCCGGCTTTCACGGCCAATTCATAGTTAAAATTGGCTCTTTCAGACTTACTCACTTTTGAAATGGTCGTTATACTCCCAAAGATAAATTTCAGCACTTTTGTTTTCACAAAAGAGACGATTCTCATGTTCGTTAAGCCGCGTAAGATAGCCTTCAAGGTGATAGCGAGATATACTCGGTCGGACACTATTTCTTGGAAATGAGGATGCATTTGTGCTTGCTTTCGATAGAAGTACGCTATCTGACATTTCTATATGCGCGGAATGTGGTATGCGCTACAAGATCTGGTACAAAAAGAATTTGTAAAGTTGCAGTGCTAATTTGCAACCAGACCTCGGGGGGCTTTTTAAGAGTTTGGGTTTTACTTGGTGTACTGGAGCGGGGCGGAGCAGAGCCACGAGCGAGGTATATTAATACTGGCTAATCAGATTCTTTGATTAACTGCTGAGAATAGCTAGAAAGGCATCCAATCGCATCTCGCCAATAAAAATCAATATTTCGTCCTAGAATGAAACCCATTGCTTGTCAAGACGCCCTAACAGCCAGAAGCAAGTGAAAGGTTAGACAGCTGCTCATCATTATCCTTACACAAACCCATCCAACTCAATTCTGTCCAACCTGAAAAAGTTCAATCAGCCTCCAGTCTATGCCTATCAGCTCAGCCTCAGCCTTACAAGCAAACACTTCGGCATACTTCACAAGATCTTCGTAACATGAGGCATGTTCCTACTCTCTATAGCCTCTCGACTTGAGCGTGTTTTTTTCACTCTGTGCAATTCTAAGCCGTGGGAAGTTTCTATTCTAGAACAAAACTTACCCTTGTCAAACGTCTTGGAACCCAAAACTGGAACATGTCGTCTCGGCCCTAGAGGGAAAATCATCTCAATTAATATGCGCACTCGTGAGACAGTCGGAACAACAAGTAAGCAAAGTTTTACCCGAATGTAAAAATTGTAATTTCCAAAAAGCTCGACGAGATAGGCAATCACAATCTCACTAGTTAAATCGTACGCGGGGCAATCATCCCAAACGGGATCCGACCAATCAGTTGTTGCATTGTATGTGTATGACATTTTGTTGGCTTCGGTGCCTCGTTTTGGAGCTGATTCTGAGGCTCGGTTATCTTTCGTTGGCGGCGTAATTGTCTGACAGGAGGGGCAGAATCTGGTCGGGGGACAAGGCTAATTTAATATCTTGATAGGGTGTGTGAGGCTCTTTCGAGGCAAATGTGAGGCGGGGGTGAGGCTTACTGCCTATGAGGCAGCTTATTGACGCCTTATCATGGTGCATGCATCAGGCGAGCATTGGACGAGATTGTGAATAGGGCGGCTATGCATGAAGTGTGGTTACAACAGGACAACCTTGCCGAGCCTATAACAAGCCTCTTCGGTGTTACTGGTATTTCTGATTTTGGTGATACAACGATAAATATCTAAAGTTTCACTGCCTGTCAGTTGCTTGCTTTACCAGAATTAAAGGCTGGTTTTTCAAATATTTCCGTCAGTAGCTTTTCAATAGAAAGAGATTCCGAGCATCTTTCTATCCATATTTTTGATTTAAAAACAGGAAAAAGTATTTTACTAACTATTGTTCGTGGCATTGCAACATTACATTCTCTTTCGAATGCTTGCGGCTGATAACTCTTCGTCTTGCCCGAATTCGTCCGACCAAGTGTACCAAGGTCGCTTCCAACAGTCGTCGCTTAACCTGTCTCGTTATCGGCTATCTTTGAGTTAGAAAGAGAACTTGAATTCTGGCTAGTAGCTCATAAGCACCTGCATAATAAAAGAACCAGCATTTACTTACTATGAGGGAATAATATACCATACAACTCCTCCTAGCTTCCTTTTCCCCAGCTCTCAATACTACTTCTTCAGTTCTCCATTACTCCGAACAGGGCAATGTAATCTCGACCATTGCTTCGAAGGGCCTGCTTTTGATTTAAATGCTGACCATTCTAGCGTTGAAGATGTATCCAATTTCTTTAAGAAACATGCTTTCAAAAAATAAATTAAACAGTCCCACAGAAGAATGAAATCAAGCGTTTAAGCCGCAGGTTGCAAATTGCAATTGCGCAAAAGTGAGCGTGCAGAGCTAGTTATACAAGTCGCAAGAGCTTATACAGCTTGGGCAACTCTTAAACAAGGTAGGCCAAACCAGGTGACCTGTCAAAAATCAGATTCCATGTCGCAAAATATAGTTGCTCGGCCATTTTTCATAATTATTACCAATGGACTATATCAAGAATCTCCATGCGCTCATACAAGACTACAATTAGTAACCAAACAGATACCTGGCAGTTTTTTCTCACGCAATATACCCTTATAAAGTACAAAGTTCGAGATAAAAGAACTTACTAATTAATATTAGAACACATCAGCTGGAGAATAACTGACTTATATTGTGGAGGTAGATGCTTACTCGCACTTATATTTTCAAGTAGCAAAACCTATCATCCCATTAATATAAATTCTACCATCTTCGATAGCTTTGCAAGGCTGGTTTGTGAATCTCAAAACATCATGTACCACCGGTCGGCCGCGAGGTCAAATGCCGCAGTACGAAGTGTCCAACGCTTAAACATACACGAACGGAACAAACCCAGTCAGGAATACAAAGCAAGCAATATCAAAGCACAATCAGCAAGCGAGACATTTCTTCCCTTAGGATGATAATCATAAACCCAATCCATATCCGCAGCGAGCGATGAATCTCCAGCCAAGCAGCAAAGCCACAACTGCGAAGAGAGATTCTGACGAGACCTCATTCAAATCCACTCTTGGAGGCGGTAAATCGGAGAGAAACAAAAAGATTAAACAGCCTACAAAACTTAAGACGTTCAAAGTAACCAATCCACAGGAACTCGCGAACCCCACAAACGCCAAAGCCGACAAGCAAAAATCCTCTCACATCCAAAGACCAAAGCAGAACACCTTGCTAAAAGTTACCCAGGTATTCGAAATGACACTCCTTCCGCATGCCAGAGAACATACCAAATCCATCGTCGAAACACTTCCACAAAGTCACGTGTACGCTAGACCAGCTATGTAGCTCTTGCCTGGTGCAGAGCATCTGGATCAACATCTTTCCACCTCATGCGTGTTGCACCACACAATCTCAACTCCAAATCCCATTCCCGATTCCCACCCATCCCTCGAATCTCCAAAGCAGAACCGCCATTTACCAAACCGAATCAAATTTCGTTGTCAGCTCTCTCCACGTTGCCAACTCGACACAACCACCTACCATCCCCCGGCAACGCCCATCTCCCTCCCTCCTTCCCCTCTCGCGAGGCCAACAATTGAGTAAGTCGTGCGATTAAAGTTTCCCATCTTCGAATCTGGGTCTTTTGACATTGATGACTTTGACACACCACCTCAGCTCAGCGAAGTGGGAGAAGGCTGGTTCATTAACTCGAGGGTCTTTTGTTATTTCTTTTAATAGCTGCTGGGGGAGATTCTCTCTAAGCGAGGGAGAGCAGTGGTTGGCAGCACTACTCACCTACCCGAGATAACCCACAGAAGAAAGAAAGAGAGAAAAAGAAGAATTCCATAATCTCACTTCCGTTCCCTCCTTCCACATAACCAATATCCATCCTGCTAATCACTCTTCTTTTCTTCTTTCTTTTCTTCCATTGATCTATCCCCGACCGAGCAACCAAGCGACCACCCGACCTAACAACCAACCGAACGACCGATTAACCGAGCATCTACCCCCTCCTCCTTCCCTCCTTCCCTCTTAACCTAAACCTGTCCCTAAGAAAAAACTCTCCTCTCCTCTCCTCTTCTCTCCTCCGACAAAAAAAAAAGAAGAAAAAAAAAGAAGGGGAAAAAAATAAGAAAAGTAATAATAGTATATATAAATAAAGCTACCAGACAAGAGACCTAAGTAAAACAAAAGACACGCCTCATTTCTCTTCTCTTTCTCTCCTTTAGACTTTCTTTTGTATACATGCTTCAACAATCAAGACAATCAGACTTTTCAGACTTTTCAAACTTTTCAAATTTTTCCATAGGTATTTCTCTCTCTCTCTACCTCTCTCTCTTCTCTCTACCTACCTACCCGTACATAGACTAATAAAGATCAGATCCTTAACCCCCCTTCCCCCCTAACGGAAACAGGGAACACTACTACCACTACTACTAACACAGACACACACAGACACACACAGACACAGACAGACACACAGACAGACACAGATAGATAGATAGATAGCGATAATACCAAGACACAAGAGCGAGAGCGAGAGCGAGAGAGGAGTCCAAAACACAAAACGAACATAGATAACACAACACACAAGACCAAAACACGAAAAGCACGCCCAAAAACAGCAAAAGGGAAAAAGACAACAAAAACAAAAGCAAAAGCAAAAAACAAAAGCAAAACAAGCCGAGCAGAAATGAAAAGGAGAAAAAAAAATTTGAATTGGGACACATGAGAAGAAAAGAAACGCCTTCCCCGATAAAAAGAAACCCACAAGGTGTAAATTTGTTCTGCTCTGCTCTGCTCTGCATTCCCCCCCCAAACCGCCCCCTCCATGATGGATGAATTAAAATCGAAGCTATGCCAACCAATCAATAAACAATCGAACAAGAGAATTAAGATAAGATATGGAGAGAAGAAGAAAAAAAAACAAAAGAGTAAAAGAACCCCCCT
This sequence comes from Pseudofabraea citricarpa, assembly GCA_029641185.1. Lineage (NCBI taxonomy): Eukaryota > Fungi > Ascomycota > Leotiomycetes > Helotiales > Dermateaceae > Pseudofabraea > Pseudofabraea citricarpa. The sequence continues at coordinate 46,987 of JAPWGK010000028.1, read as the reverse complement.
CCCCCCCCTTCCCTGCTTCCCCTCCAACCCCACCGCAGCAGCCACAAGGTACAAAAGGTCAAGGTAAGTAGTACTCCATCATCTTTCATCTCTCCCATCTTCAGCCTCTCAGAACGAAAAAAAAATACCCCGCACAATAAAGACCCCGATAAGCTACAAAAATACCACTCACTCCAACCCCTTAGAAAATCCATCAGCGGTCATCCGCACGTGCTTTCCCTCTTCGGCGGAAGAAATCCATCACTTTCCTTGCGGCTCCGCTACTCCCTGCATTATCATGCGTGCCGCCATAATTACCCTCGTCATACGCATCGGCAAATCTACGGTTGTTCTTTTGTAATACACCTCTGCCACCACGACTATTGTTGGGTCGGCGAGAATCCTCGTGATCATTGAAACCAGCTGGGTAACGCCTATTCTGATCATTCAATGATGATTCTGAATCCGTGGTCAGAGCTGATTCTCCTTGACGGAAGTTGCTAGGTGGAAGAAACTGTGCTTGTGATTGTGGTGCGTAGCGAGATTGCTGTTGGGGGCTTGCAGTGGAGGTTCCACGTCGATCTTGCTGAGGGCTATCACGACTCCGATCATATCCTCCATCACCAGAATAGTTTTGTCCAGCTGTGCTCCCGCTAATATTTCTAGCATCACCCCTCCCACTTGTTGGTGGATCAAGGTAGTCAGTACGACTATCAGGTCGATCATAACCGTCATCAGATGGAGGAGCACCAGGGGTTCCGTATTCTTTTCCAATCCCTATAGATTTCAATGAGAATGATGCAGGAAGGAGAGAAAACCTCCTCGGTTTATCCTGCAGAGTTGTTTGCGAGCCGGATATGCTGCCACTTCTCTTCTTTCCAAATCCAAAAGAGATTGATCGACGAGAGGAATCTATTGACTGTCGGGGCGTATCGGTACCAGGTTGAGTAGCGGCCATGCTGGTTGCTGACATGCTAACTGGTGGGTATGATTTCTTGGACTTCTCTTGTCTGTCCGCATTTGATCTGCCGAAGATGGAATTTGTCCTGCTGAACATACCACCAATTGTGCTAGATCTCTTGTGTCCCTTCTGCTCTTTCTGCTCTTTCTGCTCATGCCCGTCTGGATACCCGGCTACTTTGGCAAATTTGGAAGGCACCTGACTAATGCTTGGCTGTCCATATTCGGATGGCTGTTCGTCTTGTGAGGAGCTGTGATTCTTGACGCTCTTCGGCTGAGCCATTCTACCATGTGCATTAGTACCAGCAACAGTGGGTGCAACAGGTTGACCATACGAGCCACGAGTTGGGAGTGCTGATCTGCTAGCTGCTGAGCTCATCGAACCTCCAGTATTCGGTCTGGCAATCGAAGGCGGTGCAGCCAAAGGTTGCATGTAATTGGCATCTGATACAGCACGTTGGGCATCGCGTCCAGAACGTGGAGGCGCTGCGCCTTGCGGTCGCTGTGAGCTTGATGGGCGTCGTCCTTGGGAGTATTGACCATCTCCACTTCGAGCTATAGGGGGATCTTGAGGTAATGGTTTCTCAGAAGACTCGCCTCTTCGCGAACTGGGCTGCCCAGCAGGAACCTCCACTGGACCTGCGCTGTTGGCACGGTTGCGTGATCTGGGTGCCGATGCAGTGGCCGTTGACGTCTCGCCGCGCTGGGTTTGCGAGCGAGGAGCAACATACTCGACCTGAACAGTCCTGCGCTTGTTGTCCTTTTGGGGTTTGGGGTACGACTCTTCGGCATCTTGGTCCACGTTTCCATGTTTCCGTGCCAGGTCTCCAACTGCAGCAGGGGACTTCTGTGTCTTAGAAGGTTCTCTGACAGAGGCGCTTCTCGCCAAGAGAGGAGCGCCTTGCTCGTCTTCTGAGCCAACCGTGGTAGCTCCAATGTCGGCCGAGGTTGTGGCGGTACTAGTAATGAAACCAACAACATGTGAGTACTCACTCAACCAACTGTGTCGAGCGACTTCAAACAAATCTGCACGTTTCCGTGGGTCGGGAACCAATATCCTACGCAGTAAATCGCGAGCGTGGGGTGTGACGTATTCGGGGAATGTTAAGGGAGTAGAGACAATATATTTGTACAGGAGGTTGATGTTATCGCCTTCAGGGTTGGCGGGATCATCATCGAAAGGAAGATATCCTGCTAACATAGCATACTGCAAAGAGATTAGCCAAGATACTCCTGAAGACAAATTAGAGCTTACCAAGATTACACCACAACTCCAGACATCAACCTTGCGGCCAGTGTAAAGAGAGTCACTGACGACAAGTTCTGGAGCTGCGTAGCAAGGACTTCCGCAGCTCGTCTGCATCAAGTCACCTCTACGACTTCCACCAGGTAAAATTTTGTCAAGTTCCATTCTCTTGACGTAATCTCGACTCGAAAGATTATATTCGATCTCGTCACCTAGCTCGTCATCGGGATTAAAGGTATTCGCAAATCCAAAATCAGTAATGATGATATTACGATTGCGGTCCAATAAAAGATTCTCCAGCTTCAGATCTCGGTGGACAATACCCTTCTTGTGCAGATAGCCCACACCAGAAACCAACTGGGCGAATAATCGTCGAGCCGCATTGTCCTTGAGATATCGGTGGTTGAGGATGTAATCGAAGAGCTCTCCACCAGAGGCATATTCCAAAATAATACCAATCTGCTTCTCCGTCTCTACCATCTCATGTAAACGTACGATATTAGGATGCGAAATCTCGCGTAGGATGGCAATCTCTCGATATATCTTGGCCAGTCTCGTTGGGTTTGTACCGACAGTGTCACGCCGTATGAGTTTGATGGCAACCTTGATATATATGTTAGTCTGGCCACATATCAAACCGCAGCTCAACCTACCTGAATGCCACCCTCTTGTTTCCATCCCATTTTGACCTTGCCAAACTCTCCCTCACCCAGAGTATTACCCAAATAGTATTCCCCGAATTTACTGTTCTTCTCTCTCTTTCCAGAGCTCGCTGCATGATCGTGGCGGCTTCGAGTTCCACGCGTGGTCTCTTCCGGCGCCTCACTACTTATTACACCCATCTGGCCTGCACCTGCATTTGGAGACGATGGGACAGCCTCAGCCATTCGCTCACGTTCCCGGTCCAAGTCCACCTCTGGCTTGCTTATAACTACGCGGTTCAGTACCTCGCTAGCTTCTCTCGAAAGACCACTGGGTGTTGTGGGCGCCGCTGGTTGGGATCTGCTGGCCGATGGGGATTGTGTCGATCGTGTGTCTCGTGAGCTGGCGGATCTGTGAGGTAGAGCTTCTCCTGGGGAATCTTGACCTCTCCTCCTCGCTCTCGTTGCAGCATTTGCAGCGGCAACCGCAGGATCTGTCCCCCTGTCTGCACCATTTGTCTGCCCGTTACCTCTCGGGCGCTCTCTCTCGTTTTGACCATCGACTCCCCGAGGAGAACGCTCGTCCGCATATCCTCCCCGCCGTGTACTTTCCCTTCGATCACTATTTGTGCGTTGGTTTGACGAGGTTCGAGCCGAGACCACAGGGGGAACACCGCGTTGATGGTCACCCGGAGCCATTGCAGGATATCCAGAAGGCGCTGCAGCGACCGCAGCAGCAGAGCTTGTCTGGTGTGCCGCACTACGGTTCGTTACTGGAGACGAGTTTGGAGCACTCCCGGTCGGCGAGTAGTATTGTTGTTGCGGTTGTTGTGGGTTGCCCGTGGCTGGTGCGCCATTTCCGCTGGGCCTACGAGATGGCCGTCTTGAAGAGGACGGCGACGCGTTTGGCGGGTTCTGATTATAATAGGGGTCGCGGGATTGCGATGAGCCCGCTGTGTAGGGACGACTCGACGTGGATGTGGCCACAGGAGAATGCGATCCGACTGATGTTGGCTGATGAGGCGCTGCTTGCAATGCGGCTGAAGACATGTTTCCTGGAGCGCGCAGGCTGGAGCGTGGATGGCTCCGTCACGGTCTCTGTTCTCGATTCTGCAGATGCAGATGCAGCAACAGAGATGGAAAACCAGTTCTTGGGAAGCAGGGCAATGATTTGCTTGCGAGTCCTGCGAAGATGGGTCGCCTCTGTCACCAATGAACTGGGCCAACTATCATGGTGCGCTGTCAGGTTGAATGGGGAGACCGTCGCGGTTATTGGGCGTGAGCGTGGGCGTGGGCGTGTCGAGCTTTCGATAAATGGAAACGGGATGAGCGATAACGAGGGCGAAGGGCGGGTCAATTGGCCGGGCCCAGGGCAAACACAGATGGGCCAGTCCTTGGGTCGTTCGCAGATAGGATGCAATTAATCGTGGGATTGTATGTGCTGTTGCTGAGGCTGTTTGTATGCTGCTGCGCGGGAGGGTATTCTTTTTTTTTTTGTGGGTGGTGTCGGCGTGGAGGAAGGCTGGCGGAGGTAGAGTGTGTGATGGTAGGTAGAGGTTGTGGTTGTGGTAGGTAGGTAAGTGGTAGGTGGTAGGTGGTAGGTGGTAGGCCTTTGTTGACGGGGTGGGTAGATAGGTGTAGGTAGGGTGTGTAGGTAGGGGAGGTGTAGGTTGTTAGGTAGCTTAGGTTAGGTTGGGTTGGGTTGGTAGGTGCTGGTCTGGGACTCTGGCACTCTGGCACTCTGCGACTCTGGCTGTGGTTTTTGATTTTTGGTGGATGCGGATGCAGGTTCAGGACGCAGACTTGTTTGTTGGACCAGTGAGGACTCAGGAGCGGGCGTGGGCCGTCGTTGACTCGTTCTCGTTGCTTGGTCGCTGCAATTTCCTTTTGGCGACCGCTGCAAGCTAGCGATGTTTGAGGAAAAGGGGCTACTGAACTGAATATCGTCTGCTGCAACTCTGCTATGCTATGCTATGCTATGCTGCTGTGAGCAGTCACAAATCCCTCCTCACTACTCTACTAAAGATTATGTGCGTCGCCGGGAGGGGGGGCGAGAGCATTACTTTGCTTCTATGGTTGGTCGATCTTCGAGACGGCGGTGAAAGAGAGAGGATGAGAAAAATGTGAGGGACTGGGTCTGGGACTGGGTCTGGGACTGGGACGTGGACGGGGACGGGGACTGAGTTTAAGACAGGAAAAGTCGGTGATGCCGCATGGTCTGGTGAAGAACAATAAGAGAGAGAGAGGATAATAAAATAAAAAAAGTTCCGTGCAGAAGCTGGCAGTGGCAGCAACGGTACGGTAACTTGGTAACTTTGTAACGGTTGCCGGTCAGACCAAATAACAACAATTAAGACTTGTCACTTCTCAGGAGCAGCGCCCCAACTCGAACTCAAAGAGATATATATCTCAAGACACGGCATTGTTGGCCCATCTCTCTCGTAACATCGTAAAGGGCGCATGTTCCTTAATCCCCAACACCCACCACCACCTCATCCTCTCCAGTCCTGGCGCTACCACCACGCCGACGAGGAGATGTCCTTGCGGAAACCGTCCTGTCGGCCCAGCGCGTCCCCATCCACCTCTTATTCGGCCTCGACGAGCGTGGGCGAGAGCGCGTTTAAACAACAATGGCATAAACATTGTTTACTTGCATTGACGTGGCATCTCGACCACATCCCAGGCCCTGTTGACGTCGTTGGCTCGCTGGCAACCCTTCGTAGCGACGGGTCTGCTACACCAGGGATCCCCATGAGTTGCCCGCCTCGGAAAGCTTCCATTTCATCACATCACCCTCATCCAATTTGCTTCCATTCAAGCAGCCGGCTTCCATGGCACACCGTCTCCCCCACTGTGCTTCTTCACCTCTGGGCGGCGGTGGAGGAAACATCCTGTCATTCTGTGCTACCGCATTGATCACCGGAGATGAGGCGTTCGTGTGTATGCGAGTGTTTCCCTGTCGGCCAGCCTTTAGGATCTTCGGGATCGCGCTGACTTACTATTTAAAACTCACTTTGCTTTGGGACGAGGCTTGAACGCGGAGGCAGACGAGAGTTATCGTGGCTCGCCGAGCGGGGAGTTGGTCCAATTGATGGTGCTCGTGACGTTGAGCTTCGAACATAAACATCGGACGACGCTTCACCACCACCACACCTTCATCATCAGCCTTGAGACACCCGAATGCAAATCACATCTCCGACAGCCTTGTCACACGCTCAGAGTCCACCAAGTGGTCTGTTCACCTGCTCATATTTCAGGTTTTGCTACGGAGGCGTCTTTCAAGGACTGTTTAATTCCCGCCCATGCGGTACTCCAGCTAGCATGGTCCACTGACAGGCTAATACTGTAGCAAAAGCAAGCAAACGGCCTCAGGAGCGGGACAGCAGAGTCGAACATCATCGTACCAGATCAAACGGGAAAGGTTCAGGTACACAAGCTGAGGGACCCATCAGAGCCTCGCTCGGTAAAGCTCCAGCCTCATACGGCTGCATGCAGAGCACTTCGCTCCACGGCTCAAACGGCGGCCAGAACGGTGCCTGGATTGTTCTACACGATCACAGGCTGATGGTTCCGGCGAGAGTTCAGCAACCACTCCGAAAGTATATGTTGAAGTCTGGGGAATGGAATTCATCGCAGCAGAATATCGGCGTCGCCGGCTACAGTAAAGAGCTGGCCTCGGTACCACGTCCGATCAAATACCACTCTCAGCCTTGTGTTAGGTCAGCAAGGCTGTTCCGCCTCGTGTCTTGTGATGCATGTTGTTCTTCCTTGTGACGCTCCTCTGGGCATCTCCGGTGCCAGCTCTTATCCAGTAACTCAAGCGCATGCGTTACTCGAGGAGTGGTGGTAGGATTCATAGAGATCTGCTTTTAAGTGCCGGAAAGTCTGTGTCCTGCTATGAACGCCTTACGCGTACATAATCCAGCTGCGCTTGGCTTGAATTTTTGGTTGCGTCCACTTTGTTGACTTCAAGGATTTCAAAGACTGCATTGAAAGCAAAGTCCTGGTGACCCAGGAACCAGAACTGTCAAACTTCATAAGGTATTGCACGCCGGCTTTCGGCCGTTAGCTGCCCAGGATCCGATGTTCGGGTAAGGTATCGGTGCATGAATACAACAATCTGATATTTGAACGCTTGCATTACAGTTTGATAGAGATATCGTACCCATCCAGAGTAACGGCCAGACCCGTCAAGGTTGCCGCATACGCCATTAATATCCCCATAGCCTGAATATTGCTAACATGCAAGGTTGGTACTGTCATATTTACCAAGCCTGTAAGGAGATTTGCCGCTAAAAATACTGCTAACCCATTTCTGTTAAAAGCTTCAAGAACCTTACTCGTGGAGAATTGATATGTATCCTTCTCCAACTTCGCATCCAGGTTTTTATGCGCTGCTGGAAAGAATAAGGTTTCCACAGCACAAAAGACGGTGATCTGTGAGCAGTTGAAGGCCGAGATCCAGAGGAAGTACGGGAGATTGGCGAGACGTCGAGAAACGCTGAGACCAAGTCCATACTTATAGTTGGTCGCTAAGCAGAACAACAATATCCAAAAGCTCGACCACGCTGTCAGGGTCATGAGAAGTCTTTTTCTCTGTTCAGAGCCCGTCTTGGCATTGGCTGAGATATTCCTGGGGATGATGTACATGCCAGTGCCTTGACCGGCAAGGAAGATGGCAAGATAGCCAAAGAAGCTAAAGATACCTTCCCTGTTCTTGGAGAACAAGTCTGTTCTGGGGGCTGTCAAAATGAATACCTTTAGGTCTGTGAACTCTAGTGCAAGTTGGTAGATAGATCCAAGAATCACAGCTAGACCCGCATAAGAAGGTAGAAGTTGAAAAGCGGATTGAAAAAGCGCCACAAACGGTGGAAGGAAGCCAAGCGTAAAGAAGAAATTCCAATGAACGCCGTATTCTGTGACATGCTCAGCGTAATCAAGGCCCTTGACACTGTAGAGTCTAATAAACCCGAGAACAATGAGCGGAAGTGAATGGCGCGAGGCGGCCGCCAGACGGGTACTGAGATGCGACGTTCGGCCAGCAAGCTGTTCCTTCAGGATTGGCCGTGCAGCAACAACACCTGCCGAAAAGACGAAAGAGCCCACACCAACGTCCATTAGAGATGTACCCCAGTTCTCGACCTTTGCGAATCTTCGGGGGAATATCCTGAAGTCAACAGCAAGTATTGCCAAGCATGTTATGGCCATCATGGCACCTCTGTAAGTGGTGAGAAATGGCTTCTTCGGGAGCGGGTTCAAAGATTCTGCCTGTTTTGTCTGTGTCGCCGTCAAGGGTTTTGCCTTCTTCTTGTGGGGCGCATTTGGTGGAAGTGCATATACGAGTATAGCTGGCGCAATGAGGAGGCAATTGAGGAGAATGGGTGTGTCGGCGTATAAAGTTGTCGCAAGTAAGATAGCTCCAACGTTGAGGAAAAAATCAACAAGAAAGGCGAGCGTGCTATATGTAGTGAAGAGAGCTTGTCGTTTCTGCAAGACTGACCACAGAACCACAGCAGCCTACATCTTGGTTAGCAAGGAGATAGTAAACACTGGCAACGGGGAGAACAATTTACTGGAGCTACAGCTGTAACGTAATTGATTTCTCCGATCTCTCCCCCGGCAAGATTGGAAACAAAGTCCTCCTTGAGGCTTTTGTAGCTAGCCTTCATACTATCCTCCAGCGATCGCGACATGATGGCTGAGTCTCTTCAGTGTGGAAAAGAAATTGTGAGCTAGAGATGCCACAACAGCAGAATTGAGGATGACGCGACAAGGACAAGATTGAGTTGCGGCCGCTTCGCCTCGCTTCTCGGCACGTGTCGTAGTACAAGAGGCGGCGCGGCTTGTGCTTTGCTTGTCACGCTTGTCCTTTCAACTCTCACTTCGTGCCTTTGATCGTCGCATCTTTCGCACATCAGAACCTTTCATCAACCAACGGCCAATTTGAGATCCATTGCCAGCTTGGCTTGGAAATATGTAGCTGCTTTTTCACTTACCGCTGAAGCCCAGGAGACAGAAACCCACGAGTTGAATCAGCAAGTAGGCTCCATGGCCTGCGAGGCTTTGACTAAGCTTTGACAAGGTTGAAATCGGAATACCAAGACAGTATTCGGGAGAGAGGTTATGTCGCAGCCCTTCCGTGCAATGAGTACGGTGTCTAGCAATGCAGAAACTCGTCTCGGAACAGCTCCGAGACTTGGTCGTTCAGAAGTCTGATGACTCAATTGTGCCCGAGCGGCTGAAAGCACATTCCAGCTTTGAGGTTGGAGCAGTCAAGTATGACTCTGTTTCAATTGCCGTACTGGCCTTGCAGAACCTCTTACATACCGACGACTTTATTTCTTTGTTTCATCAAGCACCCACTGCAGCAAGGGAGACTCGAACATTCTGAAGCATGGCTTCTTCTTTGTCTAATCTGCGAGACAAAAATCAATCAAGGGAATAGGGGTTTGCCCCTCAGATAATATAAAGCAGAGCTCCTGCAACGTCTAGGGAAGATGCTCAACCAGAAAACTTGGACGCGAAAATGGCTGCACTTGCAATACGCCAACGACATAGCGATCTGAAGCCTCTACAAACCTATAACCACTCGAATCACAATAACAACAACAACAACAACTTTGTCTCCACCAGCGCCATATCTCACTCATCTTTTGCATTGCCAAGTCCAAGTATACAAGCAGCACGACAGTACTATCGAGATCATGCAGTGCCTGGCATTTACAAGATCGATCATCTCTTAACCAATCCAATCTCCACCGATACCCCCAGAAGGCACTCTGTCATGACGACCGCAATGACAAAAAGGCTGGGAAGCATTTCCATCTCACCAGTTCTGACATTGCCTGAAATAGCCGAGGACACACAACCCAAGCCTGTGGAGATCAAAAAAGAGGTTGAAGAATGCAATGTCAAGCAGAATGATTTGGTCAAGATGGGTAGAGTTGCAACTCGACGGCAGTCCACCGATTCTGTCAAATCCACATCACGTTCGATTGGTCCAATCCCTTTCCAATACTCTCATGACCGGCTACGGACTTGGGGTCACACATATCTCGGGAACACCGCCACAGCCGATGCATATGTCAACGCCGTCAGCCTTAGACGACGAAGCCTTGCACTCACGAAGAATGGCAATGCAGAAGGAAAGATCGATTCTCCCAAGTTCACAACTTTCCGAGCTCGAGTGTTACCAAAGGACAAGGAACGCAAACCATTTTTGATCCAGAAGCAAGTCGACATAGAAGATCTCCGGGCCGCCATACCACCAGCCAGTAGCCGGGATACGTACAACGCCATGAATCCGAGACGGTCCAGCCGTCTTCGCCAATCGGTCAGCGGCCCTTCTCAGCAGATGCCAAGTCGAGATCAGCGTCGTGCAAGTACGGGTGCAACACTGGGACGGGACCTCGCAGCATTCGGCTCAGGAGCCGTGCCGATCCGTAAGTCCACAAGACCCCTGATTTACTATGTTCCAGACTAACTGGCGTGACTTCTAGACATTGAGTATGCTCTTCATTACCTACCTGTGTTGGGAGCTCTCATGCTTTCTGGCCATATTCGGAAGGGAGATTCAATCGATCTTCCTTTGCCCCATCCAGAGGCTTGGCCAGACGTCTTGTGTTATGTGTACACGGGGCAGGGTTTTTTTAGTGATGCTGTGAAGGACAATATCTTGTACCTGGCTGGTCGAGTTGAATGAAGTTGGTGAGTTGCATTTCACGGAATGGCTTCTAATTGAGCGAGCGAGCGAGCACAAGGTTATTCACGAAGGTAACGAGTAGAATGAGATCCAACAAGATTGCATACATCTAGGAATAAAATCATGTCATAATTTCTACATAGCATCCGTCCGTCTCGAGTGCCATCTTATTCCTCTCCAATCCCACTTACTCCACTCTTCCCACGCCTCCACCTCCACCTCCACCGCCCCCAACCACAGAACACCAAACACCAAACAAAAAAAAGCCATCACCTCCACAAATCCAACAGAGCACAAAACACCACCTTGAATATAACACCAAATCCTAAAGCTTAAAGCATACGATTCCCCACACTCTAGATCCCTTCTGTCTCTTCCCCTCTTCATTTATGCTCTTCTGCAGCCAACCGTTCCGTTTCGTCCCGTCCTCTCATTTTTTTCTTTCTTCTTTCTCTGACGTGCATACATACCACCGGTCGGTTGGTGTCAGTCGGTCGGGAGGAAGGGGAGGTACATGACAGCAACAGTACAGAATCTTGCGTTGGGCAAGGTATAGGTAGCTAAGGTAAGACATACATAAGATAGCCTTAACAGCCAGATCCTTTCATCTTAGGTAAGAATCTGCTGCTACATCGTGTGGTGTCATGCGATGCGATGCGGGACATAAGGTCGGTAAGTAAAGCAAGGCAAGGGAAGGGGAGGGGAGGGGAGGGGAGGGAAAGGAAGATAAGGTAAGGTTAAGGCATCTCCATAAAATAAACAAGGAAAGTAATCAGCGACGAGGAAGGAGAGAGGAAAAGAAAAGGAAGGAAAGGCAAAGGGACACAGACTTCGCCTTACGCCTTACGCCTTATGCGTGTCATTCCTACCTTAGTCCGCCTGCTCTCTTGCTTTTTTCGATTTGCCTTTTCCTTTTGCCTTTCGTAAAAATGGGGAACGTCGATCGGATGAGCAACAAGGTATCTAGATATCTCATCTCATCTCTTAAAACATCTGTCCCCTTCTTCTCCTTCTTCTCCTCTCGTCTCGCTCCCTCGCTCGCCTCTTTCCCACACCCACATCCACATCCACATCCACCCACACCCACCACCATACACAGTCAGCTACATTTTCCCTCCCGTCTCCCTCTCCACACCCACACCCACAACCCCCGTCCTGACAAAAAGCCGAAGCAAAATCTCAAAATCGCATCGTGCAGCCCGGCGACGAGGATCCGGTGAAGCCGGTGCATCATACTGCATACGGGCAGGATGCATGGCATGGGTGTAGCTGTAGCTGTACATGTACATGTACATGCAATGCAAAGGTACGTACGTACTGTACGAACAAGCAAGTATACAGATTACTTGATCAGGGATGCGCTGATGCGTGATGCGTGATGCGTTGATGCGGAAATCTGCAGTGCGACACCACCACCACCGAGAAGGAAACCCACCTTTCTCGCCCACTCCGTCAGAAAGGGGACCAAACAACCCCAAATGCGAAAATGTGATCAAAATCTACGTCATCCTCCCGCACACCTTTTTTTTTTCGTGGAGAGCGGAATTTTTTTTTTTCGGCGGACTGAAGAATGGGGGGGTTTGAGTGACGGAGTTGCTGACGATGTCGGTGGGTATTAACCGACTGACCAATTCCATGGTACGGAAGGACTTGATCCATTGATCCATTGATCCATGCCTTCATTCTCTCTGGTATTTCTTTCCATCCTCCTAACTCTCTTGTCTCTGTCTGCGGAGAAAAAAAAAAGAGAGATCTCGATTCACAAGGAGTAAACAAAAGTTACGTAGATACAAACATAGCAAGCAGGCAAGCTCGCCAAAAAATAAAATAATTTCCAGACCCCTCACAAACTAAATCAAGCGATATACATATATCCGTCATTCTCTCATCCCATTCTGTCACATAAAATCCCCCAATCCCCCATCCCCCATCCCGCCTTCGTTCTCGCATCTCTTATTTTCTCCCTCTTTTTATTTTTCTTTCCATCTCTCGCTGAAAAAAGAACTACCGAGCAAGAATGAACATGCCATACACCCGCCACCGCGTAAAAGAATACTGCGGAATAAAATGCCGATGGGAGGAAGATCTACATACGACGCGAGGTAGGTAGGTAGGTACTGATTCTACAATGAACCCCGATCGACCGATATGGACCAATTTTAATCTTCTGCAATCTTCCGCTGATCCAATTCATCCATTGATTTATTTATTTACTTACATAAGCTTTTATTCCGTTCAGAATCAACAGCGAAGACATAGATCAAGTAAATTAATATATATGGATTCCCTCAAGTAATTGGTTCTGTAAAAGAGAAAGAGACAAGCGAGGAAGCTAGAGGCTCCCTATAAAAAAGAAAGGAAAAAGAAAAAAGAAAAGTCATCTAGATAGCGAAACGAGGAAAAGCTAGCTGTATAAGGTACCTATGTATTAACCTCCTTCGTTCTTACTCTTTCCATCCGACGGCCAGATAGTAACAAACCATTTCCAATTCCCGATATTAGTTCCTGACAAGTTCCCGATTCCCAGTTGGACATTTGATCGATTCTGAAAGAAAGAAAAAAGAGAGACACCATAGGATAGAGACGTGAGAGTAGAATTTTCCCTTTCTTTTTATTCATTCTTTCTTTCCCTTTTAGAGTAGATGGAGAAACAGTGTTCGAGATGTAAGATGTAGAAAAAAGAGACGAGTCACAAGGAAGAGAGAGAGAGCTATGAGGACATGAGAGAGAGCCAACCAAAAAAAGACAAAAATTCCAAAATGCAACGCTTGCTTTCTCTTTCGTGAGTGCTTGCTTGCTTGCGTCCGTCCTGTTGAAACCGAACCGAGCAAGCCAAATCCAAAACAGAAAAATGAAAAATAGGAATCAAAAAATTGGCAAAAGATACCGCCCCGTCTGCTTGCTATACGTCAATCAATCACAACGCAACCACCCAAATTTCCTATCCCATCCAAAAAAAGTTCCCTTTTCAAAATATCCCTTTTTGACCAGACACATCTTGAAAACTTTTTTTTCCAAGAAACGAAAAATTTGAAAAGAGATGTAAAAGAAAAAAGGGGAGATGAAATGAGCAGCCATGTATTGTCATGCCATGCCAATAAACACATCCTTTTCTTCGGGTTACAAAGCACAAGCGATGCATGCCGTGCCACGCGGGAAGCGAGTAGGAAAAAGCAGCCCATCCAGAATTAGATCCCGCGCTCATGTCATAAATAAACAAAAAGCCAACCAAATTTGCCCTGGCATTTGCCAAAACCAGACAATAACATCGTTAATAATAAAGGGGGTATCGTGAGATACAAAAAGAGTAAAAATTTTGTATAACCCTCAATCGACCGAGGTGAATCTTTTGGACGAAGAAGGTTTTTTGGGAGAAGAAAAAAACTGTCGGATGAACGAGAGTGCATGGGTAAAAGGGAACCAAGGGATTTATGCTGCACTAGCGTCCCTGGCCTTCACCCGTCGAGGTCGAGTCATGAGAATCATAAGTTTCATCAGAGGAGGAAGATGCTGAGTCGTCTTCCGAAGATGAGCTATCGAGTGGCTCATCAAATACTACGGTCGAGTCGCTCTCAAAGCCTTTCTCAGCGGCATGAGATTTTTCGTCGTTAAACCGGATTAATCCTGGGTGGTTACCAGGAGGAAGCGTGATGCTTTCACTTCGGCGAGCTCTTGGGCTCATGCGTGCGCTGTCATTGGCATCACCATCTGCTCGACTACCCCATGAGGTCTGAATATATAAGCGAGGTGTTTGAGAATGGAAAGAGTAACGCAACTTACCACTTGTAGAGTAAACAAGGCCCAGAGCTTAATCAGGCCATGGAAATAGCCGAAGAGGATCGACACGGGTAGGAACATGATGTCAGATGGCTCACGGATGAAGAGGCCAACAAGCTTCACAACCTTGGATGCCATCATGAAAACAAGCTGGGCAACGACGGCATGCCATGCATACGCAGGGGCCAAAGCCTGCATCGCCTTGTATGTGACATAGACGATTGCAGGGTCGAGGACGAATGCTAACGAGGTAAATGTAGCAATGTGGAGTGCATAGGTAGACCAAGGTTGTTGGCTATGGATATGTGTTAGTAAGTGGGGGCTTGAGGAAGAATGCTCGCTGAAACTTACCGCCATACATGCTTCTCTCGGACAAGACTGGTCCAGTTACTTCTCCAGTTACTACGAGCCCAACGAAGACATTGATGGAGGAAGAGGACATTGTTCTCAAGCGTAGTCTCGATCTCGCACTCCTTGTTATATTGGATCCAAGTCTTCCAGTTGTTGGATACTAACCACCTCGTGACAAAGTTATCGTCATCAGCGTTTAACTGAAAGCGACCCCAACGTTCAGTCTTGAAGCCATGAAGAAACAAGGGGCTCTGCAGGATCTCGGAGCGGAAGGCGCACGTGCGGCCTGACATGCATGAGGTACCACCATCCATGCCATGGGTGGCAGAGATCTCAAAGTTGCGGCGCTCGATGTAGGCGGCTCCTAGCCAATTGTAGCACCGAGCTGAGATAGGGTTTCCGCCCCGGATTCGCTTGACTCTTTGGCAGGGGCCAACTCCACCAATCTTCTTGTCTTCAAAAGGAGCGAGCAGCCATGGTAGGATGGTTCGAGGCCACGTGACATCATCATCTGCCATGATGGTAACATCAGTCTTCACTAATGGTATGACCTCGCAAACTTGGATTCGCTTATTTGCGATGGGGACTTGGAATACCCTGACATTGTCTGCCTCCAAAGTTTTCACAAACTTCAAAAGTCCCTCGTACTTGTCTGATGTCGTCACCAGGAGAAGCTCGAAAGGGTTGCAAGCGAGGATACTCTTCAGCGAGTCTGTGAGTTCCACGAAATCATTGTGGATTGTGGGGATGATCACTGTGACATCTTTGGGTGTGAAGGATGGTCGTTCTGGGATAGGCATGGTTTTGTATGTCCAGTGGCTCACACAATTGACAATGAGTCGTACGTATCGGTGTAACCTGCCAGAGAGCCACACGTTAGTATTAGGCATAGAAGTAGCACGAAAGAAGAGCGGATTTCTAGAGCACTTGGTGCAACGCTAGATATCGACTTCTGCAAGGAAAATAAAAATAAAAAAGAGACATACCACATGATCAACCATGCCCACTGCCAACCAATTGTTGATTCCACCACGTACGGAAACCAACCTATCGTCCACTCAATCACAAGCGATAAGAGATCCATTTTGGCGAAAGTGTGACTTTCTGAATCTGGGTCGACCTGACTATATATCCTCAATGGTGAACTTGGTCAGGTGTAAGGATCTGGCGGATCGGCCTGCCGAGTGATTCTGGAGAAAGTGGCGGCAAGAATTATTGGTCGAAGGATCATGTGTCGAACCAAGGAATTTGTAATGAATATAGCCGGCGTGAAAGTTTCTCTAATGCAGCACGTTCTGCTGGGGTGTGACTTTTTGGTATTTACGACAAAAATTGTGGAGATGCGTGCGTGAGGGACTGTGATGTTTGGCGGCGTAGAGGCCTGGCTTGTATGTAGGTGCAGGTATCTTTGGGGCTGCAGGATGTCTGAGGCTGGAAACGGTAATGCCGAGGGTCGCAGCTCAAAAGCACTGTCGTCGACGGACTCGGTTCGGGAACAATTGCGAGAGCTCTCAGCCGCTGACTTTTTTCTTCTTTCTCGTTCGAGGGACGATATAAGAGCGTCTTCGTTTCGATGCTCTTCGAGCAATTGGACTTCTGAGCTGGGGCAAAGGAGGAAAACGGATTTTTTCGCGTGCAAACAAACGGCCGCCCAAAACAGAACTCCGATTTATGCAAGACTCGACTCAGGTCCAATTGAATGCGAGAATGAGAATGGGGGTGATCTGCAAGCAAAACACAGCAAGCTCAAGATGATATGACGACGATGAGCGGCGGCTGGACAAGTGGCAGCAGCAACAGCAGCAACAACGAGGATGGCGGAGGCGACGGTGGTGGCGGGAGGACAACAAAAGATGAAGAGGGGTCGACAAGGCTGATAACAGAAAACAGCGAAGGACAAATTCACACCTGAACAGACAGGACTTGAGTGACTGAGTTGACTGAGTGAAATGAGCAGCGGATGCGACCAGACAGACAGACAGAGACAGACCAGACTAAAAGACCGTTTCTCCTCGTGTACTGATACTCGACCAATGGATCAATACACAATACCCTCAAAACACACGACACGGATGGAAGTCTGCACGAGCGGCGCCGGGAGTGATCATATATGACGGGAAGAAGGAAAAAGAAGGTTTTCTCCGCAGGGTCCTGCCTCGACCTATATAGCACGCAAGGCCAGGCGTCGACGAGCCATGGACGTCGTAGTGTGTCGTAGCAGCCAGTCGTACCTAGCCGTAGTTCAGGTATGAAATGACAAGTTCAGCCACGAGCAGACGACAAGCCTCTTCGATTCGGCATGCGCTCCGCTTTCTGCGGGCCATGGGGCCATGGGCCATGAAAATATAGATTCATCACTTTTTTCAAACTACATCTTGCTAGGTCTGCGACCAAAGTAAGTAAGACGTTAGCTAGCGAGGGCCAGGGATCGAGATGGAGAGACTGGGCAGTGGACGAGGGCGTGTAGGGGAGGGGAGCATGGGATGGATGGATGGATGGATGATGGGAGGGATGAGATGTGGATGGGGGGGGGGGGATGGGGGATGTGGATGTGGATGTGGTGGTGGGAAAGTGGAACAATGGAATGACAGGATAAGAGAAGATGGGGTGGTGAATTCTGAATGGCTCACCTCTGAGTCGCCGCCTCCTGCTCCAGGTCCAGGTCCAGCTCCAGCCTTCGTACAGTAGTATCATTTATTTTGTCTTTCTCGTAGTGGGCAGAGGGTGGAGCCAGGGGGCCTAAAACGAGCATCAGAAGCGCGCGCGCGACAAAATAATCAGCACCACCGATGGGCAGATCACTTACTTCCCAGTAGCTCTGCTCCGGACGTACCATGCGTAGTATCGTAACCTCAGCAGGAATCGAGTGGCAGACAGTGGTGGTGGGTGGGCTGGCCGTAGCAGGCACAGGCTGCTTACTGGGTGCTGGGAGCTGGGAGCTGGCAGGGCACTCTCGCTAGCCTGGGGCCGCTGGGCAACGGGGCAGCATCAGCAAGCAACAGCACCAGCAGTGGGCAGTAATAGGCTGTGGACTGTGTGGACTGTGGGCTGTGGACTGGCTGTAGACTGGCTGTAGACTGTGGGCTTGCGGGCTATAGGCTGTGAGCTGTGGGCTGCTGTAGGCTGTGGTGGGCTGTCGGTTGTCGGCTGTGGGCAATGGGCGCCAGCGTATTATAATCGACTCACTCAGTCCTCAGTCCTCCTCAGTCCTCTCTCACTCACTCACTCACTCACTGCTGGAGTAAAGTAGTGAAGTAGTGACGACTACCACCGTATCCGTCCAGCCAGCCAGCCAGCCAGCCATCCATCCATTCCTCACGGCAAGCCCCAGCCAGCTACTCAGCAGTGTCTCGTCCGCAGTGGTTCTTCGAGACATGACAGCCACCAAGGACGCTGGTAGTGACGACTTGCGAGGTCGTGTGCGCTAAAGACCTCTGCTGCCGAGTCCCCTTGTGCTCTAGTTCCAGGCTCTCGCAGCAGCCCCTACAGGCACTAGCCGTGACCACTACTCAGCGAGCAGCAGCAGCAGCAACCAACAACATCCAGCAACCAGCGAGCGGCCTTCATCCAGCAACCAAGGCATCGCCAGAACCGCAGGCTAAGCTTCGAGTCAGGCGAGTACTGCGACCTTGTGCCAGATTGACAAATGCACCTGCCAACCCCCCTCGTCCATTGGCCACGACGTCCGAAGTCGAGAAAAACTGGAGATGCCGTCGTACTCAAGTCAGGAGTCCTCAGCAGCAGCCAGCAAAGCCAGCAGTAGTCGTCGTCGTAGCCCACAGTCAGTAGTCAGTGGTATGACCCATGGAAAAATCACACTGTTGCAATCGTATCGTCGCCAGCCCGTCGGGGAAACCGGTACATGTGCTGTACCTGCACAATCCATTCCACTCCAGCATCATCGTCTCCGTCGCCGTCCTCATCGAAGATGCCTTTCCTGTTCTGCACCGGAGCAACAGCTATCTTGCTGGTCTGTTGGACGGACGCGGAACACCAGTGCGAGTAGGTAGAGTGACCAACACGCACCATTATCATCACGGCTACTCAGCCTGAAGGCCTGCATCCTGGTCCTGCGACTCTTTTGGAGCACCGATCCTTGAGATCCTTAAAAATATCCTGGCTTGCTCGGCGTACCTCTACTTGCGAAGTTGCGCCCCCAGTTCAGCACTAGCCCCATCCTGCACCCTCGACGGCCTTAGCCCGTCTAGTTCCTTTGCGCAATTGCTCGTGCTTGGTGCAGCAGATGGCTCGACACGAAAAGTCAATCGCTTCATGCACCGCGCTTGATCTGGACGATTGTGAGCGCCTTCAACATCCTTAGTCTGCCGCCCCAAAATGCTTCAAGTTACCTTTGGCATGCTCATCGACGGAGCAAGCAATCCAGCATTTAGGCGTTGCTCGTCTAGGCCTGCGACTCTGAGCTATGCAGCTGCCAAATGGGACATTCTCAGCACGCCCTCCGTGATTAGAAAGGGCATGCTGATGATGAGCACGGCTCTGCTGACCAGGGTAGCTTGGGAGAATTGAGGGGCAGAGTAGTGGAGTCGAGGATGATGATGCCGAATGCGTTACCAAGCGAGCTGCACGAGAAGAGGGTGTTGGTGAACAGCCGGACAGTGGTCATGTTTGTCCATGGCCGTCTCGCGGTGGTATCACGATGTATCCTTTTTTATTTTTATTTTCTGTCATATATTCGATTCCAACGTGCGTCCCAACAAAGACCGAGACAACAGTGGTTAAATGCAGAATTCGGTCAATGGCTGATGTTCGAGAAGCCCACCAAGCATGGCACGGGCAGGAGCTCTGGTCGCGAGCTGTCCATTATGACAGCATAGGTACTGCCTCTCCACCCTCCACCCCTCGTCCACCATGGCATGCTCTCCACAGATACTGTAGCAGGTACAGATGTACTTCCGTACATAGTACATACAAGCGACCAACTTGCGATGGTCACTTTTCCTGCACACACACACACACACACACCATCTTGTATTCCAAGAATCCCACAGGGCGACGCCGTGCAGCATCTGGGTTACACTTGGGACCAAATGCTATGTGAGGTACTTTGAACAGCTTGCCAGGTCGAGTACCACTTTAATCTAATTGTGTGATGGCGGCGCTCGTCACAGCGGAGGAGGAGGGGTTCTCAGTAAGAATCGTCTTCCCAGTAGTCTCACATGAAGACATCGGACCGGGGTGCAAAATGTTCCTGTTGCTGCAAGCCAAGATCTCCTGGGGGCCTGTCGACAATCCAGAAGCGATGTTCACGCTGCAGCCGCGCTGATAATCTCCAGCCTTTATCGACCGGATTAGCCCGTTTCGTCGTAGACTGCCCTCGTTGAAGTGGATTGATGGATGACATGACATGAGGCATACGATGATAACGGGCGACGGGGTTCGTCGCTGAGTCAACGCTAGAGGCTGGCTTGCAAGAAAGGCTATCGATAATGGCAGAGTCAGGGTCCATGGCCCAGGCAGGCCGGCACAGGCAAAACGCACAAAATAATAACAATGCAGCGCAGTGCAGTGGTGTCCGGCCGATTTATCGCGAAGCGCGGTCGCCAGGGCTGGTGCTGGTGGAGCAGACATCATCGACCAGCGTCAACCGCTCCGTACGAAACGAACCTGCAGTGTTGGAGTCGGACAGACAATTGTGTTGGATTTTCGGATGCTGGCCTGCGCAGCGTCCATGAAAGGAAGCAATGTGCCGGTCCGAAGATTAAACAGCATGCACTCGACGTCTCTTCGTGCTGGGGTCGGCTGGGGTCTGATGCAAGTGCTGCTTGCTGAATCTCATAAAGACGATGTCTGATTGTCTCATCTCATCGCTGGTGGCTGCCACACCTGGTCGAATAACATGGTCCGGAAGCACGAAGCCATTCCCCTAAGTGAGATCGACTGCACAGAGACCGTTGATCGTACATCCACGAGTATTTTTGCTTCCTTTTGATTTCTTCTTCAGACGTCGAGTAGCATCGATGTGTGGATGCTGCCCGGGTTGTAAGCGGCGCCCACCTGGAGCGCCTGGGGGGCCTGGCAAACTTTGACTTTTGGGCTTAAGCATCCGTGGCTAACAGGCCTAGGAAGGCTAGGGACCGTCCTGCGGTGCCGTCTGTGCTGTGGGTGTACACGGTACTAGTTAGCCTCTGCTCTTCTGCTTCTTCTGTCTGTGCCTCTGGAGTAGTAGGCGCTGGCATGGAGGGGAAAGGTCGGCCAAGGGCGGGACTGGCTGCTCAGAGCACTAAGTGGCATGTGCTGCCCCTCCAAAGGGTTCCCACTCTTCGTCGCTCGGCGACCCCTCCTTCTGTCTCTGAGAGGTGTCAGTGGTTCATAGTTCTTTCGTGAGAGGTGAGAGACAAAGATCAGGTCCACTGTAAGGCACATCACCCGTTGAAACTCATGTTGGATGATGAAATGTTCAAGGGCCGAGGAAGTATAAGCCCGCACGTTGAAATGCAACCTCAGAGAACAATCTGCACCGAAGATCCTCCCTCGCGGTGCTCAAAGTAGCCCCGGCCAGGGCGTGTACTGTGTACCTAAGGTACTCAGTGGTCCGGTACATTACATGCGGCCCTCGTGCGTGCGTCGCAACCGCCTAGACCACCGCATTTTGTGGGTGGGGATTGCCTTTGCCCTGCAGCATCGCCAATTTTGGCCCCCTTCTGGCCGGAAAAAGCGACCATACATTAAGCAGATAGATTGGACGAAATGCTGCGAGTCAAACGTGAGACGTAGGTACATAAAATGTGTCCACAGCTTCGTCGTGCTAATCATCACTTGCTCTTTTTTAGCCTTTTCCTGCTGCTCACAATATCAACGCCGCTCGGCAAAAGAGTTTCGATAATTGCACGGGATGCACGGTTGTATGCAAGTGATCGATGTGTAGCCCATACAATCGAAGCACGTCCTTTGCCAGGCTACTCCCTCCAATCTCAAGCCATTGAGCGCTCCTCTGGCCATTCACGAGAAGTACTTGGGTCAAGGAGTGGGTTGCGGTTCCTTCATGGGGCAGGTAACAGTGACTTGAGCAACAAACAAAGACTCGAGTACGAATGACTTGGTGGAGATGATGGAACGAACGGAGTTGGAGCTTGATTTGTGGAGTGTTGTCTCCTCCAACTCAAGTAGTCGTCACCATCATGTTGATCCTGATCTTCCACATTTGAAATTACCCACTGCTTATGGCGGAGTATATCCGAGTCTCGAAGCTCCATGGACCATTGTATCGTAGTAAGGAGCGAGCAATCAACGACTAATCTTTTCTTCCACTAGATAGGATTTCGTAAGAGCGGAGGGACGTTGAGAAAGAGAAATGTCGTGCTTTCTTACATGTGACGGAGGTCGGTTCAAGCCTCAAACTTCCATATTGTCCATGTTCCCATCACTTCAATGGTTGTCGAGTCAGAAGTCGATGCTTCACTTATCGCAAGCCAACAAGCCAACAAGCCAACAAGCCAACAAGCCACTAACCAACTTTTGTTCCGCCACTAAAAAAAGAATTGGTCTGAAGATGGTATCCTGGATGTGCTGTTGGTGCATAGCACAATCGACATGGGGATTGTCCTTTGTCAACGACCAACAACGCAAAAGGCCATCATGCCATGGTGACTTTGAGACTTCGTACTCTCTTGTCCATGCTCGAGGCTCTTGACTGTCCCGGTCACTGGATTGTATGCCAAGGAGAAGCGGCCAGGGCATGCCGAACGTCGCTGATCTGTGCTGCTTTGGCTTTGGGGGCAAGTCGGCTGCTCCCAGGCTCCTCCACTACCACCAATACCCGCCGAGTACCTACGGTAGAGTTGACATCTCTGCCCGATGATCCCAAAAGTGATCCTTTGTCCAGATTTGCTTTTCTCCTCTCCTCTTCCCTCTCCCCTCCTCTCCCCTCCTTCCCTCCTCCGCACACTCTCGTCCCATCTGTGAATCGCATCCAAGATATATACGAGCAGAACGGCCGAAATACATGACCACCCGATGACCAAGGTGACCGGGCTTCCCGGACGAAAACTCCAACATGAGGGGTTGCCGGGAGTCTCGGCGAAACTCTCGAGCCACTCACGAGTCGTCGAGGCCCGTCGAGCCCGTCTGCGCCCCAAGCAATGTTTGGTTTTGGTGAGGCTGAGTTGCTGTGTTGATTGAAACCGACGCTCACCGGTCGTTACATTTCCGACCACAACATTCAGCAGCGAGGTCACTGTCTTGCCACCGCGTCGTCGTCTTCGTCGTCTTCCTCATCGCGGAACCCTCCCAGGCTGTGTGCATCGTGATTTAAACCGCCAGCAATCTCCTTCTTCCGCAGCGATGTACTGTTCGTGAGTGCGAGTGTCATAGCCGCCGCCGGGGACAACAGGTCTGCCCGACTTGATCATGGCCAGTTATCATGGACAGGCGTCGTCGAAGCCTCGGAACAAAGTCGTGAAGCCGATTCTGCGCAAGTTTGCTCAGGGCGAGAAGGACTCGATTGATCTTGATCGTGCTGCTGCCGACCAAGATGGGTTGGGGATATATGCAGACTACGGGACTGGCTCTCGTTCTGCTCGGGATGTAACTTTTGACCATTCCAGTCGGCGCGGGTACCATAACCGGTCAACCAGCGGTACGTCACAGTTCTCGACCGCAACGGCAGGAAGTCATCGGGCTGGGTCGTTTGTCCATCCGTTCCAGCAAACTCCCAGGCCTTATACACCACCTCTAGGCGCGTCGTATCAAGCATCATTGCGCGGTGTTGGTACTGGTACCGGTGTTGGTGTTGGTGCTGGTGCTGGTGGAGCCGAAAGTGAATATTCAAAGGACAGTCCAGCTCTGACGGAGGATGAATTGGAGAGTCAAGACCAGTTGCGCCAAACTCTCCGGAGCACCTCGAACCTTTCCAACCGGTCAGCGAGCGGTACAACCAGTCCAAACCCCAATTCGCACACGCTCCGAATCCAAACAAAATCACACAACTCCCGTCTTGCAAACTCTCAATCCCACACCAACCTTGCCGCCTCGTTGTACTCCCCAGATCTCATCAGTCCCACCGACACCATGTCCACCATATCTGCCGTCCGCAGCTCAATGGACAAGGGCTTCCGGATGCGCACGCGCAGTGATGCGGAGACCCGCCCTAGATCGGAATCCATCCAAGAAGCCCGGCGCAAGTTCGAGGAGAAGGAGAGGGTCAAGGACGAGAAGGCAGCCCAGGCAGAGATCAGAGCCAGAGAGAAGCGGGACCAGAAGGAGGCACGCAGTCAGATCGAGCGGGGCCATCGCCGTTCCTCAGCCAGCGAGCGTACTCACACACGATCGAAGAGAAGCAAATCTGACTTGACCATGCCTGTCAGCGAGAAGGGTGAGAGCTTTCTTAGCCAAGGTTACAACGATGTTCCTGCCTCTGACAGTCCATGGCTTACAGAAGAGCACGGCTTTACTCAACCTCGCCGCACCCGCACCGCTGTATCTACCACCAAGAAGAAGAGCCAGAGCACATGGACTAAGTTTATGCTATGGTTCCGTACACGACTGCTGCGGATCAAGGCAAAGAAGAGCAGCAGCAGGCATTGAAGGGACGAAAGATGAGCATGACCTATCATCAGTCGATCTATGCAATATATGGTAGTTTGCATACGTCAAAAAGGGTTGCTGGATACATTCTATGGTGTATACTTGAGCACATTACTTTTTGCCGTCCCTTGATTGCAAAACAAAACCACAGCAATCGACAGATATGAGATGCAAAGTTGGTTGATCGCAACTAGATTGTTGCAACTGCTGGATACACTCATGGGAATCGTATTACGTTACAAAGCCAGACTTTTGATCTGGACTTTACATGACACGGCAAACCAGGTTACGTGTTGGAGGAATTGTGATTTTGCACAGCATACCCTCCACCAAAAACGATCAACGAATTTCATTCTCGTCTTCATCTTTCCGGCGTTTTTTCTTCTTCTTTTGGTCATCAAATTCCCCAGCGGCACACAGCACATGCAGCACACACATCGTTTGCCCATACTTTTTTCAGCGTTGGCGTTTGGGTTTGATTCACTGCAACATGGATGGGAATGGATGGCAGGATACGCATTGGGAGGATTCTCCAACAGCGCGTTGTTTTATTCACTTCTTTGAACGATGAAAGAGATCAGGGGAGGGGCTGGATCTTTGCTTCACTTTTCTGTTTGCATTTTTCTTCTTTTTCCATAGAGGCATGGGCGATGCATGTGTACTTTTTCTTCTTCGTTTCCCTCCTCTTTTGAAAGAGGCTGAGTGAGCACTGCGGGCATTACCATTCCTTGTTTACTTGAATTCTTTCTGCGGTAGCTATGGCATGGTGGTAGGAATGAACAAGCATCAAGGATCTGCACAACAATTCCTCATTGGGTAGTTTGTTTTGACGTGACATGTGATTTCTGTAACCAATGATTTTGTGCTCCCCATTCAAACTTCAACTAGTAATCGCTAGTTGCTTGCTGTAATCAATGCTCGACAGACATAGTGCAGAGCTTAAAGAAGATATTCTGCACTGAAACTCTGCTTCAAAGTCTGTATGCGATCTAGATCTTGAACTATACCGGGAGTTTGTTTTTCGACTCTATTTATTACGCACTACAACAGAGTTTGCACTATGGTTTTATGCTTACAGTATGCTTATTTATCTACCCAAAGTCAAAAGGTACATTTTGAAAAGGAAGTCCAGACCAACCCATCTATAACACTCTCTTTTATTAAGTTTCAGAACAATATAATTCTATAACCTGGGGGCCGAGAACAAGAAAGAAAAAGAGCCTTCCTTGAGGTATATCCAGTCAAGGCCACATGCAATAAGCATACTCGATATTTGTCCTCGTGTCACCCAGGATCACACTCAGACTATCCCTCAACAATTGCGGTCCAGGATCTAGGTACTGCTTCTCGTGCTTCACACTGAGATGGCGCTTGAATGCTATATTCCATGCGAATGAACTATGTCCGATGCCTACAAACCTGGTGGATCTCTGCATCAGGATGAAATCCACTAGTGCAGCCTGATCAAATGTCATGTTATCCAACAGCTCTCTTTCGTGCGCTTGGTCTGACAGGAGATCGTGTTTCGTAAGGACCGTTATTGGAGATGTTGTGTTGGGGTGCTTTTGGATATCCGCTGCCAATCGAGAGACCTCGGACACATTCCCGCTCGCGACATATACCGTCTGCAAACCGGACGCGTGCAGTTCCCGAATCGAATATGAGCTTTGGATCGTGTAGTTTTGATATTTCCAATCTGCTACCGGCCAGGCACGCATCGCGTCTGCTTCGGTTCGAAGGTGGATTCCGAAATAGGAATTGTTACTCACGACATCCCCGGCTTTGATGGCTCCTGGCTGCGAGGAGAAAAATCGCGATCGCATCGTCCACAGGATAGTCGCTGCTAGGTATCGCGAAACATGGTTGAAGCGCAGGATCTTACCGAATTCCTCAACGAATGCTGGGCCATCATAGCGAGTTGGGAACTCTAGATATGCTCTGCCCAAACCAATGAAGTGAACTGTTTTTCCTTCTTCTCGTTCTTCGTCGTCTTGCAAAAGCCATTCATCGAACCAACCACGCCAGAATTCAGGATGTGCTAGCCCATATTTCGGCACCCAATTGTCCAATGTCCTAGGGATGACACTCCTCTTTTTCTTCAACGTCCCATCTCGATAGCCAGGCACGGCGTCTAGATTTCCCCAGAGCTTTAATTGCGAGCATGCATTTCCTAACTCCACCTCGAACCAGCTCTTGTCAAACATATACTCGAAGTCCTGCCAGTCGCGTGTCTCGATCTCAGAAATATCCTGCACGTTGCGCCGCATGATCCGGGGCATGATAAGACTCCCTCCCCCTTCAATCGCATACCGTATACAATTCAGAAGGTGGTTCCGTACATTCCCAACCCCGCCCGCAATCATATCGCAGTTGAAGACTACATCCTCGCGCCAGATCTTCTTGGCGCATACCGATTGGATAGCGTTGTAATTGAGGGACTCGTTCGCATTCGTTACGTAGTTGATGAATTCTTCTTTGTCGTCGGTGTCATAGGCTGGTATCGGTAGGGGAGGTTCGTCGATGAGAGTTGGGGTTTGGAATTTGTAGAGCGCTATTGCGAGCAGGCAGACGAGGCTGAAGAGGATACTACTCCTGCGTGCCATGTTCTTTCGTCGGTGGCAGAATATTTGGCCATTTCATTGGCACTTGTTCGTATCTCATCCGAATGTACTCATCTCTGGGGAATTTGTCGGTATCGGAGTGGGAGTGAGTGTGAGAATCGTGATGTGTTTTGGGGAGAGAATAGGGGAAGGGAGCTCGTTCAGAGTTCAGCCTTGAAACGCCTCGGGAATTCCGGCTTCACGTGATTTGGAATCTGTGTCCCTGAGGTGCAAGGCGAACCTCTTCCTGTTCAAGAAGTGATTATGATCAATGATTGATGATCTTTGGTCTTCTTGGTTTATTCTCGAATTTCCTGGGTTCGTTTTCCACATGTTTTAAAAATTAGCATCATCTGAATTGCAATATCCTTCCGAGCATTATTTTGCCCACTATTGGACACTCAACTCTACACTGAGTATTCTGAAATGTAAAAATGGAAGTCGTTACTCACTATGGATGATTATAACTTCAACAAGATGAAAGAGTTGGTTGATATTAACAACTGAATTCCACTTTCCCAACTTGTTCTCTTCGTCGCTTACGTCGCTTAATTTGGTTTGTTTAACACAGAGATCCAGAAATATTTAATGACTTCTCTTTATCCTGCTATTACTAAGAAGTTTTTATCGTTAGCCTAGGAAATAAAATAGAGGTTAGCCTCCGGCTAAACTAACCTCTTAGAATATACCTAAAAAAAAAAAGAAATTATCGATTATTTTTATTTTATACCCTCCTACGACCTAATTATATAATTATCTTCGGGTTTTATTAAAATTATATAAAGGCTATAATTTACTTATATTTTATTATAACTATTATACTCTAGAATACTAGGATTATAGTTCCCTCTTAGCTATTATATTCCTTCTAATCTTTTATAACCTCTCTCCTAATATCTATAATACTAATAAAGCTAATTTTATCTTCGTCTTAGTAGATATCTAGTATTTTAGTTACCCTATAAAAATCTTCGATTACTTATTATAAGTAAACCTTCGTAAAAGCTAAATATTAAGAAATATTTATTTTTTTATAATTTTAACTATTAGAAATTATAATTAGTAGGGTATTTTACTATTATATTACTAGACTAGCCTAGCCTATAACTATAATAAACGCTTGTTTATTAGGAGCTTTTTACTTAATATAATATATAATATTTTATTAGACTAAAATATTTAAACGACTAATTTAAATTATATAATATTAAAATTTAATATTAGGTAATATATAATAAGAGAATATCTAACTATTAAGTAATATAAATAAAAAAGATATTTAAATATAACTAGTTAAATTTAATTAGTTTTAATCTATTTAATTATTTAATATTATTAGGAGCTAAGATATAAACTAAAAGAATTTAATATTCTAAAAACAAAAGAATATAAGAAAAATTAATAATTCTTTTTTAGAAATAATATATCCTAAGATTAAAAGTAATTAATAAAAAAGGCAAAGATTATTTACTACTTAATAAAAAGATATTAATCTTTCTCTTTATATAAACCTTAATTCTAAGATTAACCTTTCTCTTAATAATAATAATAAAAACAAGTAAGTAATTCTATTATATTTTTTTTAGATACTTTATTATATCTTTTCTTTTTTTTACTTTCTCTTTCTTCTACTTTTTATTTAACTTAGTATCTCTTATAAAAGTTATTATCTTTTATAAATTATTATATTATCTTAATCTAAAATCTACTAAATAAGTTTCTTTTAATTAATTTTAACTTTTAAGATTATCCTAATAGCTTATTCTCTAAAAAAGCTTAATTTATTATTATAAAACCTAATTTTATTAAAACTTTATTATTAAAATAACTTTCTTTTTTAAAATAAGTTAAAGATTTTTATCTTCTTTTATTTTATTACTTAATATTCTACTAATCTTTTATAAATATTAGACTAAGAGTATATTATTAACTATAATATTCGTAGGAATATTAAGGAAGCTAATAAAAAGATAAAATATATCTTTAATCGTAATATTATAATTATAAGTTAATAACCTATTTTTTTTATAGTTTTTCTAATAATTTTAGGTCTTATAATATTAGAAATTTAATTACTTCGAATTTTTAGAAGAAACGCTAGCTTAAACCTAAGAATTAGCTTAAATACTAAGCTAATTCTATTATTTATTAATAAATTCTAGGTTAAAGTTAAAGAAAGTAAAATAAATAAAAATAATAAAAAGGAATTCTTAGTATTATTAAAAATCCTTAGTAATTAGATTAAGAATCTTTTAGGGGATAATAAATATATAAATCTTACGAAAATATTATATTAGGGTATAATTCTAGTAAAATTTAATATTAAAAGGATATTATTATATCTCTAGATATTTTTTATTTATATAAGTAACTAGGAAGAAAATCGATCTAAGTAAAAAAGATTATTATTAATAATTATAAAATATAAGTTTATACTAGAATTTAAGTATATAATAATATTTTTAATTTATTTCTATTAAAAATTAAAACTCTCTAAATTTAAAAAGCTTATAAAAAGCTAAATAAGAGAATAATTTATAATAATATATTATCTTAAGATTATTAGAAATAATAAAAAAAAACCTTTTATAAATATATTTTAAAGTTAATTTTCTTTTATTAAAAATTTATATTCTTATAAGTATTATTTCTAGGATTTATATCTACTAAGAATAACTACTAGATTTAGCTAATACGCGTATCTTAGGTAACTTAACTAGTATATTACTTAAATTACTACCTAAATATAAATATTTACGCGTATTAGTTAATCTTTTTTTCTCTCTAATAAAAATATTTATATATTTTAATAAATCTCTTTCTTATTTTATTAATTATACCTACGTATATTAACTTATCTTTTCTCCCTTTTAATAAGAATAATCTTATAAATAATAAATATAAATTTCTATTATCTCTTAATATTCTTTTGTTTTCTTTCTCTTTTATTTCTTTTTTATCTTATTACTTATTCTTATATCTTCTCTTATATATTAGTTAACTAATTATTTTTTATAGATAATCTATAAATCTTATTATAAAGTAATCTAAGTAAGTTTTCTTTTTTAGATTTTAATTATAAAAGTAATTTTAATAACTTATTTTCTAAAAAAGTTTAATTTATTATTATAAAACTTATTTTTATTAAGATTTTACTATTAAATTAAACTTTCTTTTTAAAATAAGTTAAAGAAATTCTTCTTCTTTTATTTTATTATACGATCTTTTATTAATCTTTTTTAGATATTAAGATTAAGATATAATAGTCTAGGTTATATTAATTTCGACCCTCTTTTAAGTAAAAAGAATATTAATATAATATATAAATATAATATTAAGGTTATTAGTTAGTATATTTATCTTTTAGTTAGTTTTTCTAATAAATCTTTTAAGGTTATATTATACTTTAAGTTATATTATTAGATAAATTTAATAAGATTATCTTTGACTTTATTATATAACCTATTACGTATCTAATTAAATTAATTATAATAAAATACTAGGTTTATAATTTAAGTAATATTAAGGTTATAAAAGATCTTAATTATTATAAGTTTAATTAAAAAGTAATTAAGGATTAAGCTAAGAATTATAAGGGTAATAAAAAGTATATAACTTTAGTAACTATTATTAAAAATAAGATTATAATAATTAAATTTAATATAAAAGAGACGATAAAATAACTTTAAGTACTTTTAGGTTTAAAGTTTAATAATATTAGGAAATTAAAGAAAAAAAAATAACTAAGAAAATTAATTAAAATATATAGATTTATATTATAAATTATTAGTAAAATAATAAGTTAAGATTTTTTTAACTAATAATTTTAATCTAAATAAATTTATAAATTTATAAAAAAAAAATCTAAATATAAATAATAATATTTTCTTATTCTTTTTAATATTAAAGTTAATAAGTTTAAACTTTTTAGTAAATATTATTATAAGACTTTTACTTTTATATATCCCCTAAAGTTCTTAGGTAACTTCTTATAGATATTTTAATATATCTTTAAAGTATATTATATAATAAAATTCTAGGATTTCTAGCTTAATTTTTAGTCTAGAGTATATTATATAATAAAATTTAAGGGTTAAATTTTATTATATAATATACTCTAGACCTTAATTTTAATAATAAACTAATATAAATAATAAACGAATATTTAATACGTTATATAATAAAATTTAAGGGTTAAATTTTATTATATAATATACTCTAAACCTTAATTTTAATAATAAACTAGTATAAATAATAGACGAATATTTAGTATATTATATAATAAAATTTAACTCTTAAATTTCGTTATATAATATACTCTAGATCTTAACTTAATAGTAAACTAGTATTTAGTAATACTAAGTATATAATATAATAAAACTTAAGGATTAATAGCTTTAATTCTAGCTAATATATAAGAAAAATTCTATCAAATAATAAGATAATTATTTTTATAAAAAGTTAAAAGTCTACTTATTTATAATAAGATATTTATCTAATTATAAGCTAATTATTTGTCTAAAAACTTAGAAGTTTACTTATTTATAGTAAAAGGTATTTTAAAAGTTATTTTATCTATTATAAAATTATAAAAATTATAATAATAACTAAAATTAAAATAATAATTAAAATTAGAATAATAACTTAAATTAAAATAATAACTAAAATTAGAATAATAACTAAAATTAGAATAATAACTAAAATTAGAATAATAACTAGTAGTAAAATTAGAATAATAACTAAAATTAAAATAATAACTAAAATTAAAATAATAACTAAATAGTTTTATATATCCCTAAATAACTTATATAAGCGTTTTCTCGCCTCTTATTTCTTTTTACTACTAGTTATCTAAGGTAAAACTAAGCGTAAGATTTATTAATTATAAAAAATTAATATTAAATAATAAGATAAAAATCCTAAAATTTTATTATATAATATATCCTAGACCTTTAATTAAGTAGTAACTAAGTATTTAGTAATAAACTAGTATTTAATAGTAAACTAGTATTTAGTATATATATATATATAATAAAATCTAACCCTTAAATTTTATTATATAATATACCTTAGACCTTTAATTTAAGTAATAAACTAATATAAATAATAAACTAGTATTTAGTATATTACGTAACGAAATTTAACGGTTAAATTTCGTTATATAATATACCCTAGATATTTAATTTAAGTAATAAACTAGTATAAATAATAAACTAATATTTAATATATTACGTAACGAAATTTAACCCTTAAATTTTATTATATAACGTACCCTAGACTTTTAATTAAAATAATAAACTAGTATAAATAATAAACTAGTATTTAATATATCACGTAATAAAATTTAACCCTTAAATTTTATTATATAATATACCCTAGACGTTTAATTAGAAGTAATAAACTAGTATTTAATAATATTATATACGTTAGTTAAAAAAATTAGAAGCTAATAGCTTTAATATTAGCTAATATATAAGAAGAATTAAACGTTCCTTAGTAGTTATAACTTATTTTATTATAACCTAAAATCCTCTTATTATATCTTTATAAGAAGAATTAAACGTTTCTTAATAGCTATAACTTATTTTATTATAACCTAAAACCCTCTTATTATATCTTTATAAGAAGAATCAAATATTTCTTAGTAGTTATAACTTATTTTATTATAACCTAAAACCCTCTTATTATATCTTTATAAGAAGAATTAGATATTTCTTAGTAATTATAACTTATTTTATTATAACCTAAAATCCTCTTATTATATTTTTATAAGAAGAATTAAATATTCCTTAGTAATTATAACTTATTTTATTATAACCTAAAACCTTCTTATTATATTTTTATAAGAAAAATTAGTTTAAAGAAGATATTAAGACTAAAGAAAGTTTTATAAATAATAGTAAGTTAATTCTTTCTTTTAAGACTTAGAAGTCTACTTATTTATAATAAGACGACTTATATTAAATCTATTATAATAATATAACTTTTAAGTATAAAAGAATAAAGGTATATATCTACTTATATATTATATATATACTTATATATATATATATATAGGATTATATACTTTTACTATATCTTAATTATAAGATTGATTATCTTATATTTATATAAATAATATATATATAAGTATATATTATAATAATTACTAATAATCACTAAGTATTATATATTGATATATATATATATATATATATATAATTATAGATAATTATACTATATATACTTATATATTATATATATACTTATATATTATATATATACTAAAGGCTAAGAATTCTAGTAGTTTATAATAAGATAATACTAATACTTTTAAGATATTACTTAATTATAATAAGGTATTTAAGAAGCTTATCTACTAGAATATACTAAAGGCTAAGAATTCTAGTAGTTTATAGTAAGATAATATTAATACTTTTAAGATATTACTTAGTTATAATAAGATATTTAAGAAGCTTATCTACTAAAGCTTAAGATTTATAATTCTTTTTATTATATACTTAGATTATCTTTTTATTAGCTTTAGTCTTAACTTTAGCTTACTTTACTAATAACTTTAGTAAAGAAATATACTAAATTCTTCTTAAATTATTATTCTTCTTCTTCTTATTCTTTAAGTATATAATAAAAATTAAACGTACTAGTAATATACGATCTTTTATTTTAACTTAATTTAAAGATAATATTATTTTCTTTAGGTAAAATAACTATAATAATCGTTTAAGAAGTTCTTAGAGGAATTAGAAGTTCTATAATAAAGCTTTTTCTTTAAGTAATTAACTTTTTTTAGTATATAAGATATTATATACTTAGAGCTATTATTTAAGTTTTCTAATTTATAATTATTTCTTTCGCGCTTTTACTTCTTAGTAGTTATTTTATCTAATTTAATTAATTTAGCTATAATTTATCCTCTTATAATTATAAACTTTATCTTTTTCTTTAGTCTAAAAATTTAGTTTCTTTCTTTTTATTAGTAATATCTAATAAATCTCTTAGAAATATATTATTATTATTATTAGTTTTTCGAACTTTTTTAATTTTACCTAGGTTTTTTAAATAATAAAAATCGAAACTAATACTTATTATTTTATTTAGGTATTATTAAAATAAATCGTATTTCTTATATAATTTCTAGCTAATAAGAATCTTAGCTCTTAGGTATAACCTAAGTTTATTAAGTTTTATAAGATTTTTTATCTTAGTAATATTATTTATTTAAAAATATAATATATATAAAATATAATATATTATAAGAAACTTTTTAGTATAATTATCTTTTTTAGTTACTTTTATTATTTTATAAGTAACTTCTTATTTCTTTTTTATCTTATAATCGAAAATTTTATAAAATTTTAAGACCTTCTTATTATAATTCTTATTACTAAGAAGTTTACTTTTAAGTCGTTCTTAGTAGATTATTTTTATCTACTAATATTATACTTTAAGAGATCTTATATTTTAATAATTCTTATAAACCTAAATATCTTTTTTTAAACCTTTTTAATTCTCTTAAACCTTTTTATTACTATTAAATATTTAATTTAATTATTATAAGTTTAATACTAAAAATATATCTTTTTATAATTTCTAGTTTATTTCTTTTAATATTTGATTTTTTAAGAAATTAATAAGAAAAATATAAGATTAAGGAAAATTTAGCTAACTAAAAGCTAGAAAGTAATTAACTAAAAGGTAAGATTTAAGAAATTTTAGTTAACTAAAAGCTAGAATATTAACTAACTAGAAGATAAAACTTTAACTAACTAGAAGCTAAAATATTAATTAATTAAAAGCTAAAATATTAATTAACTAGAATATATACTAAAAGAATTAATTAGAGGCCGCCTAATTAATATAAACTTTTTAGTTTTCTCTTTATTATATATATCTTAAACCTTTTTTATTTTATTTCTTATTTTAAGAGATAAACTTTTCTAGCTTTCTCTCTTATTATATATATCTTAAACTTCTTCTTATTTTATTTCTTATTCTAAAAGATAAACTTCTTTTTATTTTATTTTTTATTCTAAGAAGTAAACCTCTTTTATTTTATTTCTTATTCTAAGAGATATAAGAGGTAAATTAAGGTAAAAATAAAAGTAAAAGATATATTTATATATAACTAAAAATATTTAATTAATCCTTTCTTTTTTTCTTTTTTTTTTTTTTTCTCTTTTATCTTCTTTTCTTCTTATTCTTAATAATAATACTTAGATAAAATAATTAGAATTTATACCTAAGGTTTAGCTTCTTAGAGTAAGTAAACTTTACTAAACTTATATTTAATCCTAGAGATAATTTCTTTATCCTTAATAAATCTACTAGTTATATTAGGCTAATATATAATTTTAGAGAAATTATAAGTTTATAAAAATAATTATATAATAATAATTATACTTATAATAAAATAAACTAAATATATATCCGTCTTAAGTTATATATTATTCTTATTATTATATAAGTATAATTATAAAATCCTAGAATTCTTAGAAGTTATTTTTTCCTTTTATATTATCTTAGTTATCTTAGCTAAAATCTTATTAGTTAATTTACTTAAGATAAAAAAAGTCTTAAAAAATTAATATAATATAAGTTATATATTTTAATTAACCTTAATTATTATAATCTAAGTTAACTTTCCCCTTATATTATAAGAAAAAGATTTATCTAGACTAAAGTAAATAATTTTCCTAATATATTATATACTAAAAAAAGTTTTTAAGGGTTATTCTTAGTTATAAGATAATAATTCTTTTTAGCTTACTCTTATCCCTAAATACTTAAGCTTAAGTTATTATAAAATAATAAATAAATATTCTTTAGCTTATAATTAAATATAATATAATTAAGTATATCTAAAAAATTAAGTAAAACTTAAGTCTTAACCGACTAAGTTAAGATATATTATTTATAAAAGAGAATAATACTAGAAGCTAGGTTAAAGATAATATTAATAATTAAGTTAATCGAAAAAAAAAATATTATAACTAAAATACTTTTATTAGTAAAAAGTAAAATAAAAGAGTAAAAGAAATAAATTATAAAAGATTATTTTTATTATAAATAATATTAAAAGAAGGAATAAAATTTAGCCCTAGTAATAATACTAAAGTTAGTTAAGAGACTAAATATTAAGTAAGTTAATAATATTTAAATATTTAATAAATAAATAATTATTTATTAGGAACTTATATATCTAATAAATTTTATTAAGTACTAGGTAATATTATAAGATATTAGCTTTTTATAAAGAAAATAAAAAAGATTAAATATATACTTTTTACTTTTATACCTAAACTAGAGGGTTTATTTATATCTTCTAAAGATATTATCTTCTTAATAGATATCTTTTTAACTAATATCTCTTTAACTAGTATCTTCTTAATAAGTCTTAGAGGAATACTAGTAGGTAAAATAAATTCGATAAGAAACTAAGTTTATTACCTTTTACTAATAAAAATACGTGTTATAACTTAAAATAACCTTAATTAAAATATTTAAGTTATAAAGAATAATAATAAGTTAAACTAAAATTAAAAAGACGATAAATATAAATAAAACTAAAGCTAAGGAATAAGATAAAAAAAGATAAATATAAAGTATATATACGCGTACTTTTAAAACTTAAGCTATAATTTTATATTATTATTAGTTAATTTATAAAAGAGAAAGCTAAGTTATATAAATAATTTATTATAAAAACCCCTATTATATATAAATAATCGTTTAAAATATATAAAAAGATATTAGATTTTAAACCTCGCTTATATAAATAAAATAAAGATTTTATAAAAGTAAATAAATATATTTTAATTATATTATTTCCTAATATTATTTTATTACCTAAAAAAATACTAATAAAATTCTAAGGTTTCTTATTAGTCTTTTAAGGCTACTAATCTCTTAAGTTTATATAAAAGGTTAAACTTTAGCTTAATAATAATATTATTAAAAGTAATTTATTTCTTAAACTAAATACTTTTAAGTAATTTAATTCGCTTAAGCTAAATATTTAATAATATTTATTTTTAATATATTAATACTCTTAGTCTTAGCTTAATATTAATAATAATATATAAATACGTAAAGTCTTAGGATTTATAATTTATAATTATAAAAGCTATAGATATAAGAATCTAAACCTAAGTAAAAAACTTACCCTAGGTAATAAACGAATATATTATTAAGCCTCAAAATAAAAAGATTAATATTAAGCTTAGCTTAATACTAGGAAACAAATATTTAATAGAAAAATCCTTTAGTTTAAATAATAAATAAGAGAATAATTTATTATATAAAATATATATATTATTAAGAGGTATCTAATAAATTAATCGACTTAAGTTAGTAAAAGAACTAAATAAAGAAAGATATATATTATTAAAACTTTCCTTAAGAATAACTTTTTTTATTATACTAATAATCTTATTTATAAACCTAAGATTTATTATCTAGTTATTAAAAAGAATTATAAGTATTCTTTTATAATATTATAAGAAGCTAAAACCTTTCTATTATCTTTTTTCTCTTATTTAAAGTATTTATTAATAAATTATATTACCTCTTTTATTTACGTTTAATAATTCGATTTTTATAAGAAATAAAAGAATTTTCTCGCTTTTATTATATATAAACTTATAAAGCTTTCTATAATTCTAGATTTAATATTTAGTATTTTATTATAAGATTATAAAATTAGGGATCTTATTATTATATATTATACGTTCTTTTATTATATAATTATTAAGAAGATTAATATTATTAATAGTAAGAGTTAAAGTATATACTTAAGTTAAGAGAGCTTAAAATTTAAGATCTTTTACTTATTATATTTATTTTATAAAAATATAACCTAGTTAAACTAAAGCTAAAGCTCTTAAGTAAGCTTCTCTTAATTATCTGCTTATACTTATAATTTACTCTAAAGTATATTTCCTAATATAAGTTCGAATTATATAAAATCCCTATTAGTATAATTATCTTATAATTATATATATATATAAATAATATATATATAATTACGAATATATATTAATACTTAGTTAATTAATTTATTAATTTATTTACAAATATATTAACTTATATATTAAAAGGATTATATACTTTTTACTCGTATCTCTTAAGTTATAAGTATTTAATTAAGTCTTAGTATTTCGTACGAATAATATATTATATATAAGTTAAGTATTTATAGATAAATTAAACTAATTAATTAACTAAGTATTAATATATATTTATAATTATATATATATTATTTATATATATATATAATTATAAGATAAT
The DNA here is from genome assembly GCA_029641185.1 of Pseudofabraea citricarpa. Classification (NCBI taxonomy): domain Eukaryota; kingdom Fungi; phylum Ascomycota; class Leotiomycetes; order Helotiales; family Dermateaceae; genus Pseudofabraea; species Pseudofabraea citricarpa. The sequence goes on along the minus strand of JAPWGK010000028.1, from coordinate 8,902 downwards.
TATACTAATATTAATTAGTAGTTTAACTTAACTATTATATAATAATCTTATATACGAAATAAGATTATAAATTAATAAGGTTTTTTAGAACTTAATATATAAAAATTCTTAATAAGATTATTAAAGGTAAATCTTAGCTTATTTATTTAATCTAAAAGAATACTTTATAAGTTTAACTAATATAAAATAAAAGATATTATCTCTAGACGAAATAATACGACTTTAACTAGAAAAAATCTTTTATAAAACTTATAAGTAATAATAAGTTCTATAATAAAAAGAAAATATCTTATTAACCCTAAATAATAAAGTAATAGAATTAATATAACTAATATAAATAAATATACTAACGTACTTATTAATACGTATATCGATAGCAAATATTAATATATAAAAGAAATAAAAGATAAAAGATAATAGATTATAAGATAATCTTAAGAATATATTTTAAGAATAAATATTAGTAATATTTAGTATAATATTAAAGGTAATTATATCTAAAGTTTATACGTACTTATATATATATAAAGTATTTACTAAACTTAAATTAGGATTTATATTTTATACCTAACTTTTAGTAAATCTCTTAAATAAGAAGAAACCTTATATATAAACTAAAGATAAGATTAAGAAGTAAATAAAAGCGTACGAAAGGAAAGTTCGATTTAATATATAAGCTAAAGGATCTAATATATTAGTTACTCCTACTAAGTATTTTATATAATATCTTTATAATAAGCCTAATAATAATATTAGAGTAATATATTCGATTATTAATTAAGAATATATATATCTTTCTAGGGTAAATCGAAGCTTATATAATATAAAGAGAAGAATATAATCCGAACTAATATTTTAACTCTCGTATATCTTAGTCTAGTATTTACCTAAGGTTTACTAGTATCTTAAATCTAAGTCTTCTAGCTTAAAAGATAACCTTTTATAACTTTATATCCTTAAGATAATCTTATATAAAGTCTTTTATAATAATAATAATATATTTAAGAACCTAGAGTATTATTAGTTAATAAGTTAATTACTAAGCTAATAAAAATCTATAGTATATTAAATAAAAGAAAATATATAAGTAAATTATATAATATTCTTAATATAAAAATATAAGTATTTTTTAATTATTATAATAAAGTAGAAATACTAGATTATAGTTATTATTTAGTATTCTCTATAATACTTTAAGATAAAGCGTTCGAATTTTATTATAATAAGATATTTAGCTAAAACTATAATCTTTATATAATAATATAAATAATAAAAGATTATTTTAAAACTAAAGAGAATAAATAATTATATCTCTTAGAGTAATATAAGATTATATTCTAGGAAATTATCTAGTAATACCTAGATAAATTAAGACTTAAATATCTTAAGATCTTATTTAATATACTTTATATAATATAATAAGGATTTTTAGTCTAATACTAAAATAAGTATAACTTATAAGATTAAATATTAAATATATACTATAATATCCTAGAATATAATTTCGTACTTTATAAACTAGTCCTAATATTTAAAAGGCTTTACTTAGAATTAAGATCTACTATTATTATTATTATATAATATAACTAATTATTATTATATATCTAAGAGACGTTATATAATAATAATAATAATAATAATAATAATAATAATAATAATAATAATAATAATAATAATAATAATAATAATAATAATAATAATAATAATAATAATAATAATAATAATAATAATAATAATAATAATAATAATAATAATAATAATAATAATAATAATAATAATAATAATAATAATAATAATAATAATAATTATATATAATATATAAGTTATTATAATTACTAATACGACTAATATTAGACGAACTAAAAGTATAATAACTAAAACTAATATTACTAAGGTTATACAAAGTATAATAAACTATTAAATTTTAATTAATTTAAGAAAAAGAGAAGTTTCTAAGAAGATTAAAAAGATAAAAGAAAATTTAATAATAACTAGAAATATTATATATACTAAAAGCTAAGGTATTAGTCGAGTAATTATATAAATAAAAAACGAACTAAGATATATATATATTATAAATCTTAAAACTAATATATCTAAGATAATAAATTTAACTAATTCTTAATTAATTTTAAAGAATTACTTACTTTAGTATAAGAATTATCTTAATATTAAATCTCTTTCTAATAAGAAGATATAATAATTTAACGTATTTATTACTTTCTACTAGTAACTTAAGAATAATAAGTAAGATACTTATTTAGGTTATAAGAATAATAAATAAAAGTAAATATTCTAGTAATACCTAGGTATATTAGACTAAGATAAAAAAAAAAGAGTTTTTATATAAATATTTCTTAATCGATTTTATTAAAGATAATATATAATCTATTAAGATAACCTTAGATAACTAGAAGATAAATTATCTTCTTATAAGATAAGATATTTCTAGTCTCTAAATAAAGTTAATAGAAAAGTCGGTTATATATAAAATAAATAAGTATATTAATAAGAATAAATATTTATTAGAGATATTCTAAGATATTATACTAAATATAAGAGTATTAGAGATCTTAATAATAAGAGAACCTTAGTTTTAAGTATTATAATAATAATATTTAAACTTATAATTATATACGAACAATAAGAAGTAATATTATATACTTTAGGAAGAAACTCTTAATAATAAAAGAAATTATTAATCTTAAGATATTAATTAGAAATATTATATTTTATATTATATTAGTCTTAATATTATTCTTACTTTATATATAAGATATAAATAAGATATTTATACGAATCGATAACTTATAAAATATTTTTATCTAAGGTAAGAAAATTATATCTTTAGTACGAAAATAAGAATATCTATTTATATTACTAGATTAACTAAAGGTAATTATATTATATTATCTAATAAAGTCTAAGCTTTATTAGGTATATTATAGATTTAGATATCCTTTTATATAAAGATTAATAGAAATTCTTAAGAAAATAAATTAAGATTTTAAGATTTTAATACTTAAGAATCTTATAAAATTTTATAAGTATTATTAAATTTATTTTAAATTACTAGGGCGATTTAAATTTATTATTAAGAAAGATATAAATTTTAACTACTTAATAGTAATTAATATTATATATTTAGATAAAAAACTAGTAATATATATAGTTAATAAAGTAATATTATTTAATATAATAAAGTTTCTAAAAGATATAAAAGTAGAAATTATATAAAATATACTTCGTATATTATAGATTAATATATACCTTAGTTTACTAGATTTCTTTATATATAATACTAGTATAAACTTTATAATATCTAAGTTTTAATAAAATATATTAGTAATAATAACTAAGACTAAGAAAGTTCTTATAAAAGCTTATAATAATATTAGGAAAATAAAAAGGTATTATATACCTTTATAATATATATATAAAATACTTTATATAAAATTAAAAAATAAATATATTAATAAGAATATTATTTTTTAAATAATTATAAAAGTTATTAATAATTTTATAAGATCTAATAAACTAGTACTTATATTACTTGTTTTTAGTATTTACCTAAGAATAAGCTAGGATAATACCCTAGTTATATTTATAATAAAGTATAAAAAGGTAATAAACCTAATAATATAAGAAGTTAAACGTTTTTATATTTAGTAATTAGTTAAAAAGATATTAGTTATATAAAATAACTCTTATATAAACTTAATAGTATTATTATTATTATAATCGGATATCCTAGTATAAAAAGAGAAATAAGAATAAAAAAGATTATATAAATTAATTAGTATTATAAGTAAAACTTATATTATTAATATATCTTATAATCTAATAAATTTTTATTTAATTATTATAAAACCTTTTAACTTAAAGTTATAAGACGGCTAACCCTAAGAAGTTAATTATAAGGATCTTATAAGGCTTATATTAAAAGTAAAAAATAGCTAGTATAATAAGATAATAAATATTAGGGCGTATTCGAATTTATAATACTATAAACGTAACTAGTAACTAATATAATATATATAACTATATATAAGATATATTTAGTAATCGAATTAATAGTTATAAAGGTAAAAGGCAAAAGAAGCAATTAATTAATTATAATAATAAAATATAAATAATAATATATAATTCCTAGAATACTTAAAAAATACTTATAAAACCCTTATATAATAATACCTAAGATAATAATAACTTCTTATAAAAGTAAAGAAAGTAATAAATTAAATATATAATCTTATTATATTTATCTCTTATATAATAGCTTTTCTTATAATATTATTAAGTATCTTTTATCTTTAATAAATTAAAGTTAAAGTATAAGATATATATCTCTTATAACTCTAGGCTATTATAATTCGCTCTTTTAATTATCTTCTAAAAGATAATCTTATAACTCTTAGATTATTTTTCCCTTATAATAAATAAACTTATATTTCTCTAATAAATACTCCTAATAACTAGTTAAGTTATTCTTAGCTTAGATCTCTTATAAGAATTATTACTTCTAGTATAAAACTAAGCGTTTTAACTATAAAAAATCTTTTAACTTAAGATATAAAATTATAATTCTCTTTTTTTTTCGTTTAAATATATTATAAACTTTAATATTTATTATTTTTATCTTCTAAAGATTAATTTAATATTATATTCTTTCTTTTAATTATAATTATAATATTTATCTTTTATTATATAAAAAAAGGGTATTTTAATTAAATCGCCTCTTACTTATAAATTCTTTTATTTCCTTTATTCGAACTAAAATAAAATATCTTTATAACTTTAACTTTATAATATCTTACTAAATCTTTATTATTCTTTTTTTTTAATCTCTAATATATTTACTTTTTTTCTTTTAGACCTAGTAAGTTCTTTTATAATTTTTATCTCTAATTCTTAAATTATTTATTATTAATCTTATTATATAAGTTAATAATATATATTAATTTACTTTTATATTAATTATTTCTTATATTATAATCTTAATCTAAGTATAAAACTTTTAATCTTATTCTTAAGAAGCTAGCTATAAATTATTTTAATATAATAAGTTTATCTTTTTTTCTCTTATTATCTTTTATAAGAGCTTAATAAAAGTTCGTATAATTAATTATAAGTACTTATACTAAATATAAGAACTTATTACTATTATAAAAGATAATATATATACTAGTATCTTTTTATATAAGTTTTCTATTTTATCTTACTTTATAAAAGTTTTATTAAATTATCTTATAAAAGATAAGTAATATTTTATTAAGGTATTTTATATACTAAGTAATTATAAGGATACTTGCTACTTTAAATAAATATATACCCTAAATTATTATATCTAAGCTTAAGCTAACTTTTATATAAATTATCTTTATCCTAAAAGAGAAGATAATTATAAATACTAATAAGTTAATAAGCGTATATTTTAACTTAGTTTTAATACTCTTAGATTTTATTATCTTATATAATACTCTTAATAGACTTAAGGATAAGCTTTATCTTATTAAATAATAAGTTATCTTTAAGCTAATAATAAAATATTAGTATAAACTTTATATAAAGCTAAGCTTATTTAAATACTCTTTTACTTTTAATAATTTAATTATTTCTAATAATCTAAAAAATATATAACCTATAAAATAAGATACTATTAGTAAAATAATATAATAATAAGCTAAGACTTTTATAGCTCTAGAGTATAATTACTTTTTATTTAATATACTTAATAATAAAAATAAAATAATTACTTTTATCTTTAAAGTTTTATATAATATACTTTTAGAGAAAAATTCGCTCTAGATATTAAAAGATACGTATTATAAATTAGATTTACCTAATAATACTTAAAATCTTTTACTAAAGTATTATAATTATCTAATTATTATTTACGAGTTTTATTATATTACTTTTATAAAATTTATATTTTCTTTTATAAGTTTCTTAGTCTTCTTATTTATTATCTAACTACTAATTTTAGCCTTAGGAGAAAATTCTAAGTTAGAAAAATAAGAAAAAGATTATACTAGATATCTTATTTAACTTCTTAAATAAAAATAAGTTAAAGGTAAGAAAGTATATTTATAATTACTTAAAAAAGATCTTAGCTTTATAAAAGAATCTTTATACTAAGAAGTAAGAAAAAAAACTCTAGTTTATTAATTACCTTCTAGTAAGTTTATTCTTTTATTTTATAAGATCTTACTAAGTATTAACTAAGTATTTATAAAACTTAATATATAATATAAAAAACTTATTTTATATTTATTAAAAGAAGAAGGTTATTACTAGTAATCTTAAGTTTATTTAAAAGAAGTTTCTAAAGTTTATAGATATTATCCTAAAAGATTAGGTTTATTAGTTAAAGTAATACGTAAACTTTATAATTAAAAAGGTTATTCTAGTAACTCCTAAGTTAAAAGGTAATTAACTATTAAGTAATATAAGCTTTCTATTTACTAGTATTTTAACTCTTAGTTATTAGACTTAATTATAAAGTTAAGTTTTAATTTAGCCTTTTACTTTTAATACTAGAATTATATTACTTATTACTCTAACTAAATTAAAAGGAGATTAGTCTAATATTCTAGTTAAGAAATATAAGTAGTTATATTATTAAGTTAAGTTATACTTATCTTTCTTAATAAAAGAGAAAGATAATAAAATTATAGCTTTAAAAAATCTAGTTATAAATCTAAAGGATAATATAATTATTTCTAAGGATATTATTACTCTTATAATTAATAAGAGCTTTAATCTCTTTAATACTAGCGATTTTAATTATATTAATAAAGCTATTAATTAATAAGCTAAGAATATAAGTATAAATATTAATAATAATTCTTATAATAAAGATAATAACTAGAAAGAAAAAAAAGAAGAAGAATCTCTTTTTATTTTCTTATCTTATAAAATATACTCTTAGTAAGAGATTCTTATATACCTAAAAAGTACTCTAAAGCGTTTTTTTAGTCCTAATAATAACTAAATCTTTTTACCTTTAAAATAATTATATTATAATACTTTTAATATTACTTTTACTTTTTTATTATTTTCTAGAAAGCTAAAAGCTCTTATAAAATCGTTCTTATATTCTCTTTATATTAAGAGAGTTTTCTTTATACTTATTATACTACTTAATTATTCTTATCTTTTAGGTAATAGATATTATTCTTATATTATTAGTTCTAATTACTTAAAATATTATATTTATATAAGTAATTTATTTCTAACTTATATAACCTTAGCTAATATTATTTTAGCTTAAGTATCTTAATAAGCTAGATATTTTTATTCTTAAGATTCGAAATAAGATATTTATATTATATTATCTTTATAATACTAAGAATAAAAAGAATAAAATAACTAAGAGACTAGATAAATACTTAAGCGACCTTTAGATTTTAGTTAATATTATATACGATTTAAAATAAATTATACTAGTAATTTATAATCGCTTTTATAAGAAAGATCTTTTATTATTTCCTAAGAGTTACTTAGAGCTTTATAAAACTTATAAAAAGTATAATAAAACTCTAAAAGTTCTTAAAAAAGCCTCTTATACGAAAAAGAAGCTTATTACTAATACTTCTATTATTATTATCCTTATATTTACCTTTATTATTACCTCTATTAAACCTAGTAATAATAGTAATTAGGATAAGTTAATTCGCTTTTATAATAATTTTAATAAGTTTAAGAAGTCTACTAAGTAGACTTTATATATAATCTAGGAGTCTTAGTAAGAAATCCTTTTATATTTTATTCTTATAAAGTTTTTACTTAAGCGTTTATAATAATAAATTATTTCTAGGTTTAGAGTTCTTATTTTTTAATACCTAGTCTTATATATAATTATATATTTAGATAAATAAATAAATTTATATTTATAGAATTAAAATATTATTTTATTTAATAATTTATAATATTTTTATCTTATATTTATATAAATTCTATTTAAAACTATTTAAAAAATTACCTAGGTAAGCTTATTAATAATACCTAGAGTACTTAATATATACTTAGTAAAAACTCCTAGAGTCTTATTATAACTTTTAATTCTTAAAAGACTTTTTATAATTTAAGGACTTTTTTTTTTTCCCCTAATATATTAGTCGTCCCCTAACTATAAAAAAGAAATAAATAAAGAAATAATACTTAAATTAAGAAATTAAAACTAAACTTAAATAAATAATATATAAAAAATAATAATAATAATATAAAAGGAAATTTATTAGTAAAATATTAAGTAAAAAAAGCCTCTAAAAAATATTTAAACCTTAAATCGAATATAATTTTTCCTTTAAAATACTAGGTATTAAAATATTATATATTAGGCTAAAGATAAAAAAGATACTCTAGAGAGAAACGTCTTACTCTTAGTCTTTTACGTGTTATTATTAATATATTATAACTAGTTTTTTATCTAATTATTATTACTAGCTTTTTTTTATATAAAATTAATTCTTATTATTTATTAAGTTTTTATTATCTAAAAATCTCTTTTATATAAGCCGCTTATATAATTACTTAGGATCGTATAATAAGAGCTTTCTCTAGTACTTCTTTTTTAGTATTTTTAATAATTATATTAATCTTATTATTATTAGCTTCCTCTAAAGAGGTTTCTTATATATTATCTTACTAATTTATCCTAACTAATACTTAGGAAATTAGCCTAGAATTATTAGGTTATTCTTATAATTATAAGAGTATTTTTAAAAAACTAGGTAAATTACTAATAAGCTTTATCTTAGGGCTTAGTAAAAGCTTATTAGGATCTCTAAGGTTTAGATATATTAATATTCTAATAATAGCTTTATCTTTAGAAGGCTTAATATTATTAGTAAGAATATAAATATTTTCTCTTTAAATAAATTTCTTTAATTTATATCTA